>JBAIZL010000004.1:74938003-74998003 GCA_036971475.1 Prosapia bicincta | reverse complement strand
AGCCTGCTAATAGGGTTGTCTATGGGTAGGCCGCGAGGGATGAAGACAGTGCCTGATGTTTTATAGAGGATGGATACACAATTTCTACCTAAGACCCAAGTGTCGGCTTATAAAAGTTTACCTATAACCTTGCCCTTGCCTCCCCCGCTTTCTCGTGTACTATAACTTCTGAAAACATATTATATTTTCAGAATTTTCTGTATATTAACAGCTTTTGCATCCTATGTGTCTACACATATTTTAAGACTGTTATTTCATACCAAAGCTAATTTTTGATCTAACTTATCTAATATTAATCGTCTCTTGCAAGTCAGTGTTTTGACAGTTCTTATCATGATTAGGAAAGTATTTACAATAACCACCCGTCTTCAATATTGCGATCTCTCAAGGCCAAATGTGCGGGTAAATGGTTTCGACACTGTATAGGATTACTTCAGTTTCGCTTCGGATTTATGCTACATTTCCTTACCTATCGTGTGTTCTCAGGTGTAGTGTTTCATTAGTTTACAAAGAAGAGCATGTTGGTCCAAAGTTTGGTCCCTGCAGAGAAGCATGTTGCATGATGATGATGACCTCCTAAATACCAGTGGTCCGCTGTAACATTGCTCCCCGAAACACACGTTTCAGGGATATTACACGTCATTTAGTTAGGTTCCTGATTTCTTTGATTCGTTCGCATTCTTTAGCTCTTTGAGAATAACAGAACTTATGCTATACGTTTCCGTCACATCAGGGTCGAGAGAGCTTGGTTTCACCACCCAGTCACGTGACGCATCTGGATCGAAAGGGTTAGGTTTTAATACGCTATCACGTGTCCCATGAAGATCGAAATTGCTCAGTTTCATTACGCTATCACGTGTCTCATGAAGATAGAAATTGCTTAGTTTCATTACGCTATTACGTGTCCCATGAAGATCGTAATTGCTCAGTTTCAGTACGCTATCACGTGTCTCATGAAGATAGAAATTGCTTAGTTTCATTACGCTATTACGTGTCCCATGAAGATCGTAATTGCTCAGTTTCATTACGCTATCACGTGTCCCATGAAGATCGAAATTGCTTAGTTTCATTACGCTATCACGTGTCCCTTGAAGATCGAAATTGCTCAGTTTCATTACGCTATCACGTGTCCCATGAAGATCGAAATTGCTTAGTTTCATCACGCTATCACGTGTTCCATGAAGATCGAAATTGCTTAGTTTAATCACGCTATCACGTGTCCCATGAAGATCGAAATTGCTCAGTTTCATCACGCTATCACGTGTCTCATGAAGATCGAAATTGTTCAGTTTCATTACGCTATCACGTGTCTCATAAAGATCGAAATTGCTTAGTTTCATCACGCTATCACGTGTTCCATGAAGATCGAAATTGCTTAGTTTCATTACGCTATCACGTGTCCCTTGAAGATCGAAATTGCTCAGTTCCATTACGCTATCACGTGTCTCATGAAGATCGAAATTGTTCAGTTTCATTAGGCTATCACGTGTCTCATAAAGATCGAAATTGCTTAGTTTCATCACGCTATCACGTGTTCCATGAAGATTGAAATTGCTTAGTTTAATCACGCTATCACGTGTCCCATGAAGATCGAAATTGCTCAGTTTCATCACGCTATCACGTGTCTCATGAAGATCGAAATTGTTCAGTTTCATTACGCTATCACGTGTCTCATAAAGATCGAAATTGCTTAGTTTCATCACGCTATCACGTGTTCCATGAAGATCGAAATTGCTTAGTTTAATCACGCTATCACGTGTCCCATGAAGATCGAAATTGCTCAGTTTCATCACGCTATCACGTGTCTCATGAAGATCGAAATTGTTCAGTTTCATTACGCTATCACGTGTCTCATAAAGATCGAAATTGCTTAGTTTCATCACGCTATCACGTGTTCCATGAAGATCGAAATTGCTTAGTTTCATTACGCTATCACGTGTCCCTTGAAGATCGAAATTGCTCAGTTCCATTACGCTATCACGTGTCTCATGAAGATCGAAATTGTTCAGTTTCATTAGGCTATCACGTGTCTCATAAAGATCGAAATTGCTTAGTTTCATCACGCTATCACGTGTTCCATGAAGATCGAAATTGCTTAGTTTAATCACGCTATCACGTGTCCCATGAAGATCGAAATTGCTCAGTTTCATCACGCTATCACGTGTCTCATGAAGATCGAAATTGTTCAGTTTCATTACGCTATCACGTGTCTCATAAAGATCGAAATTGCTTAGTTTCATCACGCTATCACGTGTTCCATGAAGATCGAAATTGCTTAGTTTAATCACGCTATCACGTGTCCCATGAAGATCGAAATTGCTCAGTTTCATCACGCTATCACGTGTCTCATGAAGATCGAAATTGTTCAGTTTCATTACGCTATCACGTGTCTCATAAAGATCGAAATTGCTTAGTTTCATCACGCTATCACGTGTTCCATGAAGATCGAAATTGCTTAGTTTAATCACGCTATCACGTGTCCCATGAAGATCGAAATTGCTCAGTTTCATTACGCTATCACGTGTCTCATGAAGATCGAAATTGTTCAGTTTCATTACGCTATCACGTGTCTCATAAAGATCGAAATTGCTTAGTTTCATCACGCTATCACGTGTTCCATGAAGATCGAAATTGCTTAGTTTAATCACGCTATCACGTGTCCCATGAAGATCGAAATTGCTCAGTTTCATCACGCTATCACGTGTCTCATGAAGATCGAAATTGTTCAGTTTCATTACGCTATCACGTGTCTCATAAAGATCGAAATTGCTTAGTTTCATCACGCTATCACGTGTTCCATGAAGATCGAAATTGCTTAGTTTAATCACGCTATCACGTGTCCCATGAGGATCGAAATTGCTCAATTTCATTACGCTATCACGTGTCCCATGAAGATCGAAATTGCTCAGTTTCATCACGCTATCACGTGTCCCATGAAGATCGAAATTGCTCAGTTTCATCACGCTATCACGTGTCCCATGAGGATCGAAATTGCTCAGTTTCATTACGCTATCACGTGTCCCATGAAGATCGAAATTGCTCAGTTTCATCACGCTATCACGTGTTCCATGAAGATCGAAATTGCTTAGTTTAATCACGCTATCACGTGTCCCATGAGGATCGAAATTGCTCAGTTTCATTACGCTATCACGTGTCCCATGAAGATCGAAATTGCTCAGTTTCATCACGCTATCACGTGTCCCATGAAGATCGAAATTGCTTAGTTTAATCACGCTATCACGTGTCCCATGAAGATCGAAATTGCTCAGTTTCATCACGCTATCACGTGCCCCATGAAGATCGAAATTGCTCAGTTTCATCACGCTATCACGTGTCCCATGAAGATCGAAATTGCTTAGTTTAATCACGCTATCACGTGTCCCATGAAGATCGAAATTGCTCAGTTTCATTACGCTATCACGTGTCTCATGAAGATCGAAATTGTTCAGTTTCATTACGCTATCACGTGTCTCATAAAGATCGAAATTGCTTAGTTTCATCACGCTATCACGTGTTCCATGAAGATCGAAATTGCTTAGTTTAATCACGCTATCACGTGTCCCATGAAGATCGAAATTGCTCAGTTTCATCACGCTATCACGTGTCTCATGAAGATCGAAATTGTTCAGTTTCATTACGCTATCACGTGTCTCATAAAGATCGAAATTGCTTAGTTTCATCACGCTATCACGTGTTCCATGAAGATCGAAATTGCTTAGTTTAATCACGCTATCACGTGTCCCATGAGGATCGAAATTGCTCAGTTTCATTACGCTATCACGTGTCCCATGAAGATCGAAATTGCTCAGTTTCATCACGCTATCACGTGTCCCATGAAGATCGAAATTGCTCAGTTTCATCACGCTATCACGTGTCCCATGAGGATCGAAATTGCTCAGTTTCATTACGCTATCACGTGTCCCATGAAGATCGAAATTGCTCAGTTTCATCACGTTATCACGTGTTCCATGAAGATCGAAATTGCTTAGTTTAATCACGCTATCACGTGTCCCATGAGGATCGAAATTGCTCAGTTTCATTACGCTATCACGTGTCCCATGAAGATCGAAATTGCTCAGTTTCATCACGCTATCACGTGTCCCATGAAGATCGAAATTGCTTAGTTTAATCACGCTATCACGTGTCCCATGAGGATCGAAATTGCTCAGTTTCATCACGCTATCACGTGCCCCATGAAGATCGAAATTGCTCAGTTTCATCACGCTATCACGTGTCCCATGAAGATCGAAATTGCTCAGTTTCATCACGCTATCACGTGTCCCATGAAGATCGAAATTGCTTAGTTTAATCACGCTATCACGTGTCCCCATGAAGATCGAAATTGCTCAGTTTCATCACGCTATCACGTGTCTCATGAAGATCAAGATGTCTCAGTTGCACAACGCTATCACGTGATGCATCAGAGACTAGAAGGTTCGGTTTCAATACGCTACCACGTATCCCAAGGAGAGAAATTAGGCCATTCCTTTGTAAAAATCTGAGTGACCCTAACAATTTTCCCAGTTTGTTGTTCAGGTATGACGCCACACATGATAAACTGCGGAGATATGCTTAGGCGTGCATGACCTTTTAAAAACTGCAGGGAATAGAAAAAAAAAACAAAAATACGTTGAAATATTCGTTAAAGATATTTTGTAATGTTTGCAACTTATTATTTGCTTAGAATGTATACCGCGGCGAATTATTTATTTGGAATTTATAAATTTGAACCTAAACTTCCAATGACGATTTTGCAGCAGTATCTACTTTTTTCCTGTGACAACTGGATCCAGTTTACGTGAAGATGATAACGTATGGTCGTCAATACGTATGCTACAGTTTTTAGTCTCATACATAATTATGTAGTAGATATGACTTGACGAATCTCTATCAATTCGGCATTTTTGTCTCCTGTTTAGTCCCAAAATAATTTACTATCGGAACGCCTAACTATAGCTTTTTCTGTGTAGGTGACCTTAATGCATATTAAGCATGAAACCTATAAAAAAAAATGTTCTTATGGACTTCAACTAAGCATATCTAAAAACTATTACAACTATTCAATATGGGAAAATATACACAAAAGAGGGTGTAAACAAAAGACTTACACAATTTATAGTTTTAGAAAGATTAACGAATGTGTAGGAGTTTGCTATTCACCATAATATTAAACAAGCTTTTGTATTCAGTTTTCAGTAATGAATCAGAACTAATTGTCTATAGAAAACGTTTAGATACAACTATCTGTAACAAAAATAAAAGCATACTTCATCAAATCCATTATTTACTTTTGTTGTTCTTTTCAAAGCAATTAGTTACGCCTGTCAAGGTGTTTTATCTTTTGTTTTGGAAAGAATATGGCTTGATAGAAATTTAATTTATAAATGAAACCTCTTTAAATACGTTTTCAATAATAAAAATTTATATATGTTTAATCAAAAAATTACTTATTCAAAACAATATTGGGGCATAAATTGGCAAAAATTGTAATCTTTATTAAATTTAGAAATATAGTCAGTTTCAAAGAAATATAGTTGGTGTTGCTCAGAGAATACCAGTAATATTTGCAAATTAATGGTAAAAAACAGTTTTTTTTTTAAATTTGAGTTACAAAATTTATATTAGAGAAAAATAAAAAAAAAACAAAATAAATATTTTAACACCTATAGGTGGTGATGCCTCCAATGCTTAATCCTTTAGGTGATAGGAGGGAAATAAAAAACCTCCTGCGGGCCAACAGATAGACGACCTCTTCGAAGGCTCTGGGAACCCCCTCATGATGAAGGCCCTGGAGTTGCTGCAGTAGTTTACCACTTGCACGATCCTGCCGAGGAAGATTTATTCTCAGATAATGCCATAGACATTGCAAACACAATCCAAGCACGCCTTATAATTCGACTCTATAGACTCTGTAAGGTGGTCAACTAGCGGCCCGTGACCTGGTTTTATGCGGCCCCAGACGAATGTTAAGAATATTATATTATTGATATTTTTAATAAATGTAAAACATAAAAATATAGGTTGGTATAGGTTACATGATGTAGGTTGAGCACGGTTCCTAGCCCTAGTAAGAGCTCTGTGACTTGGAAAGTGTCCCATGTTTCCAGACAAGGTGGGAAACTCGTGCTGCATTTTGGAGCCAAGTGTCTGAGGAGAAGTACCCCAAACTACGTGTCTTCGGTAGGAAAATAGTTTCAACGTTTGGAAGCACATGCAGGTTTTCTTTGTGAGTGCTCCTTACAACAATGAAATTTATTAAATCCATCCAACAGGCTCACAGTCGTAATCTGCTAAAGGTTGCAACAACTTTAATTCAGATTGATTTTGATGAACTTTTCGACGATTGTACCCTCCCACATTGCTCTCATTATGAGAAGTAGGTAGGCCTACATACTTATGGATGTTTTTAAGTTTAAACAAATTAGAGTTTTTTTTTACAATACTGCGCTCTGATAAGCGGAAACAACATGATTAAATAACTATTCAAAACTAATCTACTTATGTTGATCCTTTGTGCATTGAGCTTGATATTAAATATGTATGCCATTGTAAATGGCAAGTATGTATATATATATATAAACACAGGTATATATATATATATATATATATATATATATATATATATATATATATATATATGAAGTTAATATATTACTAAGTAAGTAATTTAATCCACCATTAAGTGCAATAATTTTACCTTGAGTGAAGAGGCACCTTTCGGTCAATTGACCATTGTCGAATCACAGATGTTTTTCTGTTGTAGATGTTCGGTCTGTGAAGTTGGTGTTTGTTGACGTTACGCGCACTTTTTCTTGATTTGTGTGTATGATATTTCTATATAGTATGTCTTCTGTATATGTTGTTTGTAAATTCATTAAATTGTTGTGTAAGTTTTTATAAATGTGGTATTTTTCTAGTGAGTTTAGTTCTATTGGGCTGTTATTTATTTCAAGTATGGTTAGGTTATTTTCGTAATTTGTTATTTCGTGTTTATGGGATATTAGGTGTGCTGCAACATTTGATACTTTAGAATTTTTGTTTTTGAATGCTCTATAATGTTATTCAAATCTTATTTTAAATGTTCTGGTTGTTTTTCCTATGTAAAAAGCGTTACAGTTGTTGCATGTGATTTTGTAAATTCCTGATAGGTTATGTTTTTCTGAATTTGTTTTGTGATTTGTGTTATTAAGATATTTTATTATTTTGTTGTTTGGTTTGTAAGTTGGAGTGTAGTATTCTTTGTTGTATATATTTGTTATTTTTTCTATTTTGTTATTGGTGTATTTATATTTTAGGTAGATTTTTTTATTTTCATTATTTTCGTGTTCCGGTTGTAGTGTTGTGTTGAGGTTAGGTTTTTTTGTGAATTTATTGTATATATTTTTTATAATGTGTTTGTTGTATCCATTTTCTATTGCTATTTTTGTAATGTTATCTAATTCTTCATTTAGATACCAATAGATAACAATTTAGTTCAATAACAAAATAGAAAAAATAACAAATATATACAACAAAGAATACTATACTCCAACTTACAAACCAAACAACAAAATAATAAAATATCTTAATAACACAAACCACAAAACAAATTCAGAAAAACATAACCTATCAGGAATTTACAAAATCACATGCAACAACTGTAACGCTTTTTACATAGGAAAAACAACCAGAACATTTAAAATAAGATTTGAAGATCATTATAGAGCATTCAAAAACAAAAATTCTAAAGTATCAAATGTTGCAGCACACCTAATATCCCATAAACACGAAATAACAAATTACGAAAATAACCTAACCATACTTGAAATAAATAACAACCCAATAGAAC
This sequence comes from Prosapia bicincta, assembly GCA_036971475.1. Lineage (NCBI taxonomy): Eukaryota > Metazoa > Arthropoda > Insecta > Hemiptera > Cercopidae > Prosapia > Prosapia bicincta. Next base: position 74,990,175 of record JBAIZL010000004.1, on the reverse strand, counting down.
TAAACTCACTAGAAAAATACCACATTTATAAAAACTTACACAACAATTTAATGAATTTACAAACAACATATACAGAAGACATACTATATAGAAATATCATACACACAAATCAAGAAAAAGTGCGCGTAACGTCAGCAAACACCAACTTCACAGACCGAACATCTACAACAGAAAAACATCAGTGATTCGACAATGGTCAATTGACCGAAAGGTGCCTCATCACTCAAGGTAAAATTATTGCACTTAATGGTGGATTAAATTACTTACTTAGTAATATATTAACTTCATAAAGTCAGTGCAACGGAAAAACAATGGATAATGTTAAATATCAAGAATATATATATATATATATATATATATATATATATATATATATATATATATATATTTATATACACATATAAACACAGATATATATATATATATATATATATATATATATATATATATATATTTATATACACATATAAACACAGGTATATATATATATATATATATATATATATATATATATATATATTACGTAACGGTTACTAATTCATATTATTTATTATACAACACATACTATACGATACATGTATTGGCTACATTTGACTTATTGACGTACATGTGGAATTAGTTGTGAGCCTCTAGTCTTCACTGGAAGTATTAAGACGCCTCTTTACGGCTTAGAAGTTGGCCATCACTGCCATACGACACCAACCAACGATATAGGAAGAAATGTTTACTTTCAAGGGGAGGCCCTCTGTAGTACTTCCCGTCTCTAACACAGGATAAACCTATGGCTTAGTGCTCGTTATTATGGGTGACTGATATTTTCATCAGTGGGACTTGCGACTAATATTTGCTATCTTGAATGTTGTAGTCCCTTACGTTCGGTGAATCTTATTACTCACTTAAACAATAGTTTATGACTATCCGAACTATAAATTTAGTAAATTTGTTAAAACTTACTGAGACAGAACGTTTTCGATCGCTATGTACCGATCTTTATCAGCGTCTTCTGCTTGGAGATGTTGGGTCAAGCGGTGACTGTTTTAAAGGCAGGTTTTCGATAATATCAAAGAGTATGTCTGATTTGTATTGTGTTTGTTCGTTTAATATGTTTGTACTTTGTGTTTTTGTCTCTGTAAAATTCATATTGTTCTAGTGTGTTGAGGTGTGGTTCTTTTTTGTTGATGTGTAGGATTTCTAGGTTATGGTAAATGTCTGTGTAGTGTCCTGTTTCTTTTATGTGATTGTAAAATGTTAAATTGGTGTTCCTCGACTCTTTGTTTAAAGCTGCGACATGTTTAGCCCGCAAATTTCAAAAAATAGGTTACAAAATAGCATACAAAACTAATCACAAGTTGCAATACAAAATACAACACAACTCCAACAACAAAGATAAACTACAAGCACCAGGCGTATACAAACTGAACTGCGACGAATGTAACAAATTCTACATTGGACAAACAGGTCGCAGCTTTAAACAAAGAGTCGAGGAACACAAACAGAACACCAACTCAACAATTTACAACCACATAAAAGATACAGAACACAAATACACAGACATTTACCATAACATAGAAATCCTACACATCAACAAAAAAGGACCACACCTCAACACACTAGAACAATATGAAATTTACAGACACAAAAACACAAAGTACAAACATATTAAACGAACAAACACAATACGAATCACACATACTCTTTGATATTATCGAAAATCTACCTTTAAAACCGTCACCGCTTGACCCAATAACTCCAAGCAGAAGACACTGATGAAGATCGGCACATAGCGATCGAAAACGTTCTGTCTCAATAAGTTTTAACAAATTTACTAAATTTAAAGTTCGGATAGTCATAAACTATTGTTTAATTGATTAATATTTTTTGTCGATGGTGGTATCAGTGACAAAATATGGAAAATGACAGTTCCAGTGACAATGGATCGATCGGAAGTTTGGGCGAAATATCGCAGACACCGGATGAAACAGCTATTATTGGTTGATTTGTCACTGTCACTGGTTCTACTCATTTACGTCGTGTGGGTGGTCGATTTGTGTGAGGTTTCAAGATAGTGACAGTGTTGTGTACAGTAGATGAAATGTCGCACTCGGTAGTTTGTTCTTAATTTCGTAGGAGTTTATTTTTAAATAAGTTGAGTCTTCAGAAAAAAACCACGATGTGGAATTATTTCACCAGTGTGGTATGCCTGCCTGTTATTGGCACGTACAGAGGGGCCTCAGCATCCCTTGTCACTGGTACTAAATTCACCGATAAAAGTCACTGATCCAAACCTGGCGCTGTCACTAAAATCACCAATCCGTTAAAGTCACCCGATCGACCATCCCTACTAGTTATAAATGTAAAGAGTAGGCCATCATCTGTTGTTACAAAGAGATTCGGAAATGATCGGTTGCTTTCGGAGATTGTTAATAGTACTGTGCAGACAAATACATTTCTATCGTCTTTAAGTAAAACTAAATATTTCCCTAAACGATCTATAGATTTAGTTTGGTTAGTAATGCACTAATTCATAACACAATAGAAAATACAAACAAGAACAACAGAGCAGAGAACAAATTCATCACACTGACGTATGTGTACAAGAATTCAAATATATTCTCTTGGAACTAAAAAAAATCAGGGCGCAGAGCAGAACTCAAGACAAATGTAAATACAACATAACTGACAAAAACAGAAAAGGTACTAACGCTATTTAAATACATACTAAACTGTTATATATTATGTATTAGGAAATGATGTTGCCTGGCATGGGAAAATACTAATGGAGATGTCGGTTTACTCTTACAATTTTCTTAAAAGATTCAAGAACCAGCCTAGTGACACAGTCTAGAGCTAATAAGAAAACTTGTGATTTTGTTCTCACAAGAGGTTAATTGTTTATCCACTCAAGTTCGAATACTACAAGATTAAACTTGTAGTGGACGACACTTGATGTTTTATAGTGTTTTCAAAAGTTAATTAATTAAATAATTTTAGTTTTATAAGGAGAAATGCATTCCACAAAAGGGGCAAGATATGCAATATAGTTATTTCGTCCCATTTGGCTTAAAATAAGTGATAACATATGATTTCATAAAACAGCTGATCTTATGTTATAGGTTATGTGGAATAACAGCTGTTTTAACGTCTAGGTTAAGTTACTTCATTTATATTAATTATAACTATTTAATAAACCAATTAAGACCCAAGTAAGAATTCGTTTACAAATTTTTGTTTATATCTCTTTCACAGTTGAACCATTTCATACACAGTTCTTTATAATTATTTCTTCCTAAAGTGCAACCTTACTTCCTTAAAAAAAAACGTGCCTGTAGCAACAAACAAGGTCACAAATTACAAAAAATCCTAAACCAACCGAACTTAATGCGTCAAAAAAACTCGGGAATTTAGCTGATGTAGTTTCCCTGATTTTTGCGCTTCTGTTACAGGCCGGTAACACTGGTCCTAGGGAACAATATTATCCGCCCCAGCTGACGCAACAAAGTTGGAACCAACTCTACACACAGCCCGGCTCCGACATAGTGAATACAAAGACAGTGCGAACATACGAACCGCTACCAGATCCAGCCAATACGAATCAAGTAAGCAACGTGTGAAATACAGTAAACTATGAGGTGTGTTCCTTGTAGGTGCACTTTATGTTTATAAATTATAAATAGCATTTATTTTATGCCAACTATTGCTTGTAACAATTACAATTATCTATTCCATGTTCGAAACCACACCTATGATTACCCTGTATTATTTATGTATAATAACTCTCTCACTCTCTCTCTCTTTGTATAAATATAAATATAAATATATATATATATATATATATATATATATATATATATTATGTTTAAATTTTCAATCGTTAATAATAGTTAATGATTTTCAATCGTTTTTCTTCATCTACTCAAGTTGAAATACTATTTCGTCCCATTTGGCTTAAAATAAGTGATAACATATGATTTCATAAAACAACTGATTTTATGTTATAGGTTATGTGGTAGAACAGCTGTTTTAACGCATAGATTATGTTACTTCATTTATATTTATTATAATTATTTAATAAAAATTAAACTTAAACACATTTTGTCTTTCTTGACCTAAGTAGGAATTCAATTTAAAATGTAATTTTATATTACCAGTTTTAGGTTATACAACCATAATATATATAGTTCTTTATAATTATTTCCTCCTAAAGTGCAGCTTTACTGCCTTGAAAAAACGTGCCCGTAGCAACAAACAAGGTCACAAACTACAAAAAAATCCTAAACCAACAGAACTTAATGCGTCAAAATAACTCGGGAAATCAACTGATGTTATTTCGTCCAAGAATAACCTGATTGTTGCGCTTCTGTTACAGGCCGGTAACACTGGTCCTAGGGAACAATATTATCCGCCCCAGCTGACGCAACAAAGTTGGAGCCAACTCTACACACAGCCCGGCTCCGACATAGTGAATACAAAGACAGTGCGAACATACGAACCGCTTCCAGATCCAGCCAATACGAATCAAGTAAGCAACGTGTTAAACACAGTAAACTATAAGGTGTGTTCCTTGTAGGTGCACTTTATGTTTATAAATAGCATTTATTTTATGCCAACTATTGCTTGTAACAATTACATTTATTTTATGCCAACTATTGCTTGTAACAATTACATTTATTTTATGCCAACTATTGCTTGTAACAATTACATTTATTTTATGCCAACTATTGCTTGTAACAATTACATTTATTTTATGCCAACTATTGCTTGTAACAATTACATTTATTTTATGCCAACTATTGCTTCTAACAATTACATTTATTTTATGCCAACTATTGCTTGTAACAATTACATTTATTTTATGCCAACTATTGCTTGTAACAATTACATTTATTTTATGCCAACTATTGCTTGTAACAATTACATTTATTTTATGCCAACTATTGCTTCTAACAATTACATTTATTTTATGCCAACTATTGCTTGTAACAATTACATTTATCTATTTCATACAAATACAGGGTTATCATACAAGAATGGTGCGGTATCAGTAATTCGTAGGAAGATTGTAGGGAAATTTCCAGATGAAATTGGTATCTCTGAAACCCTCCAACTCAAAAGTTCTTTTATAATCTGTTCTCACCTAATCAGATCTTGAATTGTTGTTGCGGTGCGTTTAGTGAGTTACTATGTTCCCAGATAAAGATAAAGCAAAGTGGGTTTTATATATGGCTCAATTAAAATCCGTCAAAAATATTTTGGGTCTGCAACAAAAGCGTTGTTTGTTCACAAAAAATTTCGCGACCTTAACCACTTAAAACACAGGATTAATGAAGCAATGACAACCATAACCGAAGAAATGTTAATGAATGTTTGGAGAGTAGTCGAGTAGCGTTTGGACATTTGTCGAGCGATTAAGGGAGCACATATTGAAATTTATTAATTATGTAAAATAAGCTGTTTGAGACGACAAATTAGATGGATAAACGACATTGACTGTAAGTAATTCGGCTTTTCTTTAAACCATGTTCGAAACCGCGTCATTATTTTATGATAACCCTGTATTATTCATGTATAATAACTCTCTCTCTCTTCTCTCTCTCTCTCTCTCTCTCTCTCTCTCTCTCTCTATATATATATATATATATATATATATATATATATATATATATATATATATATATATATATATATATTTTATATATTTATATATCTATTTATATATTTATTTATCCTTCTATGTCTTTATTGTATTGGAAATAATGTCATTTTATTTACAGCGTTCACGCTACCAAAATACTGCGTGGGCATCAAATAATCATGGCGTAGTTTATCCTTACTCAAACGTGCCTTACAAGCGAAGAATGCTAGACAGCAATGTAAGTAACAGTTTTTTATCAGATATTTTTCATTCTATTAATCTGTCAATTGGGAACAGGCGATTAGTTTAAAAGTTTCCCTTCCAGGTTTCCCATTACCTCCTTTATATCCCCGTATATTATCGGGATTAAGATATCAGTAGATCAATAAAAGAGACAGTTGCTAGTATACGTTGAAATCTCCGTAGCCAGCGCCAACAAAGATTTGTATGCAAAGTTCTTTATCTTCCTCGTCTCGTTGTTCTTGTTTTACCCACGCTCGTTGCAATAAGAAATGAAACCTGTATCAGAGACTCATTGCCCTTCAACTTCACCGCTCATTTAGAGAGACATTTCATAATGAGAATTAATTTATATATAACTATCAATAACACTTAAAGGGTTATCTATTACACGTATCAAATATGGCCTGTCCGTCAACTCTTTAGCTCATCTCGTACGAAATTCGTTAACACGAAAGACTTTACATTAAGCTGTCATTTTTCATTGTCAGCATTGTCTAGAGCTAGATAGCCTGAGTGTTTTGTTGTCAATCAACAGCTAACCTGTTACTAGTATCAAAGACTTGTAATATATACTCGTTACCCCTATATGTATAAAGAGTACCACATAAATTATTACGTTAAAGGTTTTAACTTGTACAACGAACTGTCATATTGATTATTATCGTCATTAAGTCCCTATCCTTAATATTATATGTATATTATAACGTTCATTACTATAAATAATATAATAATAAAAACGGTGAACATGACAACGATGCTGTAAAATTATTAAAATTTGAAATCTTTGATAATAAAAGCAGCGAAATTCTTGTAAATTTCACCAAAGTTGCTCGTAGATAGGAGCGATGGGAATTGATATTTCAAGATTTTTTTATTCTACGCTGAGAATAAAGAAAACTTGTGAAATGACGTCATCAATCTGTGTCAACCGAAGCCGTCCTGAATGTTGGAGACTGAGGTGGGAGGGAAGACAAGCAATCAGAAGGTTTTCAAATATTTATGAGGAAACAGACGCAGGATTACTGAAAACTAAATGGAACTCCGCTTGGGCTCAACTTGGAAACTAAATGGAACTCCGCTTGGGCTCAACTTGGAAACTAAATACGAACTGTTGACGGGGGCCTTCATAAAATGTTTATTTATTCTGTTTTGTAAACTCTCTGGGAAATGAAAAAAAATAACTTAATTGCTGTTGTTCTTGTGTCCATGGATAGACGATTAAGAGTTTCTATAACATTTCTTTAAACTCCTTCAAAAGTCTTGATGATCAGGTTTGGCGCAGTGAGTCCTTGAGTGAAATCACTCCTAACTTCAGTATATCCGAGATAACAGGTGGAGATTCCAAGACGTTATTGAGCATGAGTTGGACTCTTGGGTAATTTTTGAATTATCTTGTTCTGTCCGGATGAATATTCATGCCTATCAATGGTTGATGCAATAACTCTGGGACAGCATGATGTTTGTGTGTCCTGCGACTAAAAGAAGCCGGTTGTTCTGGCTCATTTTCACTTTTAAGCAAAAACTTTCCCCCACACTACAAAATAAAGGGGGGACGACCTTTTTTACTACCTAGTACCTCTGCTCCCACGAGTCCAACCTCAAATTTCGTGACGGACCTCCCGGTAATGACGTCACCCAAGGCGGGGGACTTGGTGTCACGACCCGTGGTGCCAGTATGTAAGAGTCTTCCGACCTTACTGTAAGGCCTAGACTGGTCACCGCCATGGCACTGGGACGAGATGAACTGCAACCAGTGACAGCGGCTTGTCCGCTTTTCCAGAACTACTCATATAATTAGAGAGATCCAAATGCCCAGGTCTCGGTACTTAAATCTCGTATACCCCATCTGATTATTTTGGTCCAGGTAGTGCATCGAAGCTTTTTCCACTCCTTGGTGGCCTTACCCAAGGGACGGACCCCCAGCATGGGAACTTGGCTCATCACCCTCCTCTAATAGATCGTAGACGAAAATAAACTCTGTGACAGTAACATTCCGTTACAAAAGGCAATCTTAATTCTAAATTTTGCAGTTTTTAAGATGACCGGACGTTTTTAATAATATTGCCAGGCAAGGATTAGAAAATCTGTGGGGATAGAATGTTAGGACGAAGAAGTAAGACATTCTGGTCAGGGAAGGAAGGATCACTGTGTCACGTATCCAAGGGTGCATACAGTTTGTAAGACCTACTCCAAGTCTGGTATATACGGAGGAGTTTTCTCTTTGAACTGACGCATGGCAAGAGGGAAAAGGAAAAGATTAGTTGAATCCTGAGGAACAAGAGAAGATTTAAAGATCCCATGGTACTTGGAGGACGAGGGTAGACCTATAGCGTACGTGCGCGGATTCGCGTAACTGATGATATAACTTCAGAGACTCACAGATCTTTGTCTCTCTTATCCCAGTTTGGAGAGGGGAAATGGAATAATGAGATATACTTATTTGGGGACTAAAGTGCTTATTTCTTGTGATTAAAGACACTCTTGTTAATGTTATAACAAACTTTATTTCTGTACTTTTAGTAAGGAGAATTAGAGTAGGCGTGGACATTTGGGACTTTCACTTTACTCTACTTACTGTAAATATTAGCTAGTAATATCAACAGAGTAAGCATAAAGAAAGCACCTGTTAAAATATACAATTATAATTGCCTAGAAAAGTAACAAATCAGGTATGATGTATTTCTACCACGTTAAATTAATTGGGGCGCGTTTAGGACATCTTACATTTTCAGTGCAATTAACATACCGACCGAGTTATAGGAAAATATGACCTCTCAAAAGGATTTCGTTCCGCCTGATCTTTCGTAAAAGCAGCATAAACAGCTGGAATGTGCAAGTTATAAAGAGGAATCGACTGATCGATAATAACAGATATATACCATCGAATCTCAACAACTACAAAGAAGAGTTAATATTACTGTGTGAAGTAAGAGGTCGCAGGGTAGAAAGAAAAGTTACAAACCGCTGTTTTTGCGTTGAATGATCCTTATCGGCAGAAAGTAGTAGAAATTACCTTCCCTTCACGCAGACGACGTTGTCCACCAAGGGGAGATTCTCCTCCAGGTTCATAACATCCCTAGTGTTGGAATTAGTTTGGAAATCTTTTAAATAAATATCTGCACAAAATAATATACTATATTGTCATACGCGTTTTATTGACTTTAGCCATCATCAACAGTGACATCACTACAAATTTAAATATGTAGTCTAAATTTGCATTTGCAATTGTAAATTTGTATTAGTGTCCCTGATGATGACATAAGTAATTTAAATGCGTGTAACAGTAACGCACGTTGTTTTGTGAGTTCGTATCCAGTTATTTATTTATTTGTACGCCTTTTAACAGTGGGTTCTGAGGGAGATGAAAGCGCGGTAAGCAATAAATGCTTTATAACGAACGATTGCGTTTTTCCAAAATTGCTAAAGTTTAAGGGAGCGCAACTGCGATTCAATGAATGGCTGACAATATTGGGTGCAAATATTTACGAAGATGAATCGAAGATGAAAATTAAATTAGTTTAAAGTTTATTTATTTATAAAAGGAGTTACGGTCTGAGTTGACAAAGGGACACATCTCCCGAAACGGCCGTCCTCAACAAGCAAAGTAAGTGCTACTATAGGCAAGTTTAAACCATTTAAAGGTGCTTAGTGATTACTATTAGCTCACGCGAAGATGGAATCAAGAAAAATGTTAATATTTTAATGTTAGTTAATGCAGAAAAATATACTCAAGTGATACAAATATTACTAACAGAAGTGACGATGAGTATATTAGAAATTTCAGAAATAAAGACATCATCTAATCTTTTTAATTTAGATTTAATTAGATTTACGCTTAGATATTAGATTTTGCAATTAAACTACTTGGTAGTTTAAAACACAATAGTTTTATTGTTCTGTACTTATTATCTGAAAACAATCACTTTGACAATGGGAACGAAATCATAAAATTATTGGAACAATAAAATAAAGAAGATAAAACATATAAATAATGAACGCTTAAATTACACAAACAATTAAATGAGTATATAAAATAAAAACGCAAGACCATTGAGGGGAAGGAACAATGTCCGACGCACACAATGGACTTCATGCTTAGTTATACGTGGTCAGTCTAGGTAGAGGCATTCATGATGTATCTGCATATCTTGCTAGTCGTGGCCGTATCGCACACTCTAGTCACCGCCAAGGAAGATGAGAACAAGTCGCACACTCTAGTCTCCGCCCGGGACGATGAGATCGACTTACCAGACTTGCAGGAGTTCCCGCCAGGGACAATGGTGGAGGTCGGGTACGTTGTGGGCCCTAGCGACGACATTGTCTTGCAAAGGAAATATTCCATCTACGAGCCGCTTAAAGATTCTCATGACGTGAGCATTTAATTATTACATGTAAAATTTGTTTTTATTAAAATCATTTTTTAAATTTCATAAAATATGGTTGATATATTTATGCGTTCTTGAGATAAAGATAAATTACAGCAAAAAGTTTATGATAAACATAATTTTAGGAAAAAGAGTAAGAAAATAATATACTGTAATCTGTGAAATCTCGCGGGTCTTACAAACTTCCATCGACCGACCATTATGTTAACTTTGATCTGAAAATTAGTCATCTATTGCATACTTCAAAATGAAACCATTTTATTTATTTGCAAAAATATCAATAAATTGTATTTTTGTTGAAATAATACGAAACATTCGATTTGATTGGAAAACCAACTGTAGAGTTTAATATAACATTGATTTATTATTTACATAAATTTAATTATGCTAAATAATTTAATTCTAATAAAATTGTTTCATGTTGTTTTCTGAATTTTGTATAATCCTCTCCACGAAAATACAATTTATTTGGTATTTGTGGGTGAATGTTTTCGTTTTGAAGTACGCAACAGGTAACTGTCAGGCCAAGGGGGTTCACAAAAAGGGCCAGTCGGCCGGAAGCGCTCTTTAGCGACTGTACATTCTGTAATTCTACAAAATCCTGTTTAAGATCGAGTCTATCTCAGGCGATCGCTATTACCGCAAGATGTCATACATGTCCATTGTTCCAATCTACCCTTCATTATCTTACGTCTCACAAGGTTTGTCTCTGCTAGATGCGCCTGATAGACAGTAGGTATACAACCCTGCACGACCCCTTATTCCCATCCCTATACTCTCTACGAAAGGGTCTAACTGTGGATATCCTCGTTAATATATATTTGAAATTATGTAATTTTGTATTGCTTTCAGAACGACCTTGAAAAGGACAGCTCTGTGAAGGAGTAATTGCTACAGCAGAGGAACAAAGTGAGTTGGAAGCTACTTATAAAACTTGCAACACACACATACACACACACACACACACACACACACACACACACTCACACACTCACACACACACACACACACACACACACACACACACACACACACACATACACACACACACACATACACAAACACACGCACACACACACACACACACTCACACACACACACACACACACACACACACACACACACACACACACACACACACACACACACACACACACACACACACACATACATAAACACACACAAACACACACACACACACACACACACATACACAAACACACACACACACACTCACACACACACACACACACACACACACACACACACACATACACACACACACACACACACACACACACACACACACACACACACACACACACACACACACACACAACACACACACACACACACACACACACACACACACAACGTACACGCAAAATTGATAGTAAATAATGCTTGACCTATCCAAAAATGAACATAGTTTGATCAGAAACTAATTTTATTCGTATATAATTCCTTAGTTAAATTTTATGTCAATCAACATTATGTTTAGAATATACACTTCATTGCATCATTATAATTTTAAAATTATATTTTGATTTTTATAAATAATTTAACTCTATAGATATATAAATATTTATATGAATACATTGTTTTTAATATCCAGCAAAACATTTAAATAAAGGTATTAAATAAGAATTATAAATTAGTCCATTATATTTTCAGCAAATTTAATGTTGACATTGTTCATGATATACTCGATCCTGTGATGTTTTAATATTTAAAGATTATTAATAATGCATTTTTAAAAGACGTATGTTTGTAGTTTAGTAAACATATGTCAGAATAATTACCGTAGTTAGAGCGGCAAATAGGTTTATATGTTTACTTACGATATAATTTGCATGAGGCTAGTTCAATTTTTAATCTAAGATAACAATTTTTAAATCCTGATGATGGTATCATAGTTGCCGAAACATGTATGGGAGGTTTTATGTCAGATGGTAAGTATAGTGTACTTCTATTTAAATATAATTATCAAATCGGCTAAAAGAGGACATTGTAACTAGAGGGATAAAAGGGGATGTTTATAAATTATAATCGAAGGGGAAATCTTAGTATCCAGGGACTCAGGGTCGAGTGGTGGACATAGCACTGCTGCTAGAGTAATACGGTGGGGTCTCCGTATTACATTGTATCAGGATACACATGGCACTTCCTGTAGTTAATTGACGTTTATGTATTAGGGAAAGGCGTAATAGTGCTAGGAATGAGAGATTGGAGGGGGACTGTCTTCCGTGAAGTAACTTTTTTGTAGTTACTATGCGATCAGCTGTGACTATCACAGTCTTCAAAGATCAAATTAGGTTGAGTTATGAGGTTAGGTTAGGTTAGGGATGTAAGACGCCGGGTAGAGATAGAGGCGATATTACAGTGGGGTAGCTTAACTGAAGCACGGTAGGTAGAGCTATTCTCTAATGGTGTTTATAAAGATATGTCCACCCGTTAAACTCTCCATGAAGTAGAAAAGATTAATACTTCGGGGTCCATATGGAAGTTACTTTATCTTTGGTCATTGAAACACTTGCAACATACGTTCAGCAATAAAATGTAAAATAGTATTAAAATTTTATTAAAAACTTTTGAAGTAGAATTTTATTTTAGGATTAATATTTTTTCCCGTCATTAATATTACTAACAAAAATGTTACTGTTGCAGGAGCAGAGAGAAAGAGAAAGGCAGATATATTCTATAGATTCGAAAAAAGGTTCATTATAAAATATAAATACATGCATTGAAGTACCCAAGTGTGTTCTTTTAAAGGAATCCTTACCCGTACCTAAGTTGGCTAGCCTGTTACATGGGCGGTCGTTACGGCCGTATGTTTGTCTTCGCACAACATCAGGGGTGTAGCTTGAGTGCAGTTATTGCCCGCGACCCGGAAGGGTTTAATGAGACGCTCTACAAACACTTCCCCTCCTACGGCTTTGCGGCGCGCTCTGGATGCCGAACACTGAATAACTAGAACGGATACTTGAGTTGAAATAAACATTACACAACTCTAACAACCTTAGAACGCGATGAAGTAAAGATATTGGGCATAAATTTTATACTTGATTCACCTACTCTTGCTGTTTCTCCTTATTAAGTGAATTTCTCATCGATATACTTCAACTCCTGTAGCTGTCCATAAAATAACTACAGCTTTTTTGTACAGATTTTTCTGCTCCTTTCTCCTACTTTAGCGCCTACTCTACTCTGTACAAAGGTATATCATCTTGTAGGTGACTTTCTAGCATAGCTTCTTCTTCATCACTCTTTTCATCTTTTGTCCGCAAAGAATATCTTTAATTTTCCACATACCCATTTGCTTCCCGCCATTCCCCTCCCATAGGGAAGACAAATCAACCGTCGTTCATCTCTTCGTCTTTGAACTTGCTCACAGACTCTCACAGATGCCACACTTCGAGGTTTAATAAATGTTTTGCGCTAAAAGTTGTTCCTTATGTTCTTTGGCCTTCTAGAGAGCTTTACAGGTGTCATTGAAAGAAAACTGAAATATATATTGATAATATATATGTATATATATATTTAATAGCCTAATCATCTACTTCTTATGTTTCCAGTAGTCACGTGATGTCATGATAAAATGCCTTCACCAAGCCTCAGAAAATCTTTCTAATTATAATAACAAAAGTTGTGTATCCATGCGAAAGGAGGACTTCCCTTGTGTGCTGGCATACAGGTCATTCTAAAAGAAACCCCCATATTTATTCTTGATAAATTTTTAAATCTCTTATATTGAATATTACGTTGAAGGTATTTTGTGTAACGAGATGACTGATCTGGTTATAAAATAAGTCCGATTTGGTTTGAGCTATATCGATTTAAGTTTTCTAGTGTTCGTGCCACTATCAAGGGGTTCTGCTATTTTAGACATTTATTTTTTCAATATTAGCCCTTTTCCTGTATCACGTCAAAGAGTAGTGCTCGCAGTCATAGAGCACATACTGTAGAAATACAAGCATTCTCTCCCTCAGACGTTTTCCCAGCTAGGAACCGGATCTCCTCCGTTCTTCGTGCATATTCTCCGGGATGTACTTCCTGTATAACATAAGAAGAAGAAACAGAATCGTCAAGTACACACACACACCGATTTTACCAAGAGAGGCAGCACACCAGTAAATCACTGATTGTAAACATCCAGGGCGTAACAAAAAGTAAATAGAACATGTAATGTTCACTCTATATAGTTATGTAACTTAACATAACATACGACACGTTTGGAGAATGTTGTAAAACAAAATCAGTTTCCAAAGTACAAAACAATTGTAACCTGATTGTACAGCTTTTTTTTTGATCATACATAGTAATAAAATCGTCGCTTTTTATTCTTAACGTAAAATATTTTCTTCAAATAATATTCACCTAATAACTGTTCAATGTAATGAGGTTTTCGAGTTCGGATAGAGTCGTTACCTTTTTAGCACATCGGATGGATTCCGGTAAAAATACAGCTGATGTGAATGAGTGTAATACTGAAGTAAGGGAATATTTAAATTAGATTTATTCGCGCGATATAAAAGAGACGAGCACGTGGTTCAAGAGGAAGCAATACAGCGTTGCCGTATTGCATGCAACGATGAACGACGTAAGAAAACACTTGATTGGATTAAAAACGTGAACTGCTCTTGCATAATGTAACTGTATTACCCTTCTCCCCCTCGCGAAGGGAGTGGAGTTCGGTTTAATGCAGGAATAAAGAGGGTATCAGATTATTCAACAACATGGGATCTATGACGTCACTTTAAAACAAGGAGACTGCACGTATAACGGTGCGCGTAGTAGAGTAGTACAGGCGAACTTGTGGTTTTATTAAAGCAAATATAGATATAAAGTAGAGTATTTTTATTCTACCGTTACCTTATAATGTTATATTTGGTATTTTGAATAATTTTATCTCCGTAAGAGATGTAGGTGAAAAGGTAAATTATACTTGGGGAGTGTAAAACCGCCCTGACTGGTTGACCCGCGTTACTATGGTAGAGTATTTTGTGATGTAAGACGGTAGAGAGATGTAACTAGTTACAATGCCATTACTGAAAGGTAATACACAAAAATAGGTGTTTTTACTAGTTACAATGCCATTACTGAAAGGTAATACACAAAAATAGGAGTTTTTACTAGTTACAATGCCATTACTGAAAGGTAATACACAAAAATAGGTGTTTTTACTAGTTACAATGCCATTACTGAAAGGTAATACACAAAAATATGCGTTTTTACTAGTTACAATGCCATTACTGAAAGGTAATACACAAAATTAGGTGTTTTACTAGTTACAATGCCATTACTGAAAGGTAATACACAAAAATAGGTGTTTTTACTAGTTACAATGCCATTACTGAAAGGTAATACACAAAAATAGGTATTTTTACTAGTTACAATGCCATTACTGAAAGGTAATACACAAAAATAGGTGTTTTTACTAGTTACAATGCCATTACTGAAAGGTAATACACAAAAATAGGTGTTTTTACAAGTTACAATGCCATTACTGAAAGGTAATACACAAAAATAGGTGTTTTTACTAGTTACAATGCCATTACTGAAAGGTAATACACAAAAATAGGTGTTTTACTAGTTACAATGCCATTACTGAAAGGTAATACACAAAAATAGGTGTTTTTACTAGTTACAATGCCATTACTGAAAGGTAATACACAAAAATAGGTGTTTTTACTAGTTACAATGCCATTACTGAAAGGTAATACACAAAAATAGGTGTTTTTACTAGTTACAATGCCATTACTGGAAGGTAATACACAAAAATAGGTGTTTTTACTAGTTACAATGCCATTACTGGAAGGTAATACACAAAAATAGGTGTTTTTACTAGTTACAATGCCATTACTGGAAGGTAATACACAAAAATAGGTGTTTTTACTAGTTACAATGCCATTACTGAAAGGTAATACACAAAAATAGGTGTTTTTACTAGTTACAATGCCATTACTGAAAGGTAATACACAAAAATAGGTGTTTTTACTAGTTACAATGCCATTACTGAAAGGTAATACACAAAAATAGGTGTTTTTACTAGTTACAATGCCATTGCTGAAAGGTAATACACAAAAATAGGTGTTTTTACTAGTTACAATGCCATTGCTGAAAGGTAATACACAAAAATAGGTGTTTTTACTAGTTACAATGCCATTACTGAAAGGTAATACACAAAAATAGGTGTTTTTACTAGTTACAATGCCATTACTGAAAGGTAATACACAAAAATAGGTGTTTTTACTAGTTACAATGCCATTACTGAAAGGTAATACACAAAAATAGGTGTTTTTACTAGTTACAATGCCATTACTGAAAGGTAATACACAAAAATAGGTGTTTTTACTAGTTACAATGCCATTACTGGAAGGTAATACACAAAAATAGGTGTTTTTACTAGTTACAATGCCATTACTGGAAGGTAATACACAAAAATAGGTGTTTTTACTAGTTACAATGCCATTACTGAAAGGTAATACACAAAAATAGGTGTTTTTACTAGTTACAATGCCATTACTGAAAGGTAATACACAAAAATAGGTGTTTTTACTAGTTACAATGCCATTACTGAAAGGTAATACACAAAAATAGGTGTTTTTACTAGTTACAATGCCATTACTGAAAGGTAATACACAAAAATAGGTGTTTTTACTAGTTACAATGCCATTACTGAAAGGTAATACACAAAAATAGGTGTTTTTACTAGTTACAATGCCATTACTGAAAGGTAATACACAAAAATAGGTGTTTTTACTAGTTACAATGCCATTACTGAAAGGTAATACACAAAAATAGGTGTTTTTACTAGTTACAATGCCATTACTGAAAGGTAATACACAAAAATAGGTGTTTTTACTAGTTACAATGCCATTACTGAAAGGTAATACACAAAAATAGGTGTTTTTACTAGTTACAATGCCATTACTGAAAGGTAATACACAAAAATAGGTGTTTTTACTAGTTACAATGCCATTACTGAAAGGTAATACACAAAAATAGGTGTTTTTACTAGTTACAATGCCATTACTGAAAGGTAATACACAAAAATAGGTGTTTTTACTAGTTACAATGCCATTACTGAAAGGTAATACACAAAAATAGGTGTTTTTACTAGTTACAATGCCATTACTGAAAGGTAATACACAAAAATAGGTGTTTTTACTAGTTACAATGCCATTACTGAAAGGTAATACACAAAAATAGGTGTTTTTACTAGTTACAATGCCATTACTGAAAGGTAATACACAAAAATAGGTGTTTTTACTAGTTACAATGCCATTACTGAAAGGTAATACACAAAAATAGGTGTTTTTACTAGTTACAATGCCATTACTGAAAGGTAATACACAAAAATAGGTGTTTTTACTAGTTACAATGCCATTACTGAAAGGTAATACACAAAAATAGGTGTTTTTACTAGTTACAATGCCATTACTGAAAGGTA
Organism: Prosapia bicincta; assembly: GCA_036971475.1. Lineage (NCBI taxonomy): Eukaryota > Metazoa > Arthropoda > Insecta > Hemiptera > Cercopidae > Prosapia > Prosapia bicincta. The sequence goes on along the minus strand of JBAIZL010000004.1, from coordinate 74,972,462 downwards.
ATACACAAAAATAGGTGTTTTTACTAGTTACAATGCCATTACTGAAAGGTAATACACAAAAATAGGTGTTTTTACTAGTTACAATGCCATTACTGAAAGGTAATACACAAAAATAGGTGTTTTTACTAGTTACAATGCCATTACTGAAAGGTAATACACAAAAATAGGTGTTTTTACTAGTTACAATGCCATTACTGAAAGGTAATACACAAAAATAGGTGTTTTTACTAGTTACAATGCCATTACTGAAAGGTAATACACAAAAATAGGTGTTTTTACTAGTTACAATGCCATTACTGAAAGGTAATACACAAAAATAGGTGTTTTTACTAGTTACAATGCCATTACTGGAAGGTAATAGACAAAAATAGGTGTTTTTACTAGTTACAATGCCATTACTGGAAGGTAATAGACAAAAATAGGTGTTTTTACTAGTTACAATGCCATTACTGGAAGGTAATACACAAAAATAGGTGTTTTTACTAGTTACAATGCCATTACTGGAAGGTAATACTCAAAAATAGGTGTTTTTACTAGTTACAATGCCATTACTGCAAGGTAATACACAAAAATAGGTGTTTTTACTAGTTACAATGCCATTACTGCAAGGTAATACACAAAAATAGGTGTTTTTACTAGTTACAATGCCATTACTGAAAGGTAATACACAAAAATAGGTGTTTTTACTAGTTACAATGCCATTACTGAAAGGTAATACACAAAAATAGGTGTTTTTACTAGTTACAATGCCATTACTGAAAGGTAATGCACAAAAATAGGTGTTTTTACTAGTTACAATGCCATTACTGAAAGGTAATGCACAAAAATAGGTGTTTTTACTAGTTACAATGCCATTACTGAAAGGTAATACACAAAAATAGGTGTTTTTACTAGTTACAATGCCATTACTGAAAGGTAATACACAAAAATAGGAGTTTTTACTAGTTACAATGCCATTACTGAAAGGTAATACACAAAAATAGGTGTTTTTACTAGTTACAATGCCATTACTGAAAGGTAATACACAAAAATAGGTGTTTTTACTAGTTACAATGCCATTACTGAAAGGTAATACACAAAAATAGGTGTTTTTACTAGTTACAATGCCATTACTGGAAGGTAATACACAAAAATAGGTGTTTTTACTAGTTACAATGCCATTACTGGAAGGTAATACACAAAAATAGGTGTTTTTACTAGTTACAATGCCATTACTGGAAGGTAATACACAAAAATAGGTGTTTTTACTAGTTACAATGCCATTACTGAAAGGTAATACACAAAAATAGGTGTTTTTACTAGTTACAATGCCATTACTGAAAGGTAATACACAAAAATAGGTGTTTTTACTAGTTACAATGCCATTACTGAAAGGTAATACACAAAAATAGGTGTTTTTACTAGTTACAATGCCATTACTGAAAGGTAATACACAAAAATAGGTGTTTTTACTAGTTACAATGCCATTACTGAAAGGTAATACACAAAAATAGGTGTTTTTACTAGTTACAATGCCATTACTGAAAGGTAATACACAAAAATAGGTGTTTTTACTAGTTACAATGCCATTACTGAAAGGTAATACACAAAAATAGGTGTTTTTACTAGTTACAATGCCATTACTGAAAGGTAATACACAAAAATAGGTGTTTTTACTAGTTACAATGCCATTACTGAAAGGTAATACACAAAAATAGGTGTTTTTACTAGTTACAATGCCATTACTGAAAGGTAATACACAAAAATAGGTGTTTTTACTAGTTACAATGCCATTACTGAAAGGTAATACACAAAAATAGGTGTTTTTACTAGTTACAATGCCATTACTGAAAGGTAATACACAAAAATAGGTGTTTTTACTAGTTACAATGCCATTACTGAAAGGTAATACACAAAAATAGGTGTTTTTACTAGTTACAATGCCATTACTGAAAGGTAATACACAAAAATAGGTGTTTTTACTAGTTACAATGCCATTACTGAAAGGTAATACACAAAAATAGGTGTTTTTACTAGTTACAATGCCATTACTGAAAGTTAATACACAAAAATAGTTGTTTTTACTAGTTACAATGCCATTACTGAAAGGTAATACACAAAAATAGGTGTTTTTACTAGTTACAATGCCATTACTGAAAGGTAATACACAAAAATAGGTGTTTTTACTAGTTACAATGCCATTACTGAAAGGTAATACACAAAAATAGGTGTTTTTACTAGTTACAATGCCATTACTGTAATACACAAAAATAGGTGTTTTTACTAGTTACAATGCAATTACTGGAAGGTAATACACAAAAATAGGTGTTTTTACTAGTTACAATGCCATTACTGGAAGGCAATACACAAAAATAGGTGTTTTTACTAGTTACAATGCCATTACTGAAAGGCAATACACAAAAATAGGTGTTTTTACTAGTTACAATGCCATTACTGAAAGGCAATACACAAAAATAGGTGTTTTTACTAGTTACAATGCCATTACTGAAAGGCAATACACAAAAATAGGTGTTTTTACTAGTTACAATGCCATTACTGAAAGGCAATACACAAAAATAGGTGTTTTTACTAGTTACAATGCCATTACTGAAAGGTAATACACAAAAATAGGTGTTTTTACTAGTTACAATGCCATTACTGAAAGGTAATGCACAAAAATAGGTGTTTTTACTAGTTACAATGCCATTACTGGAAGGTAATACACAAAAATAGGTGTTTTTACTAGTTACAATGCCATTACTGGAAGGTAATACACAAAAATAGGTGTTTTTACTAGTTACAATGCCATTACTGGAAGGTAATACACAAAAATAGGTGTTTTTACTAGTTACAATGCCATTACTGAAAGGTAATACACAAAAATAGGTGTTTTTACTAGTTACAATGCCATTACTGAAAGGTAATACACAAAAATAGGTGTTTTTACTAGTTACAATGCCATTACTGAAAGGTAATACACAAAAATAGGTGTTTTTACTAGTTACAATGCCATTACTGAAAGGTAATACACAAAAATAGGTGTTTTTACTAGTTACAATGCCATTACTGAAAGGTAATACACAAAAATAGGTGTTTTTACTAGTTACATTGCCATTACTGAAAGGTAATACACAAAAATAGGTGTTTTTACTAGTTACAATGCCATTACTGAAAGGTAATACACAAAAATAGGTGTTTTTACTAGTTACAATGCCATTACTGAAAGGTAATACACAAAAATAGGTGTTTTTACTAGTTACAATGCCATTACTGAAAGGTAATACACAAAAATAGGTGTTTTTACTAGTTACAATGCCATTACTGAAAGGTAATACACAAAAATAGGTGTTTTTACTAGTTACAATGCCATTACTGAAAGGTAATACACAAAAATAGGTGTTTTTACTAGTTACAATGCCATTACTGAAAGGTAATACACAAAAATAGGTGTTTTTACTAGTTACAATGCCATTACTGAAAGGTAATACACAAAAATAGGTGTTTTTACTAGTTACAATGCCATTACTGAAAGGTAATACACAAAAATAGGTGTTTTTACTAGTTACAATGCCATTACTGAAAGGTAATACACAAAAATAGGTGTTTTTACTAGTTACAATGCCATTACTGAAAGGTAATACACAAAAATAGGTGTTTTTACTAGTTACAATGCCATTACTGAAAGGTAATACACAAAAATAGGTGTTTTTACTAGTTACAATGCCATTACTGAAAGGTAATACACAAAAATAGGTGTTTTTACTAGTTACAATGCCATTACTGAAAGGTAATACACAAAAATAGGTGTTTTTACTAGTTACAATGCCATTACTGGAAGGTAATAGACAAAAATAGGTGTTTTTACTAGTTACAATGCCATTACTGGAAGGTAATAGACAAAAATAGGTGTTTTTACTAGTTACAATGCCATTACTGGAAGGTAATACACAAAAATAGGTGTTTTTACTAGTTACAATGCCATTACTGGAAGGTAATACACAAAAATAGGTGTTTTACTAGTTACAATGCCATTACTGCAAGGTAATACACAAAAATAGGTGTTTTTACTAGTTACAATGCCATTACTGCAAGGTAATACACAAAAATAGGTGTTTTTACTAGTTACAATGCCATTACTGAAAGGTAATACACAAAAATAGGTGTTTTTACTAGTTACAATGCCATTACTGAAAGGTAATACACAAAAATAGGTGTTTTTACTAGTTACAATGCCATTACTGAAAGGTAATGCACAAAAATAGGTGTTTTTACTAGTTACAATGCCATTACTGAAAGGTAATGCACAAAAATAGGTGTTTTTACTAGTTACAATGCCATTACTGAAAGGTAATACACAAAAATAGGTGTTTTTACTAGTTACAATGCCATTACTGAAAGGTAATACACAAAAATAGGAGTTTTTACTAGTTACAATGCCATTACTGAAAGGTAATACACAAAAATAGGTGTTTTTACTAGTTACAATGCCATTACTGAAAGGTAATACACAAAAATAGGTGTTTTTACTAGTTACAATGCCATTACTGAAAGGTAATACACAAAAATAGGTGTTTTTACTAGTTACAATGCCATTACTGGAAGGTAATACACAAAAATAGGTGTTTTTACTAGTTACAATGCCATTACTGGAAGGTAATACACAAAAATAGGTGTTTTTACTAGTTACAATGCCATTACTGGAAGGTAATACACAAAAATAGGTGTTTTTACTAGTTACAATGCCATTACTGAAAGGTAATACACAAAAATAGGTGTTTTTACTAGTTACAATGCCATTACTGAAAGGTAATACACAAAAATAGGTGTTTTTACTAGTTACAATGCCATTACTGAAAGGTAATACACAAAAATAGGTGTTTTTACTAGTTACAATGCCATTACTGAAAGGTAATACACAAAAATAGGTGTTTTTACTAGTTACAATGCCATTACTGAAAGGTAATACACAAAAATAGGTGTTTTTACTAGTTACAATGCCATTACTGAAAGGTAATACACAAAAATAGGTGTTTTTACTAGTTACAATGCCATTACTGAAAGGTAATACACAAAAATAGGTGTTTTTACTAGTTACAATGCCATTACTGAAAGGTAATACACAAAAATAGGTGTTTTTACTAGTTACAATGCCATTACTGAAAGGTAATACACAAAAATAGGTGTTTTTACTAGTTACAATGCCATTACTGAAAGGTAATACACAAAAATAGGTGTTTTTACTAGTTACAATGCCATTACTGAAAGGTAATACACAAAAATAGGTGTTTTTACTAGTTACAATGCCATTACTGAAAGGTAATACACAAAAATAGGTGTTTTTACTAGTTACAATGCCATTACTGAAAGGTAATACACAAAAATAGGTGTTTTTACTAGTTACAATGCCATTACTGAAAGGTAATACACAAAAATAGGTGTTTTTACTAGTTACAATGCCATTACTGAAAGGTAATACACAAAAATAGGTGTTTTTACTAGTTACAATGCCATTACTGAAAGGCAATACACAAAAATAGGTGTTTTTACTAGTTACAATGCCATTACTGAAAGGCAATACACAAAAATAGGTGTTTTTACTAGTTACAATGCCATTACTGAAAGGCAATACACAAAAATAGGTGTTTTTACTAGTTACAATGCCATTACTGAAAGGCAATACACAAAAATAGGTGTTTTTACTAGTTACAATGCCATTACTGAAAGGTAATACACAAAAATAGGTGTTTTTACTAGTTACAATGCCATTACTGAAAGGTAATACACAAAAATAGGTGTTTTTACTAGTTACAATGCCATTACTGGAAGGTAATCCACACAAATAGGTGTTTTTACTAGTTACAATGCCATTACTGGAAGGTAGTACACAAAAATAGGTGTTTTTACTAGTTACAATGCCATTACTGGAAGGTAATACACAAAAATAGGTGTTTTTACTAGTTACAATGCCATTACTGGAAGGTAATACACAAAAATAGGTGTTTTTACTAGTTACAATGCCATTACTGAAAGGTAATACACAAAAATAGGTGTTTTTACTAGTTACAATGCCATTACTGAAAGGTAATACACAAAAATAGGTGTTTTTACTAGTTACAATGCCATTACTGAAAGGTAATACACAAAAATAGGTGTTTTTACTAGTTACAATGCCATTACTGAAAGGTAATACACAAAAATAGGTGTTTTTACTAGTTACAATGCCATTACTGAAAGGTAATACACAAAAATAGGTGTTTTTACTAGTTACAATGCCATTACTGAAAGGTAATACACAAAAATAGGTGTTTTTACTAGTTACAATGCCATTACTGAAAGGTAATACACAAAAATAGGTGTTTTTACTAGTTACAATGCCATTACTGAAAGGTAATACACAAAAATAGGTGTTTTTACTAGTTACAATGCCATTACTGAAAGGTAATACACAAAAATAGGTGTTTTTACTAGTTACAATGCCATTACTGAAAGGTAATACACAAAAATAGGTGTTTTTACTAGTTACAATGCCATTACTGAAAGGTAATACACAAAAATAGGTGTTTTTACTAGTTACAATGTCATTACTGAAAGGTAATACACAAAAATAGGTGTTTTTACTAGTTACAATGCCATTACTGAAAGGTAATACACAAAAATAGGTGTTTTTACTAGTTACAATGCCATTACTGAAAGGTAATACACAAAAATAGGTGTTTTTACTAGTTACAATGCCATTACTGAAAGGTAATACACAAAAATAGGTGTTTTTACTAGTTACAATGCCATTACTGAAAGGTAATACACAAAAATAGGTGTTTTTACTAGTTACAATGCCATTACTGGAAGGTAATACACAAAAATAGGTGTTTTTACTAGTTACAATGCCATTACTGAAAGGTAATACACAAAAATAGGTGTTTTTACTAGTTACAATGCCATTACTGAAAGGTAATACACAAAAATAGGTGTTTTTACTAGTTACAATGCCATTACTGAAAGGTAATACACAAAAATAGGTGTTTTTCTCACTTTAAAGCGAATAGCAATTAAAGTCTGTGCATATAAATAAGGCATGATATAAAGAGAATAGAAAGGCGATGACGTCAGATGTGCAGGGTCTTGTCTTTGAAATAAGCAAGCTCTCAAGAGGGGCCATAAAAAGATGTATAATTCTTAAAAATCCTTGAAAGAAGAAGGATATGAAACGAAAGTAAGTTTGACTAAGGATAGGTCCTATTGATCCAGTTTTACCGGGAATAAATACAAATTTTTGAATCCCCTGTTACAGCGAAAACCCCCCTGTTACTCCTCACAGAGTATTCTACGGCATCTATCAGATACTTTGTATACTACACATTTCAGGGTAGTTTTATCTAATCGCCTAATATGTTACCGCAATACTGTTATATTTGCCGCACAACCGACGCAGTAGTGACGTCGCAACCGTTCTCTAAATTGGCATCAACGGTTTCTAATTTAATGCATTTAATAAACTTGGACATAACTATAAATAGTTAACACATAATTAAGTGAATATTTAAGGACTTACTTGCGGACGCGTTTCGAAACAAGATTTCATTTACCAAGTCTCTACTTTTTCTACTCTTCGTTAAAGAAAGGATTGTTTCGAAACGCGTCCGCAAGTATGGCATTAAGTATTCACTTAATTATGTATCAGGGAATTCAAGATGATTACAGCAAGAAACTTGAGCAGTTGTTTATTTTCATGAATAACAAATTATTTGCAAAGACTGTGTGCGCCGAATATAGAAAGCGGTATAATATACCGAGTATTAGTACACAATCTGTATGGAAACCTAATGTATAAAGTATACAAATTCTACTTGGAAATATAGTATTAATAAAACAAGGCTGGAAATATGACGTATATTATTGAACTTGTTTTACACGAACCAGATATATTTAGGGTGAGATAAATACTGTTAGTAAAATACCGTGTAAATATAACATGTTAATACTATACAAGATGGAAATACGATGCGTACAACTGTGCATAGAAATAAACACCTAATAATTAAATACCACACATATAACAAATCTACACAACTCCACTACATAATAATACAATTATGCGCGGGTATAAAACGTATAATTATAAAACCTTTCATACAAACATATCTGCACGAAATACCGCATTACAAAATATAAATAATTATAAATTTTGTATTGTAAATGTATAAAAAATGATTTAATACTCCAATAAATATAAAATATTTTAAATTTTTGCGTGCAAATGTATCACTTCATAATAAAACAACCTACAACAATATGACTTATATAATATAAAACTCTGCATGAAATTATACCAAAAATAATTAATAGTCTGTATGGATATATATGGTATTCATAAGACTTTACATGAAAAATACCACCACCGTAGTTACTAAAAGATTGTATGCAGATTTATCGCAATTAATTAAAACTCTGTATGGAAATATAGCACAATTATTTAAAACTCTGAATGGATCCATCCAACGCTCTAATAAAATAGTAACATACATGGAAATATAACTTACAATAATCACGTTCAGAAAAACATAGAAGATATACATATATACATAACATATTGTAATAAAATCCAACGTATTAATACAGTGTATATTAATAAAATTTCATCGTGGTAATAAAACCCAATTGTTTATTCTGTGTGGTAATGAACCGCAATTAATAAAATTTCTGTATGGAAATAGATAAAATAACAATAAAAAGTTTATAAATAAGACAATATAATGTGTAATTTTACCATTCAGCATGACAGTATACAATATACTGAACACTCAGCATATAAATGTATGGTATGGTAGTAAAATTCTGCATGGAAAATACCACAATTTTATTAATTTCTGTATGGAAATATATCACAAACGACTAAAATTCCCTGTGATAATATATCACATTTAGCTGAAGTTGAATAAGAAAGTAATCACAATTATTTGAATTTCTTTTATCTAACATGTCACAAATATTTAAAATGCTGCAAGGAAATAAACATCATAAAAATAAATTATTGCATATGAATATAGTGTTCAATAATAGCAGGGGAATGGAATATATATTGTATATAGTAAAATGGTGTGTATAAATAAATTGTATTAATAGAAATAAACCACGAATAATTAAACTTCTGTTTGGAAATATATCACAACTAATCGAAATAACGTATCAAAAAGTATAGGGATGAATAAATATACCCCAAACAATTAAAATTCCGCACGGGTATATATATAGTTAATAAATTAAAAATATTTCAAAAACAAGAATAGTTTTAATACATAAATTATTTAAAGCTTTTCGCCGATAAAACAGTACCAGCATCTTCAGGAAAAATAATTATGTAACAAAATATTTTAACAAAAATTAAACCATATGTGCTACAAACGACCATATGTTTATAAGTATTGCACTTTATATAAAGTTTTCCATAACATCAATGACCCTATAAATAGTTTGGTGCCTTGATCTCACTTGAATCTGTTCATCAATTAATCTGTCTATTACTTTATGTTTATAAATTTCCAATGTTTCACGTACATTCATCTTTAATCCTTTGTTTAATTCTTTTAATAATTTCATATTTTCCATTTCATTGGAAATCTGTGTCCATTATTTATACAATCAGTAGCTAAATTTGATTTGTATATGTTTGGTTTAATATAAGCGTTTAAATGTTCTTTGTATCTTTCCATTAATTTCTATTTTGTTGGTCCTACACGTAATTTATTACAAGCTTGACATTTTGTATTATATACACCATTCTTTTCGTGCATATTATTTTGATTATTGTTATTGTTTATTAAATTTTTAATTTCATTATCAGTTTTGTATGTAACTTGTAAATTTGTTTCTTTAAACAATCTTGTAATGTTGATTGTTTCGTTTAATAAATATAAAATTCTACATGGACATATACGACAGTTGATAAAATTCTCTATGGGGTTATAACACAAATTTTTAAAATTCAATTAAAATTATGCCACACTTATTAAAATTCTATATCGAAATATGGTGCAATTAATTAATATCTCGTATGAAGATATACCACAATTAAATAAAATAAATAGTTGTAAGGAAATATATCACAATTTAAAATAATAAGAGGAAATGTATTATAATTAATTAAAAAGCTGTAAGGAAACACGTCTCAATTAATTAGAACTCTGTATGGAAATACACAATAAAACTAATACAGACAACATACCAATATACTGTGTAACAAAAACGTTTAGCATGAAAATATACTACATACTTATAAAATGCTGCATGAAAAATACCACGATTTTATAAAATTATGTTTACAAAAATATACAACATATTATTAAAATACCACATGACAATATAATGTATACCATACATTACATCATTCATCCTGGAGGTATTCCATATGATAATATCATACTATATATATATATATATATATATATATATATATATATATATGTATACAATAAAACTAATACAGACAACATACCAATATACTGTGTAACAAAAAGTTTTAGAATGAAAATATACTACATACTTATAAAATGCTGCATGAAAAATACCACGATTTTATAAAATTATGTTTACAAAAATATACAACATATTATTAAAATACCACATGACAATATAATGTATACCATACATTACATCATTCATCCTGGAGGTATTCCATATGATAATATCATACTATATATATATATATATATATATATATATATATATATATATGTATACAATAAAACTAATACAGACAACATACCAATATACTGTGTAACAAAAAGTTTTAGAATGAAAATATACTACATACTTATAAAATGCTGCATGAAAAATACCACGATTTTATAAAATTATGTTTACAAAAATATACAACATATTATTAAAATACCACATGACAATATAATGTATACCATACATTACATCATTCATCCTGGAGGTATTCCATATGATAATATCATACTATATATATATATATATATATATATATATATATATATGTATACAATAAAACTAATACAGACAACATACCAATATACTGTGTAACAAAAACGTTTAGCATGAAAATATACTACATACTTATAAAATGCTGCATGAAAAATACCACGATTTTATAAAATTATGTTTACAAAAATATACAACATATTATTAAAATACCACATGACAATATAATGTATACCATACATTACATCATTCATCCTGGAGGTATTCCATATGATAATATCATACTATATATATATATATATATATATATATATATATATATATATATGTATACAATAAAACTAATACAGACAACATACCAATATACTGTGTAACAAAAAGTTTTAGAATGAAAATATACTACATACTTATAAAATGCTGCATGAAAAATACCACGATTTTATAAAATTATGTTTACAAAAATATACAACATATTATTAAAATACCACATGACAATATAATGTATACCATACATTACATCATTCATCCTGGAGGTATTCCATATGATAATATCATACTATATATATATATATATGTATACAATAAAACTAATACAGACAACATACCAATATACTGTGTAACAAAAAGTTTTAGAATGAAAATATACTACATACTTATAAAATGCTGCATGAAAAATACCACGATTTTATAAAATTATGTTTACAAAAATATACAACATATTATTAAAATACCACATGACAATATAATGTATACCATACATTACATCATTCATCCTGGAGGTATTCCATATGATAATATCATACTATATATATATATATATATATATATATATATATATATGTATACAATAAAACTAATACAGACAACATACCAATATACTGTGTAACAAAAGGTTTAGAATGAAAATATACTACATACTTATAAAATGCTGCATGAAAAATACCACGATTTTATAAAATTATGTTTACAAAAATATACAACATATTATTAAAATACCACATGACAATATAATGTATACCATACATTACATCATTCATCCTGGAGGTATTCCATATGATAATATCATACTATATATATATATATATATATATATATATATATATATATATATATATATATATATATGTATACAATAAAACTAATACAGACAACATACCAATATACTGTGTAACAAAAGGTTTAGAATGAAAATATACTACATACTTATAAAATGCTGCATGAAAAATACCACGATTTTATAAAATTATGTTTACAAAAATATACAACATATTATTAAAATACCACATGACAATATAATGTATACCATACATTACATCATTCATCCTGGAGGTATTCCATATGATAATATCATACTATATATATATATATATATATATATATATATATATATATGTATACAATAAAACTAATACAGACAACATACCAATATACTGTGTAACAAAAAGTTTTAGAATGAAAATATACTACATACTTATAAAATGCTGCATGAAAAATACCACGATTTTATAAAATTATGTTTACAAAAATATACAACATATTATTAAAATACCACATGACAATATAATGTATACCATACATTACATCATTCATCCTGGAGGTATTCCATATGATAATATCATACTATATATATATATATATATATATATATATATATATATATATATATATATATATATATGTATACAATAAAACTAATACAGACAACATACCAATATACTGTGTAACAAAAGGTTTAGAATGAAAATATACTACATACTTATAAAATGCTGCATGAAAAATACCACGATTTTATAAAATTATGTTTACAAAAATATACAACATATTATTAAAATACCACATGACAATATAATGTATACCATACATTACATCATTCATCCTGGAGGTATTCCATATGATAATATCATACTATATATATATATATATATATATATATATATATATATATATATATATATGTATACAATAAAACTAATACAGACAACATACCAATATACTGTGTAACAAAAAGTTTTAGAATGAAAATATACTACATACTTATAAAATGCTGCATGAAAAATACCACGATTTTATAAAATTATGTTTACAAAAATATACAACATATTATTAAAATACCACATGACAATATAATGTATACCATACATTACATCATTCATCATGGAGGTATTCCATATGATAATATCATACTATATATATATATATATATATATATATATATATATATATGTATACAATAAAACTAATACAGACAACATACCAATATACTGTGTAACAAAAAGTTTCAGAATGAAAATATACTACATACTTATAAAATGATGCATGAAAAATACCACGATTTTATAAAATTATGTTTACAAAAATATACAACATATTATTAAAATACCACATGACAATATAATGTATACCATACATTACATCATTCATCCTGGAGGTATTCCATATGATAATATCATACTATATATATATATATATATATATATATATATATATATATATATGTATACAATAAAACTAATACAGACAACATACCAATATACTGTGTAACAAAAAGTTTTAGAATGAAAATATACTACATACTTATAAAATGCTGCATGAAAAATACCACGATTTTATAAAATTATGTTTACAAAAATATACAACATATTATTAAAATACCACATGACAATATAATGTATACCATACATTACATCATTCATCCTGGAGGTATTCCATATGATAATATCATACTATATATATATATATATGTATACAATAAAACTAATACAGACAACATACCAATATACTGTGTAACAAAAAGTTTTAGAATGAAAATATACTACATACTTATAAAATGCTGCATGAAAAATACCACGATTTTATAAAATTATGTTTACAAAAATATACAACATATTATTAAAATACCACATGACAATATAATGTATACCATACATTACATCATTCATCCTGGAGGTATTCCATATGATAATATCATACTATATATATATATATATATATATATATATATATATATGTATACAATAAAACTAATACAGACAACATACCAATATACTGTGTAACAAAAGGTTTAGAATGAAAATATACTACATACTTATAAAATGCTGCATGAAAAATACCACGATTTTATAAAATTATGTTTACAAAAATATACAACATATTATTAAAATACCACATGACAATATAATGTATACCATACATTACATCATTCATCCTGGAGGTATTCCATATGATAATATCATACTATATATATATATATATATATATATATATATATATATATATATATATATATATATATATGTATACAATAAAACTAATACAGACAACATACCAATATACTGTGTAACAAAAGGTTTAGAATGAAAATATACTACATACTTATAAAATGCTGCATGAAAAATACCACGATTTTATAAAATTATGTTTACAAAAATATACAACATATTATTAAAATACCACATGACAATATAATGTATACCATACATTACATCATTCATCCTGGAGGTATTCCATATGATAATATCATACTATATATATATATATATATATATATATATATATATATATGTATACAATAAAACTAATACAGACAACATACCAATATACTGTGTAACAAAAAGTTTTAGAATGAAAATATACTACATACTTATAAAATGCTGCATGAAAAATACCACGATTTTATAAAATTATGTTTACAAAAATATACAACATATTATTAAAATACCACATGACAATATAATGTATACCATACATTACATCATTCATCCTGGAGGTATTCCATATGATAATATCATACTATATATATATATATATATATATATATATATATATATATATATATATATATATATATATGTATACAATAAAACTAATACAGACAACATACCAATATACTGTGTAACAAAAGGTTTAGAATGAAAATATACTACATACTTATAAAATGCTGCATGAAAAATACCACGATTTTATAAAATTATGTTTACAAAAATATACAACATATTATTAAAATACCACATGACAATATAATGTATACCATACATTACATCATTCATCCTGGAGGTATTCCATATGATAATATCATACTATATATATATATATATATATATATATATATATATATATATATATATGTATACAATAAAACTAATACAGACAACATACCAATATACTGTGTAACAAAAAGTTTTAGAATGAAAATATACTACATACTTATAAAATGCTGCATGAAAAATACCACGATTTTATAAAATTATGTTTACAAAAATATACAACATATTATTAAAATACCACATGACAATATAATGTATACCATACATTACATCATTCATCCTGGAGGTATTCCATATGATAATATCATACTATATATATATATATATATATATATATATATATATATATATATATGTATACAATAAAACTAATACAGACAACATACCAATATACTGTGTAACAAAAGGTTTAGAATGAAAATATACTACATACTTATAAAATGCTGCATGAAAAATACCACGATTTTATAAAATTATGTTTACAAAAATATACAACATATTATTAAAATACCACATGACAATATAATGTATACCATACATTACATCATTCATCCTGGAGGTATTCTATATGATAATATCATGCTATATATATATATATATATATATATATATATATATATATATACAATAAAACTAATACAGACAACATACCAATATACTGTGTAACAAAAATTTTTAGAATGAAAATATACTACATACTTATAAAATGCTGCATGAAAAATACCACGATTTTATAAAATTATGTTTACAAAAATATACAACATATTATTATAATACCACACGACAATATCATGTATACCATACTTTATATCATTCATCCTGGAGGTATTCCATATGATAATATCATTATATATATGTATATATATATATATATATATATATATATATATATATATATATATATATTTATATATATAAGTAAATTTAATAATAAAAAATCTGTATGGAAATATGGGACGTTTAATTCAAATTCTGTATGCTATGGATATATTCAACATTTCATTTATTACTATACAGGAACATAATGTATAAAAAGACATTCAATTTGATAACATACCACACGCAATTGAAAGTCTGTATGGAAATATAAAAAAATTACATTCTGTATGTGTGTATATGACAAATTTGTAAATGGCAATATCCCATAATTAAATAACATTCCGCATAGATGTATATATCATAATAATTTAAAAATCTTCATGATAATTAAAACAAATATTAGTTACAATTTTGTGTGGAAATATTAAACATATAATTAAACTCTTGAATTTATTTAAATTACGTTCCGTGAATCTCAATTAATCACATGTTCTGTCCCAGCATGTTTTCACAGATTTACAAGATTTAAAGTTAGGCTAGCCATACATTAACGTTTAAATGATTGTTATAATATACTACATAATATACTAAATGTTAAAATACTACGTACACAAGTAATTAATACTCCGTATATATATATATATATATATATATATATATATATATATATATATATATATATATATATATAAACTGACATTCAGTATGTAAGCATATAACAATTATTTGAAAATCATTATGGAAATAAAAACAAATAATAATTAAAATTCTGTAAGGTAAAATTCAACCTACAATTAAAATAATACATGAAAGTATTATGTATAATAAATACACTGCCCACGAAAAAAACACAATTAGTTAAAATTCTATATGGAAATATACCAAATTTCATACTGTTTAAAAGTATACCACAAATATTTAAAATTGTGTATGGCAATGTGCCACAAACAAATAGCATTACGGATTAATGTATACCACAAATATTTAAAAATCTTAATGAATATTAAAGCAATATTATATATAATAAGATTCAGCATGAAAATATACCACAAGTAATTATTTATGTAAGGGTATATGTCAAAATTAATATTCTGTATGGAATTATACTACAATTATTTAAACAACTTTTTAGAAATTAAAGCACAATATAAATTAAAATTCTGTAAGAACATATTCAATATAATGATAAAATACCACATCGTATTATATAGTAAAATATTAACATTCAACATAAAAAAACAAAAGTAATTATAAATTCTGTATAAAAATATACCAAAATTACCACTCTGTCCGGAAGTACACCACAATTATTAAAAGTTTTTTTTATGGAAGTATACAACAACTAAACTACATTACGCATGGATGTGTACCACAATTATTTTAGAATATTCCTCGAAATTAAAGCAAGATATAAACTAAAAATCTGTAAGGAAATATTCAACATATTAATAAAATAGTAATGGGAATATAATGTATAATAACATAATTTAGCACGTAAAAATACCACATGTAATTAAATCTCTGGATGGAAATATAGCTAAATTAACATTCTCTATGGAAGTATACAACAATTATTTAATACTATATTTGGAAATATTTAAAAATTAAACTACATTCCGCTTGGATGTGTACCACAATTATTTAAAAATCTTCATCGAAATAAAGCAAGATATAAATAAATAATTTGTAATACTCCGTATTTTAATTAGAGCTGTATAGAGCTGTATACCGCAATTATTTGAAAATCTTCATGAAAATTTAAAAAATATTAATTAAAATTCTGAATAGAAATACACAAATTTTTTATTCTCTATGAAAATATACCAGAAACATTTTAAATTGTGTATTCCAAAATCAAAAAATTATATTACAGTCACATTTATTTATACCAGAAATATTTTAAAATATTCATGAGAATAAAGCACAATATTAATTAACATTCTGTGTGGAAATATTCTTTGTATTTTAAAAAGTTACATGGAAATATAATAAAAAGATTCAACATGAAAAAGTAAAAGTAATTATAATTCTATAGGTATATATATGATAGCAACTATTATTCTTTATGGAACTACACCACAAT
The DNA here is from genome assembly GCA_036971475.1 of Prosapia bicincta. Taxonomy (NCBI): domain Eukaryota; kingdom Metazoa; phylum Arthropoda; class Insecta; order Hemiptera; family Cercopidae; genus Prosapia; species Prosapia bicincta. The sequence continues at coordinate 74,954,600 of JBAIZL010000004.1, read as the reverse complement.
TATTTAAAGTTATGTATAGATATATCCCACAATTAACCAGTATTCCGCATGTATGTATAACACACTAGAAGCTAGAGCAAAATATAAATTAAAATTCTGTAAGAAAATATTCAACATTTTAATAAGATACCACACCAAATTATAAAATATAATAATAAGTTTCAACATAAAAAAAACGAAAGTAATAAAAATTCTGTTTAAAAATACCAACATTACCACTCTGTCCGGAAGTATACCACAACTATTAAGAGTTATTTATGGAAATATCCAACAATTGAAGTACATTCTGTATGGATCCGTACCGCAATTATTTTAGAATCTTCCTCGATATTAAAGCAAGATATAAATTAAAATTCTGTAAGGAAATATTCAACATAGTACTAAAATACAACATAGCAATATAATGTAAAATAATATATTTCAGCCTGAAAAAATACCCCAAGTAATTAAAATTCTGTATGAAATTATACCAAAATTATATTCCGTATGGAAATATAACACAATTATTTAAAATTGTGAATGTGGTAAAATAATCTTCATTCCCTGTTGATTTATACCACGATTATTCAAAACTTTTCATGGAAATTAAAATAAATATTAATTAAAATCTGTAAGGAAATATTGCGTTATTAAAACACTACATGAAATATAATAACATTCAACATGAAAACATGCCACAAGTAGTTCAAATGCAGTAAGGAAATGTATCAAAATTGTTATTCTGTATGGAAGTATACCACCTATACCACAATTATTTTAAATCTTCATGGAAAATAAGGCAATGTTAATGAAACATCTGTAAGAAAATATCATATTATTAAAATACTACATAGCAGTATAATGTATAATAATATACTTCAGCATGATAAAACACTACAAGTAATTAAAACTCTGGATGGAAATATACCAAAATTATTTAAAGTTATGTATGAAAATATTAAAAAACTAAACTACATTCCGCATGGATACGTACCACAGTTATTTAAAAAATCTTCATCAAAATTAAAGCAAGATATACATTTAAAATCATAAGGAAATATTTACCATTTTATTAAAATACTACATAGCAATATAATGTATAATAATATAATTCAGCATAGAAAAACACCAAAAGTAATTAAAACTCTGGATGGAACTATACGAAAATTAACATTTTGAATGGAAGTGTACAACAATTTTTTTTTAACTTAGAGCACATTAGTAATTAAAATATTGTATGGAAATATACCACAAATATTTAAAACTATTCTTGGAAATTAAATTACAATATGAATTAAAATTCTGAATGGAAATATACAACATATGTATTGTACAAGGATAACAATTAACATTGAAACACAAAATATGCTAATATAATGCCGCGTATAAATATATTGTATAGCAATACATTTTTTTCTAAATATGCAACAATTAATAAAAATTCTGAATGGAAATATATATACATATAAACTTTACCATGGAAGTATCCCTCATATCCTTAAAACTCTGGGGGTACATAACGTTTGTTTAAATTCTGCAAGGAAATTTACTACATAGCGTAACATTCACTATTAAACCATATCACTTAATAATAAAATACTGCATGCATATATAGAAAATGCTAGGAACAAGCTGCATGAAAACATAACTGGTTGTAAGGAGCCTCTGGTGAAATTGGTGATCGGTTGGTTACTTCTGCCACTTCAAAAGCGTCTTCGCGCCTTCGTGATTCTACAGACAACCCCCGACCCGGGTAAGTGTGTAAATATCTTCAGTCTTGAAAAAAATATTTTTGGTTTATAAATATATTTATTGCATCTTTGTTGCCTTTTAACAAAAAAATTACTTTTTTATCGCTTCGTACTTACTAATGCGATAGGTTTTAAGACCATCATAAGAATGACATATCTCACCCTTCACGTGAGTAACATCTCTTACCCTTAACGTAAATAACAACTCTTAATCTTAACATGAATAACATCGCTTACCCTTACCGTGAATAACATCACTTACTCTTAACGTGAATAACATCGCTTACTCTTATCGTGAATAACATCTCTTACCCTTAACGTAAATTTCATCTCTTACCCTTAACGTGAATAACAACTCTTAATCTTAACATGAATAACATCGCTTACCCTTATCGTGAATAACATCACTTACTCTTATCGTGAATAACATCTCTTACCCTTAACGTAAATAACATCTCGTATCTTAACGTGAATAACAACTCTTAATCTTAACATGAATAACATCGCTTACTCTTATCGTGAATAACATCTCTTACCCTTATCGTGAATAACATCTCTTACCCTTAACATAAATAACATCTCTTACCTTAACGTGAATAACAACTCTTAATCTTAACATGAATAACATCGCTTACTCTTATCGTGAATAACATCTCTTACCCTTATCGTGAATAACATCTCTTACTCTTAACATGAATAACATCTCTTACCCTTAACGTCAATAACATCGCTTACCCTTATCGTGGATAACATCACTTACTCTTAACGTGAATAACATCACTTACCCTTATCGTGAATAACATCTCTTACCCTTATCGTGAATAACATCTCTTACCCTTATCGTGAATAACATCTCTTACTCTTAACATGAATAACATCTCTTACCCTTAACGTCAATAACATCGCTTATTCTTATCGTGAATAACATCTCTTACCCTTATCGTGAATAACATCTCTTACCCTTATCGTGAATAACATCTCTTACCCTTATCGTGAATAACATCTCTTACCCTTATCGTGGATAACATCTCTTACCCTTATCGTGAATAACATCTATTACCATATACTAGGGTAAGATCTATACAAGGAAATATAAACATTTTATATCCAAAATAGCTACACTGTTCTAATTAGGCCGTTTGAATGTCACTAAGTATTTTCTCACTTAGAAAGATTGTATACTTTACCTTGTGTTTGTATAAAACAGTTAATTGCTTACATTCAGCGTAATAATATGTAAGTAGTAAGGAAAACTGCAAGCAGATACGTTATTATCTCAGCCACGCACAGTTGAAAAATGCCTACGACAATCTTTCGTCGTATTATCTTGATACCGACGCAGACGTTTTTATTGCGACAATCATGATAAAATAACGATTTACTTTATTAAAAAAAAAACAATCGGATGACTTTAAAATAAACGGGCTGGAACCTGCCTTGTGGCATTAATGTAGTATAGGCACACTACCAATAAGCTACCCTGTTGTAACAACAAAAATGTATAATCTAATATACATGTTTCGTGACAACGGTACTATCATCAGTTTCTAGCACATACAAACTATAATTTACTGTCTTGCCGGTTTCACAGTGATTGAAGCTGTAGTCTTAATGAATATACTCCAAGGAAGACTGAACTAAATATTCAAGCATATAAACCGTAGTTAATAGTAATCAGTTCCTGATGATGACGAAGCTATTGCCGAAACATGTTTAATGAGAAAAATAATTGTGTTGTGAGAAATGCGTTTGGGGCACTGGAACTTATTTACAGGCTCCACTCTTAGATAAACACATGGGGAATCAGCTGTTATATAAATCTTGAAGGTAATAAATCTTTCAGACATGCTGACCTCTATACTCCTATACGACTGAGTGTAGATTTCATTCCAGTTTAAACTAAAATATCTAGGACCTGTTGAAATATGTGTGCGGTGTAATTTATTGGAGAAGTAACAATTAATAATCGACATCATCTTATTTATGTATTAGTTGCTTTGAATGAACTAAACGATTAAAGTAAATTCCGATTTGGCATAAGGAAAATGTTATTACTTATGACGCATCAACAAAGGCGGAAGTATTTGTGGTCAGTTTATTTGTCACTTTTATGCAATGCGTTTCTCTTGCTTACAGAAATTCCTATTCATAAAAAAAGATCGGACATTTTGTGCAGCCTATTGCATTAGAACGGAACTTTTAAAAGGCTTTACCATAATACCGAGATGTTAGCTAAATTCGTTATTAGAGAATATCATGGAGACCTATATAACTTAAAAGAATAGAGAATCGACTTAAAAATCGAGAATCGGAATAAGCATTTTAGAATCGAAAACGGAATCGAAAATTTTAGGAATCGGCCCATCCCTAAAAATATAGATTACTGTGTTACCTAACTGCTAGGTTTCACATGTGTTAGATTTGTGTTCTTTGTATATTCCTGATTAATTTTTAAAATGTATTCTTCAGGGACAATTTAAAGTTGCATAAAACTCTACGATGCATATTTTAAATAACATTTTTAAATATGTTTAATATACTTTCTGAAAAAAAATACATTTATTTTTATATATTTTGTTTTTTTAGGTGTATGTAATAAATATATGCATAAACTATGCAGAATTATTTCACTTCATTTTACTATATTTTTTTAACTTTGGTTTTAAAAGACTGTACAGGACTTTTATAAAAGTTAGGATTAGAAGATATTATACTTTAGGATTGTTAAATTAGAGTAAAATTTGTTTGTTATCAATTGTGTTTCTAAATGGATAAAAATCATCAGTCACACTTCTACAGCCATTAAATGTATTCTGTTTACATATTGAACTAAGGTCAAAGGTCGTGTGTACTGACGTCAGCAACTGTGACGTAATACACAGTCTTGCCATCCGAGGGAGAAATGTATGGACAAAGTTCCCCAAAGCGGTATTTATTAAAACGCAGATTTGGCGTGTGGAGGATAAACATAAAAGAAATAATGATTTTTAAAGTGAAACGTCTAACGGGGAACTTGACTAAACACTTCTTTGTGCAAAGAGGAATGTACGAGCTGGTGACGGCGTAAATTCATGTAAAATGTATCAGGGTTGCTTGATATACATAAGTATTAGGGCCGTCAAGACAAATTTGCATGAACGTTAGTCAGTTTGCGCCAAAGGCTTTGGGTTTTATTTATGTTGTTTCTCTGGTGTTTTATGAGTGGGAAAAATTAGTCACTAGCCTATTTTTTGTATAAACCAACTCCTGCCATCTTCCAAACTAAACTCAGAGGTCCCAAATATTCTATTAAAGAATGATAGAAAAGAGTCCTCAATATAGCCTACAGTATACAATATATAAGTTCGAGATATAATTAGCTAAACACTTTGTATAGAGAAAATACTAAAACTCCAGTATATATACACAGAACATTTGTTTCGTATTAATGGTACGAAAAGTATTAATATTTGGTTGAATTTGGTAGGGTTAGGTTATATTGAATTAGATTAGGCTAAGTTAGGTCATGTAATGTTAGGTTAGGCTAGGTAAGTTTAAGCTAGGTTAGGTTAAGCTTGGTTAGGTTAAGCTAGGTTTGGTTAAGCTAGGTTAGGTTAAGCCTGGTTATGTTAAGGTAGGATAGGTTAAGCTTGGTTAGGTTACGCTAGGTTAGGTTAAGGTAGGATAGGTTAAGCTTGATTAGGTTAAGCTAGGTTAGGTTAAGCTAGGTACGTTTAAGCTAGGTAAGCTTAAGCTAGGTTAGGTTGGGCTTGATTAGGTTAAGCTAGGATAGGTTAAGCTTGGTTAGGTTAAGCTAGGTCAGGTTAAGCTAGGTTAGGTTAAGCTAGGATAGATTAAGCTTGGTTAGGTTAGGCTAGGATAGGTTAAGCTTGGTAAGGTTAAGCTATGTAAAGTTAGGCTAGGTAAGGTTAGGCTAGGTTAGGTAAATCTATAATAGGTTAAGCTAGATTAGGTTACGCTAGGTAAGGTTAAGCTATGTTAGGTAAATCTAGGATAAGTTAAGGTAGGTTATGTTAAGCTAGGTTAGTTTAAGGTAGGTAAGCTTAAGCTAAGTTAGGTTAAGCTAGGCAAGATTAAGCTAGGTACGGTTAAGCTAGGTGAGGTTAAGCTAGGTAAGGTTAAGCTAGGCTATGTTAGGCTAGATAAGGTTAAGCTAGGTTATGTTAAGCTAGGTAAGGTTAGGCTAAGTTAGGTTAAGCTAGGTTAGGTTAAGCTAGGTAAGGTTAAGCTAGGCATGGTTAAGCTAGGTATGGTTAAGCTAGGTGAGGTTAAGCTAGGTAAGGTTAGGCCAGGTAAGGTTAAGCGAGGTAAGGTTAGGCTAGGTGAGGTTAAGCTAGGTTATGTAAAGCTAGGTAAGGTTAGGCTATGTAAGGTTAAGCTAGGTAAGGTTAGGCTAAGTTATGTTAAGTTAGGTTAGGTTACGTTAGGTTAGATTAGGCTAAGTTAGATCACGTAATGTTAAGTTGAGCTAGGCTATGTTAAGCTAGTTTGAGTTAAGCTAGGTTAGGTTAAGTTTGGTTATGTTAAGGTAGGATAGGATAAGCTTGGTTAGGTTAAGCTAGGTTAGGTTAAGGTAGTTAAGTTTAAGCTAGGTTAGGTTGGGCGTGGATAGGTTAAGCTCGGATAGGTTAAGCTTGGTTAGGTTAAGCTAGATAAGGTTAAGCTTGGTTAGGTTAAGCAGGTTAAGCTTGGTTTGGGTAACCTACGTAAGGTAAAGCTAGGTTAGGCTAAGCTAGGTAAGATTAAGCTAGGTTAGGTTAGGCTAGGACAAGTTAACCTTGGTTAGGATAGGCTACGTGAGGTTAAGCTAGGTAAGGTTAGGCTAGGTTAGGTAAATCTACGATAGGTTAAGCTAGATTAGGTAAATCTAGGATAGGTTAGGCTGGGTTAGGTTAAGTTAGGTAAGGTTTAGCTAGGTAAGGTCAAGCTAGGTTAGGTTAAGCTACGTTAGGTTAGGCAAAGGTAGGTTAAGCTTGGTTAGGTTAAGCTAGGTAAGATTAAGCTAGGTTAGGTTAAGCTAGGTATAATTACGCTAGGTTAGGTTAAGCTAGGATAGGTTAAGCTTGGTTAGGTTAAGCTAGGTAAGGTTAGGCTAGGTTAGGTAAATCTAGGATAGGTTAAGCTAGATTAGGTTACGCTAGGTAAGGTTAAGCTATGTTAGGTAAATCTAGGATAGGTTAAGCTAGGTAAGGTCAAGATAGGTGAGGTTGAGCTAGGTAAGGTTAGGCTAGGTAAGGTTAAGCTATGTAAGATTAGGCTAGGTAAGGTTAAGCTAAATTATGTTGAGCTAGGTAAGGTTAGGCTAAGTTAGGTTAAGCTAGGTTAGGTTACGTTAGGTTAGATTAGGCTAAGTTAGATCACGTAATGTTAAGTTAAGCTAGGTGAGGTTAAGCTAGGTTATGTTAAGCTAGGTGAGGTTAAGCTAGGTTATGTTAAGCTAGGTTATGTTAAGCTAGGTGAGGTTAAGCTAGGTTATGTTAAGCTAGGTGAGGTTAAGCTAGATTATGTTAAGCTAGGTAAGGTTAGGCTAGGTATGGTTAAGCTAAGTTAGGTTTAGCTATGTTAGGTTAAGCTAGGTAAGGTTAAGCTAGGTTATGTTAAGCTAGGTAAGGTTAGGCTAGGTAAGGTTAGGCTAGGTAAGGTTAGGCTAGGTAAGGTTAGGCTAGGTAAGGTTAGGCTAAGTTTATTTTAAGCTAGGTAAGGTTACGCTAGGTAAAGTTAATAAATTTGGAATTTATTACTCAACTATAATTATTATTTACAAATATTATAAACTAAATCTTCAACAAAATTCGAAATGTTACAAACAAAAAACATTACAGTTGACTATACTCAAAGTTTTTGAAAATACAAATTATGTTTCCGTTAAAAAAATTTATAAAATTATATTTAGCCATGAGTTTGCTGCCATTAAAATATGTACTTCATCATAGTTTCTTTAAGGGACAGCAATAATTTTAAAACAAAAACATCAACTCAGTTAAAATCCCAACCTGATAAGTTATCACTAAACGTAGATCTGTTGTTTAAAATGAACCATTGTGATTAATGAGCAATGCACGGGCGACGGGTGTTTGACAGATTTCTCGTTCGAGGCTTTATCTGTGCGTCGTAAGACTGCATCTTCAACTTTGTTCATTAGTTTCACCTGTGTAATCGGGCACATGATTTATCACCAAGGTAAAGTTGTGACATCCTGATAATGAAAATTTGATACATTAACACGGAGCAATGATAATGGATGTAGTCGTGAAAACGTGAATATTTCAGCTTTAATTTCTAACAACGACCAGAGTCAAGCAAAGAGTGTTATATCGCCTAAATAAGGGGGCGGATGGACGTTTTAGGAAAGGATTCAAATACAACACTAAAACGTAAACACTTTAAGAACAACAATAAACAAAATGAATTCAATGATGAAGAGAGCGACGCAGATAAAGTTTCGAAGCTCAGAGAAGCTAAACCAATAGGAAGTGCAAATTGTTGCATGCCATTCCTGCCATAGACTCACTAACAAGGTATTTGCAAGGTAATACCTCTCCTTATTCCTTAGCATAAGGTGATCCAAGCCCCCAGGGTTCCTGCATGATCTGTCGCGGGATTTTTCATGGCAGGGTTTCTCTCTTGCCAGGTTTTTTCATCCCGCTCTTAGCGCGACACTTACCGTACTGTTTCATTCCACTATCTCTTGATTCTCCATGGAAAGCGAAACTTTTTTCACCACAACTTAAAAGTGCCTTTCATCAAACAACACCTCCGACACTTAGCAACAAAGTTCTACAAACAGGCTCACGCACATACAACATCAAAACTCATTTCCTCACTGAGTAGATATGACCCCACCCACGACACACACAGACGGCCGCTGTCCTTACTGACCGTCTAGCTCACACCATACCACCAAAATAAAATATACATACTAATAAATTCTGCTTCACAGTTATGTTCCAGGTGACGCAGCTTAGCCCCAACGGAAGTACTAATTTGATTGCATGCCTTTTCAGTTTCGAGTAGGCAGCAGAAGAAGAGGTGCATGTCATTCCTGCCATAAACTCACTAACAAGGTATTTGCAAGGTAATAGCTCTCCTTATTCCTTAACATAAGGTGATCCAAGCCCCCAGGGTTCCTGCATGATCTGTCGCGGGATTTTTCCTGGCTGGTTAATCTTTCTTGCCAGGTTTGACACTTACCGTACTGTTTCATTCCACTATCTCTTGATTCTCCATGGAAAGCGAAACTTTTTTCACCACAACTTAAAAGTGCCTTTCATCAAACAACACCTCCGACACTTAGCAACAAAGTTCTACAAACAGGCTCACGCACATACAACATCAAAACTCATTTCCTCACTGAGTAGATATGACCCCACCCACGACACACACAGACGGCCGCTGTCCTTACTGACCGTCTAGCTCACACCATACCACCAAAATAAAATATACATACTAATAAATTCTGCTTCACAGTTATGTTCCAGGTGACGCAGCTTAGCCCCAACGGAAGTACTAATTTGATTGCATGCCTTTTCAGTTTCGAGTAGGCAGCAGAAGAAGAGGTGCATGTCATTCCTGCCATAAACTCACTAACAAGGTATTTGCAAGGTAATAGCTCTCCTTATTCCTTAACATAAGGTGATCCAAGCCCCCAGGGTTCCTGCATGATCTGTCGCGGGATTTTTCCTGGCTGGTTAATCTTTCTTGCCAGGTTTTTTCATCCCGCTCTTAGCGCGACACTTACCGTACTGTTTCATTTCACTATCTCCTAATTCTCCATGGAAAGAGCTTATGAGCTTGGTACATGGGCAATCAATCCCGTTTTCTTCATTCGCGGTAGGGATACTAACCGCATGCGTATGTGAGACGGAGGTAGCTCGCTAGAGGTTGGCTGCCACGAGGGCTGGGCGGGTTTTGGGGGCCCAGACCTGAGTTGACAAAAAAATAAAATAAATAAACCGCTGATTAAGACAAACATGAGTTTTTTGGTCCCTTTTTAAATTAAAAAAATATAATTAAAAAGAGTAGTAGTTGTATAGCGAGAGTCGAACAAAATGGTTTTATCCAAGATTTAGCTGGGGACTGCGGTAACGATTTTCGATCAATATTCCCAGGGAATTAAGTGAACCAGAGGTAATCTAGTATATAAACTACCATCAGCAGGTAAATATTTTAAATCTATTATATTATTAATAAAATATAAATACGTGCAAAGTCCGAGGTCCGAGGAGGGTTACTTGTCAGAATCCTGTTAAAGGGAGGATAGTCTAAATTCCTATTTCTATTTTGGAAAAAATAATCTCTCTATTTAATCCTCCGACGGCGGTGTGTCAGAAGAGGACAACATAGTTTTTCAGTTTGCTATGTTTTACAAAATGTTTATAAACGTGTAACTGAAGATGTTACGGTACTAAACCCATGTCTTTAAGATACTGGATAGCCAAGGTTGTAGAAAAAGCATTGTAGTAGAAATACGATACATAAAAAAGGGGTAAAGTAACAGTTTGGTAAGAAAATACGTAATAAATAGAATATAACGAGTCTGTAAAAATATGCCGGAAATTGTAAAGTAGATGTGCTATGTACGACGACGTGAACTTTGCGGTTGGAGACTTATACTTAATAAAACTGGGATAGAAAAGAGTTTCCTTGTACAGTGTAGTAAAGCTTTCACAGATAATAATATTTTTAAACTCATTAAATATAAATGACAACTAAGATAACACTCAAAGTTTACTACAGGTTGTATATTAATGTTTTGAGTGTCACAAATATCTGACATTCATTTCATTGTTACATTAATTATTGTTGATGCGTTTCGGAAAACCTCCATCAATCAAAACTGTGTAGTTTTTCTTTCCCTCATGAGAATCGTCTTTCTCTACATCAACTAGTCACGCCCCTGAATGAATGGTTTGGCCCCGCCCTCAAACTAGCCCTAACTACTTAGTTATCGTTTTGCTCCTTTTGTAGCGATTTTGGATTCCTAAATATTATAGTCGACCTATTTTGTATTTGTTTAATATTAGCCTATTTGCATATTGTTATTTTGATAAAGCAATTAATTATTGTGTAATTAAGCGATAAAAACAAAACTGAGATAATATCTACATCGCTTTAATTAAAAAAATAAAGTTTATTTAACTTTGTTGTAAAAGTTAAACAAGTTTACATTTTTTTTTTCAAAATTTCTAATAATAAATTCCTATCTCGAGTTTCGCCTCAATAGCGACCAGAAAAATTTCTTCCTATAAGTTTGCCTGGGGAATAATTAGAAAGCAGCAAACACGAAGTGAATGTCTTTTAGATTAGAATAAAAGTGTTTAGATCTTTAACTATATAAAACCCATATATAGCCATAGATGTTTTAGTTTTTAATCTATATAAAAGTATAGTTAATTCATTAAATTTAATAAATTAATTATTAACTGAAAAAATACCTGTATTGTCACCAAGTGCAATGCACTAAAAACTTTTAAAAAAATCTATTTTAATTTGAGTAAAACTATAAAAAGTATTTTATAAACGATTGAAAAATTGAACAAGTTATATATAAGGAAAATGTGACCTATTAAAAGGAATTGATAAAAACTTTCAGACATTTTTAAATATATCTATCACTTTAATCGTATATAACCGTCTTTGTTTATAATAAGTAATAAAAATACGATAGGATAAAAGAAGTAATAATGTAACAATATTCTGTCGACGTCATAGACTAAAGCTAATTAAGGGGAAAAGTCATCAATAAATAGAAACATGTGCGCCTGGAGCTCAGAGACTTGAATGCTTAGAATTACGCAAGGCCCAAGACGGACCCAATACGAAAGCAATGCATACATAACAAGAGGCGTCAGATGGTGTTAACAACACTGGGGAGGTCTCGTACAAGTAGGGCGAGTTTATTGCATCGTACTAAGAAACAATGTGGCGCTTTAATTTACAAGGCACTGGTTCCTATATTTCAAGAAATATTTGTGCGTAGATAAGTTAACCCTCATTAATTCTCAATTCAAAATAAACTGAGTACTCATAAACAAAGAATACCACTATAATATTCTTCAGTGTCAACAAATCATAGATATATGAAATAACAAATTATCCGATACAGTGTTTATATTAAAATTTGGGACGAAATTTGGTTTACAAACAGTTTTATTGAAAATATAATAACAGGATACAAAGGTACATGGAACATTATTGCTCCATTGTACACTACATATCAAAGATAAATTTAAAGATTCTTCAATACGGATACATATTACAGTCTATAAAATGCATCTTAAAAATACAAAAAAATTGTTATTCCCAGAAGTTTCGAACATAACAGTAGTATAGGTTCAATTACATAAATGTCTTAGAGATAAAATTTAGAAATTAAATAAAACAAAATAAGTTTAGACAAAATAGAATGTATTATTAATTTAGTATAGAACCTAGAGAAATAATCTACACTGACTATAAGTTAAAAAAAGATATTTAAAACAATATAAAACAATTTAAAAAGCTAAATACGCACAATAGGCCCAAACAAAACAAAAAATATAATTAAAACTAGATGAAAAATTATAACTTTGCAAATAAAATACAAAAATAACAAAATGACGAAAATAGGGGGGAAGTTAAAAATAAAATGTCGAGAGAAAACGCAACAAAATAAAATTTGCAAAAATTGTTAGAAAATGAACATCAGTGAAAAGTAAAAATGACAAAATATGACAAAAATAATAAATTGACAAAACGAAGGATGGATAAATGGCAAAAAACTAAGTAAACTAGACATCAAAAACGCCCTCAGACACAATGTACCCTTTTCAAATAAATCGAAGTTTTAAAAACAACTTTGAGGTTTAGGAGATCAAATATTAGTCAGCCGATGACAAAAAATGTTTGTTAGGCGTTTAGTTCCTATCAGTTCCTGTAGGAGCGCCTCTTCAGTTCTCTTTTATAATTATAATAATTAAGTTGCCTATGGTTACAAAATTTTCCAAAAATTGTTTAAAAACTTAGAGCTACGAAATTATAGAGCTCAGGTATATAACATCTCATACGATATTATAAAAGTCACATTCGATTTCAAATGTGTGATTTGTCTAAACAGGGTACATATCATGAACTTACGTTCCTATTTCAGATTCTTTCTCTCTGTATCTATTTCCCCACAATTGCTGTCCCCTTTAAGGCGGTCCTGTACGAATTTCAAAATAATTAATTCCTCTGTCATGACGAGGATAATTTAGAAGAGTTCCTTTACAACATTTTTGTCTAACGTAGACTAAAATCCCTCTTTATTTCCCACACTTTCCCCGCAGTTTTCATTACATTACTATATTTGAGTTTAAATTAAAAACTTAATATAAAAAAAGTATTTCATTTAAATTTAATTCAATTAGTAAATTATATTTAGCCCTATTAGTCATTTAAAATGAGAATGACTTTTAGGAAAAATAAACAAGACAGCAACCAAAAATCTATAACTGTTATATCGACATGTCTTAGTGTCACTGTACACTTGTGTACCGCGCAATGCACAAGTGTTGTGTCTCAGAATAGTTCAATTGTAACATTATTTTAGGTAATGCTGCATATTAAAGCAGATTCAGAAAACAAAATGAGATATTAATTTTAAAATGTAAAATTTTAAAAAAAATGTAAATTATAAAATAAAGGTCCTGGCTGAGACAGATATCCAGATTTTAAAACCTGATATCGTATGATGCGTGGTAACGGTGCGCAGAAGTTGAAACTCTCGCGTGGCTGCTGTAAAACTATCTTTTTTTTGGAAAAATGTAGGCCGATACAGACGTCTCAAGGTCCGAAGAGCAAACAGGGGTACCTTTGTTTTAAAATTTTGCTCCGCTAAGAAATGTTGCTACGCTAAGATTCAACACCGGGCGAGGTAACAAATCCCAACCAACGCCAATCCAAAATGCAGAATGGCGAGATCTGAATCCGTAGCAATGTTTCTACCTCCCTTGTTACAGTTCAGATGAGTTATAATTTTAGACACAAAGTGATGGAAAAAGCTAAATTTAACTTTCAAACTTTAACTGGACACGGCATAATAATACAAGTTTTTTTTTTGAAATGCTGGAAGTGTAAATTCATCTGTTTGATGTAATAGCAAATTTTTAATGTCGAATAGATAATTTAAAATGTATTTTAAATTAAGTAAAAGCAATCTCATGTGGATATCATGTGCCATGCCATAGATTTTTTAATAATATAAAGTTTTTTAAAATTTATGTATGTAAAACAATTGAATGTAAAACATAAAGTAGCGTAAACGTTTCAGATGTAATTTTGCTTTGTATTTTATGTATTTTTTGTGCAGTAAAACTTGATTTATTTAAATTAATATTTGTTGGTTAAATTAATTATTGAATGCACCTTTCTATAATGCAATTAAATTCTTGACATTGCCGGTCAAATAACTAATTGTGTAACAAATTACTGCAATTTTTAACATCACAATTCATTAAGAATTATATAAATTTATCCACCACGTTGCACAATAAGGTCACAACAGAAAAAAATATTTGAAAAGAATTGCATGTATTTTATCACTCGTAAAACAAAGTATATTTTCCAAAATCTATTAAAACAATAGATGGAGTTTTTGCTAATTGTAAGCTGTAACAAATATGTCTTGCCTTAATTGTTTTTTTTACCATAAATTATATTTTCCGTTCCTTGATGCAATAATTATTATCTATAAACAAAATAGTTACTGAGTTACCTTTAAAACCTTATCCATGCAAACGCGTATCGAGACAGTGACATCATCCTCATAGAGATATAACAACTGCAAAATATAAACCACTATTAGCAACTTACTATAGTTGTTATTTAGAATTTGCACCAGTTACGTCGGTGACGAAGACATTGCATCGAAACGCTTTTGAAGCAATAAGTTATTTATTGTGTGTCAGTGTGAATTATTAACTTCAGCTCACAAACTAAGTTTTCTTGGGGTAATCAAAACAAATATTAAAAAAACCGTTCCCAATCTAGCGGTTTCGATAAATTTAACCGAGAGTTAATGTCACCAGACATGTCGACCGGCCTTTAATATCCGCGCGTTCACTTCACTTGTCCCTTAGGACAAATGTTTGCTTATTTGTGTACAGTTGGCAAACCTGTTGTGGTTGCGGTTTGGAACATCTGTTAAGTAAACTGTGACATTAAAGTACCCTGTGGGACTAAGGGTTACTGTGGGAACACAAGAGATATCATATCTTATTTAGGAGGTATTAGGGGTTGCGCGGGTACTATGGGTGTGTGTGCGCGCGCGCGTTAGTTCATAACTGCTCAGAATGTACATTAGTCAGTTTTATAAATTTGGATTTTTATATATGAATATAATACATCCTGTTGTAGTATTGAAACTGTAGTGGAGAAGCGTTAAGCCTTGTTGCTAACCTTGTCAGTCCCATCTCTCTCCCTCTCTCCATTCCTAAATCTCTCTCTCTGCTTCCCTCCCCTCCCCCCTCTCTCTCCCTCTCCTCCCCCTCTTTCTACCTCCCTCCCTCTCTCTCTTCCTTTCCCATCCTCTCTCTCTCTCTCTCTCTACCTTCTTCCCTCTCTCTCCCCCCTCTCTCTCTCTCTCTCTCCCTTTCTCTCTCTTTGCCTACCATCAGCAACCAAAGATTTATACTCCTCCCGGCATGCGTCAGTTCAGAGTTTAGCCCGGCTTCTGCTGCCGTGACATAACATCAACCCGGTTCACAGGCACTTTGTAATGCACAACAGTTAATTGTGACTGACTGATAACGCCTTCTGTGAATCTGCCTGACTACATGCACAACTATCTTACCGCAACATCTTATTCGCCAAGTGTAAGCGGAGATGTTGTAGTCCAGTTTCTCAATAACAGAGATGATCATTAAACTGAACTCTTCTTCCGAGACACTTTATGAAGTAATAACACAAATAGTATTGTTTCTACATCTTAATGTATGGTTGTTACATTGTATTAATTTATTAAAACCCATAAGCGTGCGAAATAGAAATGTCTGGACTACAAATTAATAGTACTGAAAGGAGCTTAAAATGGCTTGTTCGCCATTGGAACGCAATATGTGAAGTAAAACTGCTCTAACCTAAAAATACTTGTATTCACGCAGTTAAATGGCATTATTGAAATGTAGTCAGACTGGTTACTACACAAATAGATTCCGTATGACCTTGAAATTTTCTTTACAAAATAAAAGACTGAAGATAATGATCAAGCTATCGCGGAAGAGAATGTAACTTGTAGAGACATATTGTAAAGCCAAGACAGAGTATGAGCAGCACAATGCGTCCAAACTTGTATTGAACTAAGGAACTATACTGAAACGAAAATGATAAATCATTTAAATGGAATATAACGGGCTTTATAGGAGTAAAGAAGCAAAATGCAAGAACCTCAGATAAAAATGTAGAGAAATTGACGTTTTCGACAAGACTCGATTTTAATGTTGTTTGCGAGGATTATCTGTTAAACACATTCTCGTGGATGCGTCACTTCAGGCACGTAGAACGCATGTGACGCATAGTTACTCAAGTCTCAATATTAATTACATAAAAGTCAATTTGAATATATACAGTAGAGTATCCGAGTCCTGATGTTTTGAGCTCCAGGTAAAATTTGAGCCTACTTCTATGTGAGAATATTTTATCATTTTGGGAGGAAATGATGAGTCGGTCTTCCAAGAAATGTTTATATCACTACGATATGCTAAGGAAATACGTCGGGCTTCCAAGAAATGTCTATATCAATACGGTATGCTAAGAAAATGATTTGGGCTTCCAAGAAATGTCTATATCACTACGATATGTTAAGAAAATGATTTGGGCTTCCAAGAAATGTTTATATCACTACGATATGC
>JBAIZL010000004.1:74898003-74933003 GCA_036971475.1 Prosapia bicincta | reverse complement strand
GATGAATAACTATTTCATAGCAGTATATTAATTTATGGTTCATTTATGGTACAATTTAAAGTCAATTTGATAATATTCATAATTTTTTCATTAGGTAATAAGTATATTAATTTATATTGCAATAAATTCTAGTGTAATAATTCAATGTGATATTAAACAGTCAT
Source organism: Prosapia bicincta (assembly GCA_036971475.1). Classification (NCBI taxonomy): domain Eukaryota; kingdom Metazoa; phylum Arthropoda; class Insecta; order Hemiptera; family Cercopidae; genus Prosapia; species Prosapia bicincta. The sequence goes on along the minus strand of JBAIZL010000004.1, from coordinate 74,932,839 downwards.
GTCTTGTTAACCGACCGCCACACAGTAAGTAGCCTATATTTCCCGAGAACGTATGTGATTGCCTTATCAGTTAATTGTTGCACATATTTCATATGGAGAATGACTACGTAATGTGCTTGTTTCGCTCACTTACATATTTACATTCTATCTGTTACATATGATTACGAGTAACACATTTCAGTTCCTTCTATTAGCTCCCAATCTCCCTATAAATATCTTGTTCAAATTTCCAATCTCTTATAAAATTACATTAATTTGATCCACACGTCATTACATACAATCTCACACAACTAAAACTTCAGTTCGGTGCTTCGCTCGGGTCTTTTTGGAGCATAATAAAAATGAAAATTTAAAGCCATTTTGTAGCAAGGAATTCTTTAAGACAGAAGATGTTGCTAGGACAGAAGTGAGTAAAAATACGTTTCGATGAAAGATATTCCTCTCAATAAAGTTTTTTTCTACTCTGGGATCACAAAGTTTATTTATAAAATATTATATTAAACTATTTTCGACAACTAAATATTGTGCAGTACGACAACCCACGGAACATTAGTGTTGTACAATATCAAAAGCACAGTGGTGCAATATACTGCAATGAAAATATTGGAAAAAACCCTAATACCACAAAAATAATAAAAAATAACAGATATTACAGAATATCTATGTACATTTCGATGACCATGGCATCATCATCATCAGAGGGTCTTATTACAAAATTACATTCTGGGCAAACAAGAAGTTACAAACTAGAGTCACTGGGGTTGCTAGATTGTAATTTTTTAACAACACTCTCTGATTATGACATGGACATAAGGGTTTAATTTTATGTAACTTGTACTATCTGTTGTTTTTTATTATTTTGTGGTATTGGGGTTGTTTCTAACATTTTCATTGTACTATTTGTGTTGTCTAGGAACACCTGCTACCCAAATATCAATAACATAACATAATAGCATTTGTACTTTGGGCTTCTTTTTCCAATTCCCTCTAATAGTTCACACTCTTGGTAACTTGTTCAAATTTTCAATCGTTAATAAAATACTTTTTATTCATTTACTCAGGTTCAAATACATTTTTTTAAACCTTGTAGTGGATGTCACGTCATGTTAATACCGTTAATTTAAATCTTAAATGATTCATTATATTTACTAAAGAATTAATTTTAGTTTCAGGCTATTTGCGAGAAAAATGTTTCACATAAGGGGCTAGTTATGCAGTATAATTATTTCGTCCCATTTGGCTTAAATAAGTGATCATATATGATTTCATAAAACAGCTGATCCTATGTTATAGGTTATGTGGTAGAGCAGCTGTATTAACTCATAGGTTATGTTACTTTATTTATATTGTTTGTATTATTCAATAAAATGTAACTAAAAAAATGGTTTTCTTTGTTGATATAGGTAGGAATTTACTTACATTTTTTTGTTTAGCGTTTTCGTTTCCCTTCGTCCCTTTCCGTTCTGTACTTTTCATCTATTTCGTTATCTTCAACCTATTTTCATATTTCACCTTTCCGAAAACCTTGAGCGTTCGCACGTATTTTTCCCCGCTTTACACGTTTTTTCTTTCCTACGCCACCTCCGCGAACGAAACGTAATCACAGATTAAACTTTCATTTCTCATCCGTGGCGTGTAATCTTGCAAAGCAATCAACTTTCGACACCATTCTCTATACACTTGGGGTGTTGGATATAATCAAGGAGTTTCTAAGGTAGATTTCTTTACCGTGTCTAAACATTTCTCCATAAACTGACCACAAACTCAAAATAATCCACTTGTTCAGACGCGTTTCGAAGTACAAAGTCACCATCAATAATTAATCACTTTACGATACATAAATCAAAAATTATATTTAATAATAATGCCCTATATACCTATTACGGTCAGTGAGCAGGAGGTTACGTCATAAAAATGATCCTGAAATGAAAAATTCATCGGATGTAGGATATACGTAAGCGTTCGTTATGCTTTTAAATAATTTGTTTATTAGGGCAAGTTCAAATGCCCATAGAAATCTAAAATGCAGAAATGGTAAAATTATTTCAATTGTCACGAACTTATTGTGAGCTAAATGATCACAGCTTTAGTGTTTGTGCTTAGTTAATTACAAAATGTGTTTGCAGTCTTGTCCTTGCTGAGATCATTGAACAGCGCATATGTGCGAAACGCGTCTGCTGAGAAAAACCAATTATTTTTTTTTCCCAAATAAGTTGATAAAAAATCCGAGTTGGTAAATAACCGAAAATAGTTGGTAAATAATCGAAGTTAGTTGGTAAATATTGCAAGTGAGTTCATAAACAATCCAGGTTAGTTGATAAAAAATCCGAGTGAGTTGATACATAATCCAAGTGGGTTAGTAAATAATCCAAGTTAGTTGATAAATAATCCAAGAGTGTTGATAAATAATCCAAGTTAGTTGATAAATAATCCAAGTGAGTTGATTAATAATCCAAGTGAGTTGATAAATAATCCAAATTAGTTGATAAATAATCCAAGTGAGTTGTTAAATAATGCAAGTGAGTTCATAAATAATCCTAGTTATTTGATAAACAATCCAAGTTAGTTGATAAATAATCCAAGTTAGTTGATAAACAATCCAAGTTATTTGATAAATAATCCAAATGAGTTGATAAATAATCCAAGTTTGTTGATAAATAATCCAAGTTTGTTGATAAATAATCCAAGTTAGTTGATAAATAATCCAAGTAAATAATCCAAATTAGTTGGTAAATAATGCAAGTGAGTTCATAAATAATCCAAGTTACTTGATAAACAGTCCAAGTTAGTTGATAAATAATCCAAGTGAGTTGGTAAATAATCCAAGTTAGTTGATAAATAATCCAAGTTTGTTGATAAATAATCCAAGTGAGTTGATAAATAATCCAAGTTAGTTGATAAATAATCCAAGTGAGTTGGTAAATAATGCAAGTGAGTTCCTAAATGATCCAAGTTAGTTGATAAGCAATCCAAGTTGTTTGATAAATAATCCAAGTGAGCTGGTAAATAATCCAAGTGAGTTCGTTAGTAATCCAAGTGAGTTGATAAATAATCCAAGTGAGTTGATAAATAATCCAAGTAAGTTGATAAATAATCCAAGCTGTTTGATAAATAATCCAAGTGAGTAGGTAAATAAGTGAATGTACTTGTATTTAGCGTTTTTTCTACAACATACCAGAAGTTACAAAAGTTTGAGTAGTGCAAAATATCTTGTACTGATTTGTTTTCATATTTATAAAATAAAGTACATTTCTCCAAACCAGATAGCAGCTCCGTCGAGAAGAGATATGCACGGTGCAATAAGACGGAATTGCATAGTGTCTAATTACAATGTTGTAGTACAATATTCCGTTGCTCGCATTATACCAATTATTCGCTCCGACAGAGCGCTCTGTCAATTCATTTCAAGTCCGACGGTTCAGATGTTTCGTCCTTTGATCATTTTCACTTTAATTGCAATGAGATAGTACAAACGTTAATTAATCACGTTTAAATATGACGAAGCTCTTTCAATGTTTTTGTCACTGTGAAAAAATTTTAAAATATTTTGATCACATCCGTAATAATTGTACGGAATTTAGGGAAATTGATAGAGAACTACTGTTGCCCAATAAACTGGCGAATACGGTTCGGTCTGGCTTTAAACTTAGGCATCCCTGCTCTAACGCAATGCATTCCTTACTCACTAATCTCACTAGATATTTATTGCTGCCTATTTTTTACATATTATTCAATTCTTTAGTAGCATAATGTGGCATATTTTAAGTCCACCCACTCGAGCTTTAGTCCACCCACCCAAGCTTTAGTCCACCCACTCGAGCTATAGTCCACCCACCCAAGCTTTAGTCCAACCACCCCAACTTTAGTCCACCCACTCGAGCTTTAGTCCACCCACCCAAGCTTTAGTCCACCCACTCGAGCTATAGTCCACCCACCCAAGCTTTAGTCCACCCACTCGAGCTATAGTCCACCCACCCAAGCTTTAGTCCAACCACCCCAACTTTAGTCCACCCACTCGAGCTTTAGTCCACCCACCCAAGCTTTAGTCCACCCACTCGAGCTTTAGTCCACCCACTCAAGCTTTAGTCCACCCACCCAAGCTTTAGTCCACCCACTCGAGCTATAGTCCACCCAACCAAGCTTTAGTCCAACCACCCCAACTTTAGTCCACCCACCCAAGCTTTAGTCCACCCACTCGAGCTTTAGTCCACCCACCCAAGCTTTAGTCCACCCACTCGAGCTATAGTCCACCCACCCAAGCTTTAGTCCAACCACCCCAACTTTAGTCCACCCACTCGAGCTATAGTCCACCCACCCAAGCTTTAGTCCACCCACTCGAGCTTTAGTCCACCCACTCGAGCTTTAGTCCACCCACCCAAGCTTTAGTCCACCCACTCGAGCTTTAGTCCACCCACTCGAGCTTTAGTCCACCCACCCAAGCTTTAGTCCACCCACTCGAGCTATAGTCCACCCACCCAAGCTTTAGTCCAACCCCCCCAACTTTAGTCCACCCACCCAAGCTTTAGTCCACCCACTCGAGATTTAGTCCACCCACCCAAGCTTTAGTCCACCCACTCGAGCTATAGTCCACCCCCCCAAGCTTTAGTCCACCCATTCAATCTGTAGTCCACCCACTCAAACTTTGGTATACAGACTCAAATTTTAGCTCACGTCCGCAATTTTTAGTCTACCAACTAAGGTTTTAGTCCACCCACTCAAGCTTTAGTCTACCCACTCAATCTGTAGTATACAGACACACGTTTTAGTCTACCAACTATGGTTATAGTCCACCCCTCAAGCTCTAGCCCACATACCCAAGCTTTAACTCTCCTGTTCAGATTTTGTCCACACACTCATGTCTTAATCCATTCACTCAAGTTTAAGTCTACCCACTCTGATTTTAGTCCACACACTCAAGGCCTAATCCATCCATCTAAGTTGTACCCTACTCACTCAAGGCTTAGTCCATCCACTTAAGTTGTAGCCTACTTACTTAAGACTAAGTCACTCCATTTAAGTTGTAGCCTACTCACTGAAGACATAGTCCATCCACTTCAGTTGTAGTCTACTCACTCAAGACTTAGTCCATCCACTTAGGTTGTAGCCTACTCACTCAAGGCTTAGTCCATCCACTTAGATTGTAACCTACTCACACAAGGCTTAGTCCATCCACTTAAGTTGTAGCCTACTCACTCAAGGCTTAGTCCATCCACATAGGTTCTAGCCTACTCACTCAAGGCTTAGTCCATCCACTTAGATTGTAGCCTACTAACACAAGGCTTAGTCCATCCACTTAGGTTGTAGCCTACTCACTCAAGGCTTAGTCCATCCACTTCAGTTGTAGCCTACTCACTCAAGGCTTAGTCCATCCACTTCAGTTGTAGCCTACTCACTCAAGACTTAGTCACTCCACTTAGGTTGTAGCCTACTCACTCAAGACTTAGTCCATCCACTTAGGTTGTAGCCTACTCACTCAAGGCTTAGTCCATCCACTTATGTTGTAGCCTACGCACTCAAGGCTTTCTCCATCCACTTAGGTTGTAGCCTACCCACTCAAGGCTTAGTCCATCCACTTAGGTTGTAGCCTACTCACTCAAGACTTAGTCCATCCACTTAGGTTGTAGCCTACTCTCTCATGCTTTTGAAAGTAAGATATTGATTTCAAGCTTGCCTTGTTACTCTTACCAGAATTGAGTAATTTACACTGGGCTATTTACACAGACTTTTATTTGGGTGTCTTAAGACACCGACATTTGTCTACTCAGGCACGAGACCCTCCACACGTGATGCCCTAACTCCTACTACATCCCCTACGAAGGGGTTTACTTCCCTACTTCCATCCCACCCATATTCGTACCCTTCCCTATCTCCTGTTGACAATTTAGTTACATATATAGCTAATATGTTAAAGCAAGAGAGATAGCTTTAGCAATACCAAGAGAACAAACACGTTGCCTTCTGTTTGTATCGCACAAGTGGGAAGAAGAAGAAAATGTAAAACACTCTGAGAACAATAACTCTCCGCCATTTTGTAGCCACTTGTCGTGGGCAGGTAGAACGTAATCTGTAACGTTATTTGAAGTGGAAGGAAACCGCTGAAAGTTTGTGCGGGGGGCGAAAGTGGGGCCACTTCACTCAGAAATTGTTGACGCAAGTTCGGTCCTGAACAAATACAATCAGAAAAAGTGAAAACAAGTCCAGATTTGCTTCAGAAAATATTTGCACACGATTTCCCAACGATGTGTTTTCTTCAACTTGAAAAGCGATATTTTTCACATTCCCCTATCTTACGGTCCTACACAAATTTTCAATCCACGAACGGAACAACATGAAACAGCTCTTTAATAAAACATAAGTGATTTAAAATAATAACCCTGCTTCCCATTCCATCCTTCAATACCCCAATAAATTCTAATAATGCATTATACAACGCAAGACAAACATAAATCAATATCCAAATATAAAAAAAAATTGGTTTGTTGAAAAATATTTTGGATGAGTAAATCTTGACAATAAATTCGAAAAAAAACAAAGAAAAACGATTAAAAAAATTAATAAAATTAGTCTAAAAAAGCTATAATTAGAAGCTGCGTCACCGCACAACAAAATATATTACACCCCATCAAACTGCGCACCAAGAGCCCTTCGTGATATTTAATTTAATCACGAATTACCCTCCGGAAACACGACATTTGACACAATAACTTTACACTTCAGTACAATTTACGTTTTATTGGTAATAAAAACAATTAATATTGGATACGTATTCGAACTAATTATAATTTCTATTTGGATGAGGTTTTTTAAATATTATTATTATTTTTTATATTATAATCCAACACTAAATGTTGACGTAAATAAGTCAACAAAAGAAATGTTTTTGGTTTTACAAAGAGCGCTTCTATCAATGCTGATAATAGAATTAGCGAATGGTGATAGAATCAGAGGAGTAACACAGGAGTTAGGGTGTAGGAGCACATCCCCGTAGTAGATCTAGGGTATTCTGTATTGGGACCACAAACACGTTTCTACCTACTACTCCTAAAACCTCAGGACGAAATAGTATAAGACAAAGAAATGTCAATAACATTTTTCTAAATTTGGAACAATTATTTAACAAATTTTTCCTAAAATCTAAATAAAAATTCCAAATTATTCATCATGTTTTCACTCGTATGAATTGTTTTACAATAGAAAGACGGTTACCTTAACGAGTCTAGAATGATTATTTAAAAAGACGTCATTTCCACAAGTGATTTGCTGTCCTTTCAAGTAATACACTTAAAGCCTAAAGAAAGAACATGGACAATGTCTAAGCAAATACTCAGTGTGTAGAAGTTATGTCTTGGAAATAACTTCTTATTAAATATTATAGGTTTAGAAAGGATTTGGAAAGGACAACCAATCTGTAAGCTCTGGATTAGTTAAAAAAACTTTTTTTTCCTTGGCGAAAAATCAGTTTTGAAGAAAAACTTGAAAGAGTTGTGTGAAAGAAAAAGTTTTGTGAAAACTAAAATGAAACTAAAAATAGATATAAATAAATATAACAAAATAATATATTATTAAAATAATACAATCACAAACAATATAACTGTAAATTTTAACAAAAAATAAAAACTAACAATACTTAACAATTTAACAATAAATAAAAGAAGTTGCTTGATGTAATCATCTAGAATTCACTGAATAAACTAATTTTAAAAATACTATGACCATTCATCAGTCATAAATTCATTCCCGTTAGAGCCTATACAACTAACCGATGCCGCCAGTAGAGGGTTAGCTTCGTAAAAGGAACGAATGTTTTGAAACGCATCAGCAAGTAAGCAATTACTTATTCACTTTGTTAAGCGTTTTAAAATTAGAATAAATAAAAAATAATAACACTATAATAACAAGACAACCATCTTGTTATTCTAAAATTCCAAAACATTTTTCTTTTCCACTTCTGTAAAATAAATTCCTTTAAAATAATAATAATAATATAATATACTCTATGCATCCGCTTAGTTGTGTATAATTAAAAACTTATTATTATTTATACAATTTTGGAGGAAACGGTCGGATGAAGTGGTGTTTAGCGGGGCAGGGCGTGTTAAAAAATAACTTATTAGAATGGAAGGGAACTGGATAAGACAGGACTGAACAAAATTATCCACAATTTATTTTTAAAAAATCTCCCTCGAGCCCTTGAGGATCGTAACGGTTTGTTTATTTTAATTTAGTTTTTTTATCAGAAAAAATCAGATTCGATCAGAAGTGTAAAAAAATAAGTATAAACCCTTTCCGATAACGAAACAAATCTTGTAAAATTGGTTTAGTCCTAGCGCCTACCGCGACAAACGTTGGTAACGCTTCTCCAGGATGGCCAACATTTACTTAAATAATTAAACAACCATATCTAACCTTCAAATATTCCTACAGATTATAGTTATTATCATTTTTTTTCAATAGTAGTTTCCCCTATCCAGATTTTTCTACGTATGTTCCTTAGGGATAAATTTTAATCACGAAAAATCGAATATAAACCATGGGTTAGGACTTAAAATAAATACAGGCGTAACCTCAAACAATTAAGAAACATAATACTAACTGTTTGTATACTTTCATATATAAAGCGCATCACTACATTAAAATATGGCTGCAATATAATCATTTAGCATAGATTAGGATAGAAATGTAAATATTTAACGCCAGCAAGACTACTGCTATGCTAGACTGGATACCGGTACACTTCAACAACCCTTAGCTTACATTAGGAAACTTGACATTTCAAACATAACCTATATTTCGTAGCTATTTATAATATATCTTTTAATGTATATAATTAATATATTTTACTCGAAAATGATATAAATAAATTGAGTTTAAAAATCTTTGAATTTTTAAATAAACACTTTGTAGTTTAAGATGTTTATAACCACTGTGTTTGGGAAAATAAATTAAAAGTAACATTTAAAATGTACATCTTTAAAAATGCAGGAGGCGCTAAATCCATACCAATATAAAAACATCTAATGGTGTGTGTGTGTGTGTGTGTGTGTGTGTGTGTGTGTGTTTGTGTTTCTCAATCACGAAAAAATTACTTTACCCATTGAGCGGAAATTTTATATAGACATTCCTAGGGTCCCTGGTTAAAAAAAAAGCATATTTGTATTCAGAAATTCCGTCAGGGCGCCGCCCCACGAGCTTTGAAAACCTTCTTAAACTCAATTTTCTATACTCCATTTAATACTTAACTTGATTTAATCATCTGATAATCACCTGTAACAGTCACTTTTAATCACATTTAAACAGCTGATAGTAATTGTTTGTTCCTACTCATCTTTGTAGGTTAGTTTACTTTACAAATGTTATGTTACAAGCATGAGTTTTCCTTCCAATTGTATTGGTAGGAAAACCATTGTATTGGTTTTCAATACAATAATCAGTAAGCTTAAAGTTTGATATATCTATTGGGAACTAATGTATACTATTATATAAAAATCTAATGGTGTCTGTGTTGTATTACTTCTTAATCACATACTCGGCCCATTGAGCTGAAATTTGGTATTTATTTCCCGTTCCACGTGTTCGGTTTCAGCGAAAAAAATTATACCGCGTGACGAAGAAAGTATAATCTAAGAGAGTATAAACTCTCGCTCACGCCCCAAAAATTTACAATTTGGAAAATTGTAATTCCCCCTAAACGTAGTGCTAATCGTGTTGGTACAAAAGCACATTTCCCACCCCCAATACAAGGCGTATAAAATAAATTAAAAAACATGTCCTGAAGCTACTTGTATTTCTACAATTATTGTTTATTATTGCAACGGAAGGTTAATTTTATATACCTATGAAGTATCCAGTCAAGATAGATTGGGTTGTAATTCTATACGTTTAACCAAATGTACACATTTAAGGTTAGATTAGAGATCATGTGACGTAGTATTACTCCGCGGAAGTAGAAGTTTAATTAGGTAATGTTATATAAAAGTACAACCAAATATCCTGACTGGACCCTTTACATATATATTTTAATATAGGTATTGTATAAAATCGCAACAGGATACTTTATAGATAGGCCTATTTTTAAATATATGTATACGTAGTACGGCGCGCCTGTACGCGTAGTACTTCTTATTACTCCACAATGCATCTTTTGCCCAACTTTAATTATAAGACATTCATTTATTTTCCTAAGCGAGAGTGTTCATTATTTTTGGTCGTATCCCTGATGACTTTCTGCGTTGCATGGTATAATGTTTACCTTACCGAACACGTCTGAACGGGAAATAAATGCCTTAAATTTTACATGGACATTCCTAGGGTCCATGGATTTCACATAGGCCTAATTTTTCTAGAAATTCCGTCAGGGCACCGCCCCTCTGGCCTTGGGAACGCCCTTAATGGTGGGTTTATAATCTATAGGTTGATATATTTATTGGGATTTAATTTCAGTAAATTAAATTAAACCCTAATACAAACACAAATTAAATTAATACAAACAATTGTCAACTCTGTACGAAGGACGGGTACTCTGCTAGTATACAATAGCAAAACAAGACTATAAGAAAAAAACTGTAAAAGAAATAGTCTCCAACACTTTAACCTTTCCACTAAGCTACTTTATTAAATTCTAAAGAGGTTGCATGACGTAACAAAAAAACGGACAGTAACAGAATGCGACCCCAGTTATCGGGGCGAAATTAGTCTAACATGTCATATAAAACTCTCATATAACGATTAAATTTAGTTGTCGATACTGAAACAATGGTATATGTTTTACCTGCGTGAAGCGAACGTATTTCTATATAAACAGTAAAGTCGAGTTACATAAGGCCACAAGGGAATCGTTGTGGAAACAAACACAGATGCATCCTCTTTTATACCTTCCTCACTGTCAAAGAGAAATCTGAAACATTCAAACAAGATCCTAAAATACCGTAAACCAAAGCTTTCACAACAGTATAACATTTCGAAATGTAACCTTATTGATGGAAAAATACAGGCAAAACAATATCAAGTATGTTTTCTCTCTATAAAAGCTTTTAAATTTATTTTCAGTAATTCGAGTGGTTGGCGAGCACGAAACTTTTGCACAGAATAATTATTTCCATTCACAATTGAACAAATTATATTGAGCTTGAAAAAGCTAATGAACCTGCGTTCATGAATCAAAACTGTATAAATAATTGTGTAACAATAGAAACGTTGGGGTCATTAAAAGTTGAAAGTACGTCTCAAACACGAATATACGTTTTAATTTTATGAGTTACACCATTATTTGGTTATGAGTAAAGTTATGTAATTAATCAATAACTTACGAAATACCCTGCCTCACTGAATAAAACGTGAAGAATCCTTATGTAACAGCGCGCACACACACACCGGCGCGCGCGTTTACACGCGCACATGCACATGCAAGTACGCGCACACACACACACACACACACACGCACGCACACACACACACACACACACACTCACACATATATACCTATTTGCAAACGTCTTTTCCATTTACGAGGTTTTCTAATCAAATGAAATAATAATGGGGCGGCTGGATTAATTAACCGTAGCATACTATTTTTAGTCCCTTCAGACGGCAACACAATAATCTTGGGAAATATGTGAATCACTTATAGGTACACGCGAAAACCAAGAACGGTTATTCGGGTAATGGCATTAAAACTAAGATAAAACAGTACAGTAATCCCTATTGATTGGGCATTGTCTTAGTCAAGGCGGGCCAGGCGGGTAAACAAGAACTCTTGTATAAGTCCTTGTGTTACCTACAGTACATGGAATTACCAAAATTTTTAAATGTACTCAAAACTTGGAACTAGAAATTTATTTCAACCAACAGTCTATTTTGTTGAATATCTACTTCAGAACTACCTAGCATCGTGCAGGAACATGAGCTCGATTCGCCAAAAGTGAACATGTAGTGAGGGGTATTGCATGACAAAGTCAGTGGCCCTTTCTTTCTATCCGAAAAAAACAAATAATCACATACTTTACCTTGATGTGCTTGAACAATTTTTGTTCCCTTAAATCAAATAAATTAAGCGACATAAAAAATATGAAAAAAAGTTCGAACTTATCTCGTCAATTTGACGTCATCTTGAGCAGTCTTTCAGTAACTTTCGTTCAAAATCCCGGAATGTTTTTAAAAACACTTCATATTGAGTTTTCAGACACTGTTGCCTACACAAAGCATCTTAAAAAAAGATATTTGTCGAAGTATTTGCCGGTGTACTTGTAAAATATGTTTTGAAAGCGTGCGTCAGCAAACGTCGAATTTAATCCTAGCATCACACACCCTGTCGACTGAAATTTCTACTCCCGCATCAGACGCGTTAAAAGCTTTTAAACTCACGCGAAAATTAAGTTACCTTGATTCTAAGAATTCGCTTACGTCATTGCGGAACGTAAGGAGATTTTAACTCCATCCTGTTCACGAATAGAGTTTTTACAGCCAAGCTGAAGCGCTTAACATGTTATTGTCAAGGGTATGAGGCATTGGCATAGATAGGTTTGAATTTGCCCGTAATTTTGTACAAAATGCTGGTACTTTTTTGAATAGAAGCTTATAAATGGTGCTCCACTATGCAAAATTTTATTGCTCCGAAGCACAATGGTGTGAACATGTTAACTTTCCCCAATGGTAGCTTAAAAAACACGGCAATGTGAGCCTACACTTGTTAAGAGATTACCCCAAACGTGCAGTCTCGCCTTGGTCAAACAAGTCCGGGCTTATGTCAACAGTGCAGACACGACAGGCGAAATCTGTTCGGAGTGATACGATTTGAAAATGAGAGATGGTGAAAGCGAACGTCACAAGGAATCCAACCTTCCGACTCGAACCCTGCCAAAACACACAGAACCGCCCACTCGGGAAATCTACTTCCATCTATGAACTCTATACTCACGAATCCAACCTCAAGTTCGTGACTATCGTCAGCCCCCGAGACGGAGGGCCAAGGTGTCACGACCCTTAGTACCAGTGAGTAAGGCTCATGGTCATTCCTATAAGACCTTGATTAGTCACCGGCCCACCACTGGGACGAGACGAACTCCACCAGCGACAGTAGTTCGACCCACTGTATATAGAGTAAGACGGCAGGTCTCACGAAGTGGATGCGCAGTAGCAAACCGGGCCGATGACGTCAGTGGTACCTAGCCATATGTATCCCAATTTTATACGTACATCTGTGTTATTTCTTATTGTCCTGTGATTGCTGATGTTGCTATTAACTACCATTGGTGTGGCTAACTGTGTATTATTGTATGTTTAGTGACTACTTGTGTTAATATTGTGTGTGATTGTTATGGTTTTATTTTACTAACAAGTCTGCTCTGATAGCAATGCAAGAAACGAATGATTTGGTTTTTTTTTCTGACGTTCCTCATGTGTTAAAACTAATTCGGAATCATCGTTTAGACCAAGGTTATGAACTGAAGGAGGGTAAAAATGTTACCAAAGGCATTTTACTTGACTTAGTTAAAAAGTAAAAAAATTCGGATTTGAATTTCGCATATAAAGTTACAGAAAGTCACTTACTTGCCTGAGGAAGTGAAAGACAGAATGTAAGGAAAGGTGCCGAACTTCTTTCCAGAACAGTTGCCAAAGCAGTGAATTATGTTTCTCCTGGAAAGGAGCATGTAGCATACTTTCTGAATGTGGCTAACGACGCATTTAAGAGCCCCTCATCATCCAACTAATAAACTATAAAGTGCATACGGCACTTGTTTGAAGGTACAGGATCATATTTTAAATCAGATGTATGACCAATGATCCACTTCTCGAGTTATTGCGAGATAAACTTTGTTACATTTTCAAGTAGGATTAATGGTTTCAATCCGTAGACTACAGGGGTTATTCGATGAGTTGGTGCTTGAAGGATACGAGTACTTGCTGACATCCAGGTGTACTCAAGACGTTGTAAAGTCATATCTCTCCCTAATAAGAGGTTTAGGCAGGCTCTACCACCATCCATTACCCACAACTGTGACACATAAAATAAAATCATCATTATTATTAAAAAGTGCAACTGAAATTTCAAAGACCGGCAGCTGCGCCAATGAACAATGTAAAACACTTAATGTTGCCGTCCGTAATGAAGTGGACTGTGTTGTTAACTATAGCAAAGACTGTGAGACATCAAACATGGCGATGAATAAAAGCGTAAACAATCCAGGTGACCTTGAAGACCAAGAGTACGATGTAACTGTCGATGGTTTAATAGAACAGTTGACAAACTTAAGGGAAGATGAAGAAGAATGTAGTGAATCTTTGGAGTTATTAAAAATATTAGTAGAATATATAGCGTACCGTGTTTTTATGAAAGGTATCTTTCAACAACGGAAATAAAATTGGACAATCTACGACAAACACTTGTGACTGGCTTAGGGTTATCTCTAGGGGTGGCCTAATCGAACCATCTGCAGAGTGGTTAGAAGTCGTTGTTAAGCTTGAAATTAAATTTCAAAAATTTCATGGAGACAGTCTTAACAAATGCGCAAAAGTAATGAAATTGCTTCCAGACAATATGAGGCCTAAAATCAGCAAGACTGGCGAATTTACCATTGGATGTTTCGTCAGAATACGTTCCTTCATTAGAATGAAAGTTATTAACTAAAAGAAGAATGTGAAAAGGACACTAACCCAAGAAAATGCAGACAATATTCGAAAGAAAAAGAAGAAGATGAATAAACTTCAAAGCTAATCTTTTATTCAGCTGTTACGTTAAGGTAAGTCTTACAATGATATTACATGTAAACTTACAATGTTCAGATGTTGGCAATAACATAATGTTAGGTAGGCCTATATCTTAATTTTGCTAATTTGGACGCTCCTTAATTTTTTGCTCACAAACATTTTACATTAAGCAAATTATATCAGATTATAAAACGGGTTACTATTAATGAATGTAAAAAAATCCATTTCGAAATTAAAGAGGGGTAATTAATTTAGCGTGCGCACACGCGCTAGTGTATGTTAAAACAGCACATTTGCCACGTGGCTCGGTGCCCGTGACGTCACGCGCTCCGATGGTTCGATTGTTCTTCCAGACGTACCAGTAGAGCCTTCCAAACGGCAATGTTTTTGTACCTCTATACCCCGTCTAATTAGTTCGGCCCAGATAGCGCAATCGGACCTTTATCCACTCCCGGGTGGCCTTACCTAAAATCTGAGGCTACAGTTAGAAGTGCATTTTCAAGTAATTTTGTAAAATGAAATCATGTAAGTCATTAGGGAGTTGATAAGAACATAACGTAAATTTATGTAAGTGTTTAATAGTTCAATTTCCTTTAGGTATCCTATAGGATATATTAATGTGCAATAGCAAAGCCCACAACCTTACAACGAAGTAGACACACATAACAGCATGTCTTGTTATTATTTTATTTTTAATAATAACGTTTACAATTTATCATATTTTTATAAATGTTAGTAGATCGCGCCCCAGAATAGCACAGCCACCCCTAAACTCGGCCGCTAAGTAACCTAGGACTATAGGGGTAGTTTTGGATGATGCTCAAGGTCACCCCAGCCGTGACCCTAGACCAAGGGGTGGTTTCGACCACGTTCAGGGGGGTAGGGGGTAGTTTTTCGAAAAAAAAAAAAAAAAATCGGCCGCTACGTAACCTAGGACTATAGGGGTAGTTCCGGATGATGCTCAAGGTCTTCCTGGCCCTGACCGTAGCTTTGGGGGTGGTTTTGGCCACGTCTAGAGGGGTAGGGGGTAGTTTTTCGAAAAAATTTAACTCCAAGCCACTAACCTAGGCTAGCCAAATTAGAACCAACCTAACCTAACCTAAGTGTCGGGGGCGACCCCGGCTACGTTCAGGACCTTCCCAGGCGGATGCTCCGGGGGTGGATTGGGGGTGGGGGGTAGTTTTCGAAAAAATTTTGGAAAAACGTTTCTTGACCGATAGCATGAGTCTAGAGTGTATTGTTGCGTCGGTAGGGGTAGTTTCACCTAGGGGTAGTTTTTACAAAAAAATACGAAATTGCCAAAAATCGATCGGTATGATCAACAGACAGTACGGGATACGTGTAGAGGCCCTTTTGGACCGTTGCGGGGGCTGTTTACCTAGGGGTAGTTTTTACAAAAAATATGAAATTGCCGAAAATCGATCGGTTGGATCAAATGACCGTACGGGATATGTCTAGAGTCTATTATGGACGACTGTGGGGTGGTTTCACCTGATTTCAGATTGCCAAAATTGAACGGTGACCTAGGTAAAAGTCACCACCGAACCCGCGCTTGAGGTAACACCGCCTAAGAGCGGGTAAAGCTAACACGGAGCACGGTCTCGGTTACAGCCACAGGTCAGCGATGTCCGTGATGGAGATACGACCAACCTTTGAAAGTTAGGGGTGGTTTTGGATGATGCGGGCGGTCGATGTGACCTTGATCGTAGCCTTGGGGGAGGGTTCAACCACGTCTAGAGGGGTAGTTTTTAGAAAAAATTATTTTCAACCCACTAACCTAGGCTGGCCAGAGTGCTTCTAACCTAACCTACTGTTGGGTGTTCAACCACGTCTAGAGGGGTAGTTTTTAGAAAAAATTATTTTCAACCCACTAACCTAAGCTTGCCAGAGTGCTTCTAACCTGACCTACTGTTATGTGTGCGATAAAGATGAGGATCATCACGCCATCTGCCATGTACAGAGATATTGTGATGGTTTAGTTAGTGACCCTCAATTAGCCTGTGTGATAGGCTATTCAGTCTTAGCGCTATTTACTTAGCTAGTGTGACGAGTTATGTGTTGGTAGCTGTGATAAGTAATGTATTGGTAGCCGTCCACACCTTGCTGTTGTCGTAGTTCATGAAGTGGTAGGTTTTCCTTACGGAGCTATTGTCTTAGCACTGATATAGATCTTACGTAAGTATTATCTTGGTCACGGATCGATAACTGTTTTTACGTGGCTAATGTAATGGTTCATTATTTAATAGCAATCATTACTGAGTTAGGTTATGCATCTTTAGCTGTCTTTACATAGCTATTATGATAAGTTATGTATTGGTTGTTATCTTTTCGTAGCTATTTTAATGGGGTAGGCATTGTTAGCTGCCTTTACGCATTTATTGTCTTTACATAGCTAATATGATAGGGTATGTATTGGATGTTATCTTTTCGTAGCTATTTTAATGGGGTAGGCCTTGTTAGCTGCCTTTACGCAGTTATTGTGTGACAGGTTATGCATAGCTGTTTTTACATAAGTCTTGTGATAGGTTATACAATATTAACCGTCTGTACGTGGCTATTATGGTAAGGTGAGCAGCGGTAGCTCTAACGTAACTATTGCGGCTGTCTTTACGAAGATATCTCTTAAGGTCTTAAATTGATAAAAGGCGTTACGTAACCACTGTCTTAGATTATGAGCCGGTAACAGTTTTGACATACCTATTGTGGTAGAGTATAATTTGTTAGCTGTTTTACAGAGATGGTGTCTAAAGTCTCGGTTTGATGGAGAACATATCTGGACAATATGTGTAATGGCCTTGACGGTTTCTGCATAGCTATTTTGGTATGCGTTGATAGCTATGTCTAAGGCCTAAGGCTTTTGCCAGTGCCTTCACTAATCATAACCCATTTGACCTCGGTGTAGATGTTGGTTGATTAGCGTAAGTTTTTCATTTTGATTAGCTGATACGTTGATCTGGGCATAGTCGCCATAGCCTGTTTGGACTTGGTGTCAATGCTGTTCGTTTGAACTTCACGTATGTTGGTTGGTTAAACTATGCGTATGACAGTAGTTTAGTTGAAACGTTGGTTATTTGATCTAGCCTACACAGGCCATAGCCCTTTTGAAGTCGGTATCAACATTGCCACCATCTTGTTCTCCACCTGAATGACGTCATATTCGATCCTAGGTTGTGTATCGGATACTATGTGTTACCTTATATCACGCCGCTCATGAAATGCTGTGTGTTTGTCAAGTTATACTCCGGGTGCTATATGACGAACTTTAGCCGAGCTATGCAACGGATATTATGTGTTACTTTGTATTCATACTTCTCATCGGATACTATGTGTTAGCCGTAGTCAGGCTATGGTTTGAATATGTTGTGTTAGCCCTAGTCATGACTTGCATCGTATACTATGTGATAATGATTATCCGGGCTATGTATCAGGTATTATGTGGTAATTTGTGGGCAGCTTGTAGGTTAGTGTGTGATATCCATTAGCTAAACTATGCACCGAATATAATGTGTTATACTTTGTAGGTCCATGTCTTCTTAGCATAATATCTATGCTGGCTTACACACACATATGTTTAACACATTATGTATTCTATTATGTATTTGGGCTTAACATAGTATGATAGCATGCATGATGGCTTACCATAGTATTTATGTAGGTTTACACGCATATTTGTTTAACGGCGTATATATGGCTATTTAAGTATATTGCATGCTGGTTTAACATAGTATATATGCCTATATTGGTTAGCACTGTATGTATATAGGTTGCACGACTTTTTTTAATTATATTGTAGTATTTGCTGACCGTCATGGGCGTGATAGGTTATGCATTGTTAGCTATACGATATAGTACTTCCCGTATTATACAGCCGCCTGCCTGAGGTTCTACCTGATAGACGGGGTGAAAATGTGTGTCGGACTCTGATCATATAAGCCTGGGCCTGTGGTTTACCGACATAGTAGGCCTTATGGATACAACGTGTTAATCGTTAGCGGGGCCTCTGGATACTATATATTAAACCTTCGTCAGGCTATGCATTGGATACTATGTGTTATTGATCAGGTATTATGTGGTACCTGTAGGATAGTGTGTGATAGCCGTTTAGCTAAACTATGCAGTGGATATAATGTGTTCAGGCCCTTGTCGGCTTAGCATAATATGTATGGTGGCTTACACATGTTTGTTTAACGCGATATGTAGGCCTAACATAGTATATACGCCTATCTATGATAGCATACTTGTTGGCTTACCAGAGTATTTATTTGGTTTACACGCATATTTATTGAACACACTATAAGGGCAATCACTTATACAGGCTTAACATATTATATAGGCCTATGCGGGTAACGGGGATATTGGCCTAATACAGGATGTATATAGGTTAACCTGCATATTGGTTTAACAGCGTATATATGGCTATGTAGATTATATTGCATGCTGGTATAACATAGTATATATGCCTGAATGTTGGCTTAGCACTGTATGTATATAGGTTGCGTAACTTTTTTAAATTATATTGTAGTATTTGTTGACCGTCATGGGCGTGATAGGTTATGCATTGGTAGATGTACCCTATAGTACTTCCCATATTATTCGATTGCCTGGTTCTACCTGATAGACAAGGTGAAAATAGCTCAGATCATATAGGCTTTGGCCCGTGGTTTACCGACATAGCGGGCACATTTAGGGATTCATGTAAGTCGGCTTAGCATAATATGTATGGTGGCTTACACATGTTTGTTTAACGCGCTATGTAGGCCTAACATAGTATATACGCCTATCTATGATAGCATGTATGTTGGCTTACCAGAGTATTTATTTGGTTTACACGCATATTTATTTAACACACTATATGGGGCAATCACGTATCCAGGCCTAAAATAGTATATAAGCCTATGTAGGATAGCATCCATGTTGGTTAGCATAGTATTTATGTGAGTTTACACGCGTATCTGTTTAGCACAGTATGTAGGCTTAGCATATTATTTATGTGGGTTTACAAGCGTTTTTGTTTAACACACTATATAAGATATCATTCATCCAGGCTTAACATATTATATAGGCATATGTGGGTAACGGGACTATTGGCCTAATACAGGATGTATATGGGTTAACCTGCATATTGGTTTAACACCGTTATGGCTATTTAGAGTATATTGCATGCTGGTTTAACAAAGTATATATGCCTGAATGTTGGCTTAGCACTGTATGTATATATAAGTTGCGTAACTTTTTTTTAATTATATTGTAATATTTGTTGACCGTCATGGGCTTGATAGGTTATGCATTGGTAGATGTACCTTATAGTACTTCCCATATTATACGATTGCCAGGTT
Organism: Prosapia bicincta; assembly: GCA_036971475.1. Lineage (NCBI taxonomy): Eukaryota > Metazoa > Arthropoda > Insecta > Hemiptera > Cercopidae > Prosapia > Prosapia bicincta. Next base: position 74,912,800 of record JBAIZL010000004.1, on the reverse strand, counting down.
CTACCTAATATATGAGGTGAAACTATCTCTGTTCATATAGGCTGTGGCCAGTGATTTACCGACATAGTAGGCGCATTTAGGGATTCATGTATGTAGGCCTAGCATAGTATGTATGCAAGCTTGCGTATTTGTTTAACACATTATGTGGGCTATCGTATATATTGGTTTAGCTATACCTTATAGTACTCCCCATATTATACGGTTGCCTGCCCGTGGTTCTACCTGATATATCGGGTGAAACTATCTCAGTTCATATAGGCCTTGGCCGGCGATTTACCGAGCATAGTGTGTATGTAGGCTTGCATATTTGTTTAACACATTATGTGGGCTGTCATATATTGGTTTAACACGTTATATGGGCCTTCTCGTCTTACATTGACCGTTTACGTAGGCCTACCGGGCCCCTGCGTTGTGATTGGTCGATTCAACTTGTTGACTATTTGAACTCTATGTAGGTCGTTGGTCGTTTGATCTAACCGATCATTTTTGGTAATTTCATATATTATTTGATAACCACCCCCCACTTGATGCCTGAATCCAGGGTTACTTTACCTATCGGCTGGCTTCGAGATGGCTTTTACCTGAGTCTTTGCTCCGTGTTTGCTTTACCTACGGTCTAACTCCGTGGTAGCTTTACCTAAGCCCCGACTCCATGGTAGCTTTACCGATGGTCGGCCTCAATGGTAGCTTTACCTAGGGCCCGGCAGGCTCTACCTCAGGCCCGACTCCGCGGTTACTTTACCGAAGGTCTGCCTCAGTGGTAGCTTTACCTAAGACCTGGCTCCTAGGCGGCTTTACCTCAAGCCCGACTCCTGGTGTGAATTTACCGAAGGTCCGACACCTGGATGGCTTTACCTATGGTTTGGCATAAGGGATGGTTTTACCTGTGGCCTTGCTCCACAGATAGCTTTACCTAAGACTTGGTGGAGGTATTTCTCTTGGTAGTTGATATAGCAACCGTCCTCGCCCTGCTCTTGTGTAGCTTTACTTATAGGCTGACTGCGTTGTTTATTAATTTAGTAGGATAGACAAATTTGAGTTTGCCAACCCATGGGCCCCTCGTCACCCATATCATTTAGGGGTAGACCACTATAGTTAGGGTGAGCCTACTACTTGCATAGAGTTGCTCGGGCGCTGATACGTCATCAGATAACCATTAAATCTTTCCAAAAGTTACCCCCACCACCCAAGCTATTCCGGGGTTACTTTACCTAAGAGATGTCTTTACCCGAGGGCTAGCTCCGTGTTAGCTTTACCTAAGGCCTAGCTGCCGGGTGGCTAGGCTTGGATTGGCTGTAACCGAGACCGTGCTCCGTGTTAGCTTTACCCGCTCTTAGGCGGTGTTACCTCAAGCGCGGGTTCGGTGGTGACTTTTACCTAGGTCACCGTTCAATTTTGGCAATCTGAAATCAGGTGAAACCACCCCACAGTCGTCCATAATAGACTCTAGACATATCCCGTACGGTCATTTGATCCAACCGATCGATTTTCGGCAATTTCATATTTTTTGTAAAAACTACCCCTAGGTAAACAGCCCCCGCAACGGGCCAAAAGGGCCTCTACACGTATCCCGTACTGTCTGTTGATCATATCGATCGATTTTTGGCAATTTCGTATTTTTTGTAAAAACTACCCCTAGGTGAAACTACCCCTACCGACGCAACAATACACTCTAGATTCATGCTATCGGTCAAGAAACGTTTTTCCAAAATTTTTTCGAAAACTACCCCCCACCCCCAATCCACCCCCGGAGCATCCGCCTGGGAAGGTCCTGAACGTAGCCGGGGTCGCCCCCGACACTTAGGTTAGGTTAGGTTGGTTCTAATTTGGCTAGCCTAGGTTAGTGGCTTGGAGTTAAATTTTTTCGAAAAACTACCCCCTACCCCTCTAGACGTGGCCAAAACCACCCCCAAAGCTACGGTCAGGGCCAGGAAGACCTTGAGCATCATCCGGAACTACCCCTATAGTCCTAGGTTACGTAGCGGCCGAGTTAGGTTAAAATAAAATTTTTTTCGAAAAACTACCCCCCACCCCTCTAGACCTGGTCGAAACCACCCCCGGGTCTGGGGTCGGGGTCGAGATGACCTCGTGCATCATCCTAAACTACCCCTATAGTCCTAGGTTACGTAGCGGCCGATTTTTTTTTTTTTTTTTTTTCGAAAAACTACCCCCTACCCCCCTGAACGTGGTCGAAACCACCCCTTGGTCTAGGGTCACGGCTGGGGTGACCTTGAGCATCATCCAAAACTACCCCTATAGTCCTAGGTTACGTAGCGGCCGAGTTTAGGGGTGGCTGTGCTATTCTGGGGCGCGATCTACTAATGTTTTATTTAAAAATTTTACTTTTAAATGTTTCTTAGTATACTAACATTGCCTGAACCAGCATACTACCTAAATTAGTGTCGTAGCCAGAGGGGGGCACAGAGGGCACGTGTCCCTTCCTAATAAATTATTTTAGGAGAAAAATATTACCCTACATTAAAGCGATAGGTTTTTAGGGAAACAGCTTCGCGACGACCCAACAATTGCGTAATTTTAAGTGCCGAATTAGCTTAAAATATGATTTCTGAAGATAAAAATGACGAAAAGTTTCCGCGGCGTGATTCTACCCCCTGACCCTTCGGACCGTACCCCCCCCCATACATTGTCCTGGCTACTCCGATGTTACCTAATTATATCTACTGTTACCAAATTAAGTAATAATATAATTCCCTTAGACAACTAAAGTACTTTGCAGAAAGTAATACGAGCTATTAGTAATACAATCACATAATTTAATCAACTATACGAAGTTTTTAAATATATTTGAACTTGTATTTAAAATAATTTAAACATAACCTCCAAAAACCTCTAAGTAGAAACGAAAATTGATGTTATAATTTTCTGATATTATTCGCATTCGATAATCTTCGGGAGGAAATATATTCCTGGATTGATGCACGCTCCTGAAAGAAAGACAACGTCATACCGATTCCCTTGTGAAGGTATTTATATGGTGCGACACCAATGTAAGAGAGATATAAGGAATTGCATGCAAACACCTTGAGGGAGATTTGATCGTGGGTAACAGGGGGTATAACTGAAGCATACGTCCTGTCTGTCGCTAAGCGCGATACGCACCCCTTTGATGTGTAATTAAAGAGAGTTATCAGAACGAGTGATTCAATATTTAAGGCAATGATTGTCACATTGGAACCTAATTGATACATGGCCTTCAGTGTCTGCCGTTAGGCAGCTATTTGAAGGACTGAAGGTCAATAATTCGGATCCTCAATCTATCAGCATTCACTGCTACTGTTTATAAAATAATAGCCACTAAAACCCTAAATACAATCGAACTGCAATTATCCGAATCCAGATTATCCGAATCCAGATTATCCCAATCGCTTTCAGATTTTCAGAAAAAAATTAAGACGGGGATGCACTGCGATTTCCAAAATAATAATTCAGTGTACATGTGCTAGTGCGGTTTTCTCCGCGAAGCTAGTGTACACGCAACGCACACATTATTTAGATGCTGAGTCGCCGTCTCAGTGAAGTTCTGTAAAGTTGGCAGTCTTGCTTCTCTGGCCCGGCTCGACTGTCGCTATTAGTTTTGATTAGTCAGCGAGTTTCTTCGATTGATTTCAGTCCTTTTTTTAGTTTGTAATAAAAAGAGTTGTCCCCAGCGAGCATCCCTATAATGAGTAAACCTTTGAGGATTTATTGGCAATGTAACAAGATATTGATTTCTTTCCATGGATAATTGCAAGATGCTGATTGGAAACAGAAGTGTAGTAAGTAATGAGGGATGAGCGGGAAGCATATCTTCCAGGAAAATATCCCTCACAGATCACGCCATTGGATATATATATATATATATATACGTATATATATATATATATATATATATATATATATATATATATATATACAGTAAACTCCCGATTATCCGTGGAATAGGGTGGCCCGGCAACGCCGGATAACGAATTCACCGGATAATCTGCTATGAACAAAGAATAAGCAAAACGATCTATAATCGATTATTATACCATAAGTTACACAAATAATGACCCCGGTTAATGCAATTCACAAATAATCTTCAGAGGACAAAATAAATACAGAAAATAATTCAAAATGTCGATGTATTTGACGGGTTATAACATGTACATTTATATGCCTAACTATTTACAATACGTACATAAGTATATGTCAAAAGTAAGTATGTATGTACATATGTAATTTCCTTTACACATAATACTTTCACTTTTTAAAAAAAAATCTGTCACTTTCGTCTGTTTTTTTGTGAGCATTGGTATAGCTTTAATGTTCGTTTTAAGTTTCTTAGAACCATTTTGTTGCACAGTGTCTACTTGTGTCACGTGTGTCACAAAGCCATAAAAATCGGTAATGCATATGGCAGTCATGGATAATGCATAAGTCACGTCCTAGACTATTTATAGCCGAGATTAGCTGACATTTGTTTACAATCTTATGATACATATTAGGTTTTCGGGCGTCCAAGCATTTTATCATTGTCTCTTATATACAGTAGTCTGCTCGTCCCTTTTATTTCGCTGGCCCGCATCGGGATGCTTCCCTTTCAATGTAAGAATTAGTACGTACGTATTTACATATCTATTCCCTTCATTTTAACTTCTATTAAACCTTATATGTATTTACGTCGTAATTCGCCGTTTGGAAATTTAAACACATGAATCTGATTGGAATAAAAATTGGATATTTGTACCCCGGATAATCCGCAAACCGGTTAATCCGCCCGCGGATAATCGGGAGTTTACTGTATAAGAACCTGTACCAATTAACCCTAGGCCTATATAAAAACAATCACACATTTTCTTGTAAATGTCAGGGATTGAAGTATCGGGTGCATTTATCATGAAGTAGGTTCCATGTTGGATGTTATGTCCGGTTGGAAATGCCAGAACGTACTCACACGATAGTAATAATCCTTCTAACCAGTTACAAGTACGCCTGTGTTTTGTTGAAACCAGAAAAAAACAAGAGGATAAAACAGAAGAGTGCGGCAAGAGAGCACCCAGCCTATCGGCTCTTATGTCCTTTGTCACAGAACACTAGTTTAGACCATACTGTTGGATGTCTACAGTTCGGTTAATGAAACCTCTGCCCTCACGAAACCAACCTCAAGCTCGTTACTAGCGTCAGTCCTGAGGCGGGGGGTGGGGCTTGATGCCATGACCCGTGTGTACCAGTGTGTATGAGTCATTGACCGGGGAGTCAGACCGGTCACGACTAGCCACTGGGAGAGCAGCCAGTTACAGTTTTTTTTTTCAGTTGAGCTATGAGAAAATGTTTTAAGAAGAAAGATTTTGAAAAATGATGAGTGTAGCAAGGGAGCACCTAGCATCTTGGCTCTTACCCTTGCTAAAGAACACATTTTTTAGCGTTATTGTTGGGAGTTTTACTTTCCAGGTAACGAGACCACTACCACCACGAATCCAACCTCAAACTCGTGACTCCCGTCAGGCCCGAGGCGGGGGGCTTGGTGTCACGACCCGTGGTACCAGTATGTAGGAGCCTTTCTACCCTAATGTAAGGCCTTGACTAGTCACCGGCCCGCCACTGAAACGAGACGAACTCCACCAGTAACAACTGTCCGGACGCTCTTCCGGAACTACTCGGGACCAGTAGAACCTTCCGAACGACCAGGTTTCAGTACCTCAAGCAGTCAGCTACAGGGAACTTTATCGGTAAGGTTATCATAACAGATGAAACAGAGATTGTGGCGCTGTACGATGCTATAAAGGGTGCGGCACGCTCCCGCCAAGTGCCATGTCTTGTAGCTATAAAGCCCTAGACGACACTCTGATTCTTTATCACAAGAAACTACCGTATTATGGACCTCGTAAACAGTGTCGAGCAAAACCAATAGGAGAAACCGCAGTTTAGCTCTAGGCGAGAGAAATCAAACCCGATATTACTGTGACGCTGAAAAATGAACCAAAAAGTTATATGTATAAAATACGGAATTTAAAACGCATATAAAACACTAAAGGGTGATAAATGCCAATAGAAATACATTTAGTGCAGAGATTTGTGCGACCGCGTGATAAATGCCTATAGAAATACATTTAGTGCAGAGATTTGTGCGACCGCGTGATAAATGCCTATAGAAATACATTTAGTGCAGAGATTTGTGCGACCGCGTGATAAATGCCTATAGAAATACATTAGTGCAGAGATTTGTACGACCGCATAAATTTCAACTTTGAGTGTTTTTTTCAATTCCTTCTATAGGTTCACACTCCTCAGTAATGTTCAAATTTTCTAGTTATTAAACTACTTTTTATTCATTCTCTCAAGTTCAAATAGACTTTTTTTTAAGTTGTAGTGGAAGACACTTGATGTTAATATAGTTTTTTCAATTAATAATTAAATAATCAAATTTAATGAATTAATTTTACTTTTATGCGGAAGAAAAACTTTTCACAAAAGGAAAAGTATATAATAAAGTTATTTCGTCCGATTCGCCTTAAAAATAGACATAACATATAATTTCATAACAGAGCTAATTTTATATTAATTTTAATTATTTGATAAAAAGTTACTAAAATAAAGTTTTTCTCTGTTGAATCTAAATATGAACTTATTTTTTATTATTATTGTTTATATTACGTATTTACTGAAAAATACACTGACTATAATCTATATTAAACTTGCAAAAAGAGTGAAATACAATATTACGTCATCAACCTGTTAAATGTTAGTAAACTAAATGTGACGTCCTTCTCATGTCTACGTCACTGTTGCACGATAAACACCATCTACACGAATATGGCGGTCCTTAATAAAAAAGAAAAGCTTCGCTAATGAAATAAGACTTTCGCCGTAGGGAATTTTCGTCGCCAGTTTCCCCAGAGACGGCCTTACTGTTTATGACGTTTTTCCCTAGCTATGACGTCACTGTCAATATTGATTGTACAGCTCACTTCCAGCCGGAGCAGAATCGCGGGTTTATATCAAATCAATTGCTTTTGTAAAGTACTTGTTGATTTAGACGGCGTTTGAAAACTGTTTGATACAAAACCTGTGTTAATGATTTTAAATTTAAATAGAAATAAACGAGATATAAATAAAAATTTTAAAAAATTATGAGCAAAAGTTAGTAAAATAAAAATACAAATTGTAAACAATATTCATATAAGTTCACTTTTATTGAGATTTGAAATTAATTTATCCACGATCATTAATTTGATCTATATATTCCCTTATTATTTATTCAATTTCTTCTATTAGTTGATACTCACCTTATACATATAACTTTTTCAAATTTTCAATCGTTAATAAAATACTTGTTATTCATCCACTCAAGTTCAAATACATTAATTTAAACTTGTAATGGATGACAGTTTATGTTAATACAGTATTTTTCAAATAATAATTTATTTATTAAATTTAATAAATTAATTTTAGTTTTATATGGGAGAAAACCTTTCACAAAAGGGCAAGGTATGCAATATAATTATTTTGTCACATTTAGCTTCAAATAAGTGATATCATATGATTTCATACAGCAGCTGATTTTATGTTATAGGTTATGTGGTAGACCTAGTCTATACCACATAACCTCTCTCTCTCTCTGTTGAACTAAGTAAAAATTGTCTTTAACTAATGTTTGTTTTTATTACAACACTTATTTATACTGAATCTTCTGCTTTGGGATTTAAATTTACCAAACCCCAGAAACTAAATAATTCAGTTTATTATTTGAAGCAAATTTTCTATTAAAAAAAATGCATTTCCCCACTTAAAAAGTCTTCAAATGAAAACTAGGATTTAAAATCTCCCCCTGTTTCACAACGCAAGTGGAGACCTCGTTAAATATTGTACTTGCGTTATTTATATTGCTTCACTGAATCGCGACACCCCTGTAATTAAACTGTTCAACAACGATAACTTCATAATTCACTTACAGCTAATTAACACACCCCGTTTTGACAGTCCTAAAATAATAAAAAGGACATGTATCGGTCACGCCCAGCGTTAATGTCACGAAAGATAATTTCATTAAAGTTACTGAGAGGTCGGAACATCAACGCTTTAAACGTACGTAATCATTCAATTCTCCAACATATATCTTGTATTGTCTCATTTTTTATTAAAAAAAAACTTCAGTAATAAAATAGTTTAAAGTATTTAAAGACTTAAAGTATTTATTTGTATAACTTTATATTTTTAAATTAAGTTTTAAAATTTATCAACGGTTTACGTTTACTTTTAAACTGTATTAAATAGGTTAAAAAACTAATTAATATAGCTAAAGTAAGCATATTTGGTAGTTATATTCAACGAGACGTACTATCAAAGAACTAAATTATTGGAATTTAAGAAATGTAGGCTTAGGTTACTCTCAATATTTCATTTCAATAAATGTAAAATTTTTAAAAAATGTTCAGACTACACTTAACATTAAGTAGCATCTAGACAGACAATAAATGTGTAGAATTGTACCCATTCGGATCTACAATATGAAATTTAATTCAATGATGAAGATTAATTACTCTAAACTGCCTAAATGGCTCTGAGAAGAGTTATTAAAATTGTTTTGAACAAAACGTGGTTAAATAGCTTTTAATTAATCTTACTTAAATGACTTTGAATTATACTTGATTAAAAAACTTGAAATAAAATTTCACTATACGAATTTTAATAAAACTTGATTAAATGGCTTAGAATCAAACTCAATTAAATAGCTTTGAATAAGACTTCATTGAATGATTTTGAATGGAACTTGATTAAATGTCTTTGAATTAAACTCAATTAAATAGCTTCGAACAAAAATGATTAAAGACTTAGTTAAACTCGGTTAGATAATTTTAAACTAAACTTAATTGATCGCTTTGAATAAAACTCTTAGAGTTAAACTGATTAAATTGTTTTTAATAAAACTTAAATGAATAGCTTTAAAAATAACTTGGTTAAAGGGCTTTGAATAAAAGTGATTAAATGACTTTGAATTAAACTGGATTGAATTACTTTTAGTAAAATTGATAAAATTGTTTTGAATAAAACTTGATTGATAGGCTTTGAGTTAAACTCAATTAAATAGTTTTAAATTGAACTTCATTAAATGACATAAAGAAATTTGATTAAATGACTTAGAAATAAATTCAATTAAATAGCTTTGAGTAAATTATAAAATTGTTTAATATAAAACGTGATTGATAGGCTTTGAATTAAATTTAATTAAATAGTTTTAAGTAAAATTGCTTAGATAAGCTTGAATAAACAATTAAAAACAATTATTATATAAGGTGGTACATAAGTTTTTAAGGGAAGATTTTATTAAAAATGTCTAATGCCATTGTCACCTTTACATATACAGGATTACCTTTATCTTTGGAACTCGTTAATCCGCCCCATTAGGATCTAATGAGGTAGCGTTATGTTTATGTCTTTCGAGCGGTACTTTGACAATGAAGAGTAGATCGCGGTACAAGTGCACGAGCTTATTGAAAGATGACGAAATAAATACTTTGTACAAAAACACCTTAAGCCACCCTCCACCACTCTGATATATTTCAGTAATAATCCCATCGTCTTTCCCCGGGGAGGCCTCTGACAGCTTATTGGGGAGGATTTAGAGAGTATCGTATTTCAAAATAAAATTATATTTCTTCCTACATGCCAACTGTAAATTATCCCAGCTTAAATCCAGCCTTATCGGCATTATGTGACATCCTTGTGCGATATTTGACACACCTTTAATTGGGGTTGGTTAAATATTTATAAAATTTGTTGTAAATAAAATTTATATAAAATTAAATTTAATAGAATATATTGCTAAGGATGTTTTAATTACAACGTATAAATATATAGATTATTACTCTAACATTAAACAAGTAACATAGAAAAATAAATTTTTACAGTAAATTTCTACTGAGGTCGACAAAGAAAATTTTTATTGTTTTTACTTTTTACTTTATAATTAAAATTTTTATAAATATATATATATATATATATATATATATATATATATATATATATAACAGAATAAAAATAATAATTGAAAAATATAAAGCAAATGTTTTTGCAAATTTCCATTTTCCACAAAACAAAAAATATATAGTTTTTGTTTGTTATTATATATGTAATTTCTTTTTTCCTTAAAAATTTAAGAAGCTGATATTTGTCTATAACTCCTCATTCTATCCCCCTGTTGTAATTCATCATTATTGCAAAGAACCTTTCTCTTATAAATGCAATTAGTAAATCTTTAGGCGACTTTTAGCTCTGAGAGAGTTGGTTCAGTGCTAAAAGTGCTGGTTCTCAAGGATGTAGATTTATTGTTCAAATCCGACCAAGACATCAAATTTTTAAATTTAAATAATGATTAAATATTTGAAAAACTGTGGTAACATCAATTGTCATCTACAATAGGACTACAATTAATTATTTGAACTTGATTGGATGGATAAAAACGTGTTTCATTAACGATGGAAAACTTGTGCAAGACATATAAGGAGACTGTGAGCTAATAGAAGGAGTTTAATCAACATTATTTCATATATTATTAAAGAAAAAGAACTTTAAACGGGCATTAAAATCTCTTTAACTTTTTATTTACTAGGCAAATGAGTAGAAGCCCTAAAGTGGATCAAGTACCTTCAGTTAAATATTTAAATCTATTATTCATTTCCTTCTAATAGTTCACACTCTCGTCAAACACACGCACGCACACACACACCACACATACACACACACACACACACACACACACACACACACACACACACACACACACACACACACTCACACACACACACACACACACACACACACACACACACACAATGGATGACAATTGATGTTAATACAGTTTTTTGAAATATTAATTCATCGATGTAATCTTATTCCATAATCTTATGAAATTATTTAGCTGTTTATATCGCCACATAATGTTGTGATTCTGTCATATTTATATTAATTTTAATTATGTAATAACAAGTGACGAAAATATTTTTGTTACTCAAAGTAGGAATTGACTTTAATTTGTTTTTCTTTATTACTAGTTTAAAAACAAATTTTCTGAATTGAGTTAGATTAGATACAGTATTGCTGTTCACACGTAAGCTGGCATGCGATCGATAGAAAACAAAAAGCTAGCCCTATTCAAAAACATTGGTTTTTGCAGTGCGTGTTGCATCATATGCCATGTCGAAGAAGTTTCAGGCGTGCGGTGTTTTAGAAAAGTCATATTATAAATAAATTTGTTCCAAACTTTATGTAAATTATCTGGGTAATATGATAAATCAAATAAAATATTACTTATAGCTTTCTTATCAAATCTGCATTATTGTAATATAAATTCTATACCTCATATTATAATGTTTGTGGTACTGTCTTTTGCTTCCTCTACCCTTCCCCCGCCTATGCTCGCCCTTCGAGGTAGGGCGCCAGCTTACGTTTGACGAGCTATAACTATAGATAAATGTATAATCCAAATGAAGATATGTAGGCCTACACATGAAGGTGGCAACGGTAATAAAATATTGAACCAAACATAAAGAGAAAACGGATGAAAAATAGTGGAGTGAAGTGAAACAATAGTGGAAGAAATTGCGCAAAAAATGCATGTGTAATCCTAAAAAGAAGCTGCTAAGGTTTTAAAAAATATGCTGAAGAAAATATGAGACGGTATGAAGGGGTTCTAAGTAGAATAAACGGTAAGAGAGACATGGGTTACTTGCACGGTGGAAAACAAGCTGTGAATAGAGAACGAAGCGATGTCATTTTGAACAAATACGCAAACAAAATTAATGATAGATTTAGTGTTTTGGAACAATATAATTGCAATGGAATGAATAGAAAAGAATGTTATTTTGTTTTACCTTCAAGAGAACAGAAATATAATATATTTAGACGATTGAATTACTTAGACTGGCTGGGCAGACGTTCACGCTGAACATATGTTGTGAGCGTAAAAGAACGTAGGGGGATAAAATAAAAAAAAATTTTTTTGAAGAAGTATGGATGTGTGAATAGTTGTAGACTTAAATTAAACTACGAACAGTTTTTGATTAATTTTATTTAGTATCACATTGAACAATAGCCATTTGTGTAATAGTAAGCTAGACTATTTAGAAGTTATTGTTTAATGTAATTGTAAATTGAAATTACTGGGAAAGAATTATTACAGGTTACATTAAAATGAACATGTTCTCTATTTCGTTGCAAGACCGAAGGCTATGAGTAAATCCACTCTAGGTAATGAATGTATAACCTGTGAATACCTTTGGTATGGGATTGGGAATGAAACACGTAACTGAAGAGTATTTGCAGTAATTGGAGGACTAAAAAAATTCAGAGGCAATCAAATATAAAAAATTAATTGGCCTATATAGTTTTATGTTTGGAGTTTGTAATTAACTTAATTATCACAACAAAAAAAAAAAACATGATTCAATTAGTTTTATAACAACACTACGCTTCTATTCCCAATTAAAATCTCTTTTGATGCTAAAAATATGTTTATAATACTATATATCAAGCGAAACATGTTTGGAGTTTGTAATTAACTTAATTATCACAACAAAAAAACATGATTCAATTAGTTTTATAACAACACTACGCTTCTATTCCCAATTAAAATCTCTTTTGATGCTAAAAATATGTTTATAATACTATATATCAAGCGAAACATGTTTGGAGTTTGTAATTAACTTAATTATCACAACAAAAAAACATGATTCAATTAGTTTTATAACAACACTACGCTTCTATTCCCAATTAAAATCTCTTTTGATGCTAAAAATATGTTTATAATACTATATATCAAGCGAAACATAAATTCACATGTTAAAAACAACATAAATCACAAATATAGTGACACACTTTAAAATAAAACCAAAACTCACATAAATTGAATGTAGAAAACGTCAAGGTAAAATAAAAATATTACCAGCAGAACGTTTTTCATAATTCATAAGTATTCAGTCACAATTGTTTTCTGTATTATTAACGAATTTTTATTTCAAAATTTTCAAGCAAAAGACAAAGTGGCAATTAATTTCTAATGAAGAGTAAATCACCGGTTCGCACGAGATCCAACCAGTGAAGGCCGAACAGAAACAATCTACGTATTGTGCACTGACTTAACCTGACGCCTATGTGGTGACGTCACTAACACTAGAAGGTAATAAACACCCGGGGAGCAGATAGTTATTTCTTAAGATCAAACACACACTCGTTCATTATAGAATAAACTATATTTATATTTAAAATAGTTAATTTAGAGACGGACACCTAAAACTATTTCGATATACATGACATACGTTTATAGAACGCTAGGTAACATCCTTTGTTTTCGTCACGTGGCTAGCCCTTCCCTTTAAGACACCTTGTGAATATTTATAAGTATACATTTACTTTTTCATAACTATAACTATATGAAACTGTATTTTATTTAAAAATACATTTACTTTATTTATACTTTATACTTTACTTAATTTTTTTACCTACTTTCGGTGCTTTCGCCACGCCTAATAAGCGACCCACTAGCTGGTTTCACCATTAGCAAATATTGTATTAAAGAGAAAACTAGCTTCTGGTTTGTTCTTTGACCGCTAAGAAATGGTCTTTCAGTTTACGTTTAGGCTACTTACTGATAATCAGAACTGTTCACATGGCAAACATAATTAGTGATGTTTTAGAGTGACAGAGAGAGAGAGAGAGAGAGAGAGAGAGAGAGAGAGAGAGAGAGATGGGAGAGCGGAAAGGGGAGAGAGGAAGATATAGTTTGAAAGATGAGAGGGAGAGAAATAGGGGGAGATACAGAGAAAGAGAGAGGGAGAAAGAGGAAAGTTACATATAAAGATAGATATAAATAGGCTAATTTTAGACTTTTAAATATAACATTCGACTGTGTATTTATTTGCTCGTTTATTACATTTTCCTTTTTCAACTTTTCTAACTTTTAAATACACAGTCAGACGTTATATTTAAAAGTTTAAAATTATTAAGTAGTTGGACGCAAGAAGCAAGAATAGGCGTGCACCAAGGATATTGTAGTGTTAAGGCGACCATGTAGTAAGGGTATTCCTTGCCGGAGGGCACCAGTTTACTGCCTTGTTTGGTCTAAGGTAAGGACATAACGGATATTGTAGTGTTAAGGCGACCATGTAGTAAGGGTATTCCTTGCCGGAGGGCATCAGTTTACTGCCTTATTTGGTCTAAGGTAAGGCCATAAAGGATATTGTAGTGTTAAGGCGACCATCTAGTAAGGGTATTCCTTGCCGGAGGGCATCAGTTTACTGCCTTGTTTGGTCTAAGGTAAGGACATAACGGATATTGTAGTGTTAAGGCGACCATGTAGTAAGGGTATTCCTTGCCGGAGGGCATCAGTTTACTGCCTTGTTTGGTCTAAGGTAAGGACATAACGGATATTGTAGTGTTAAGGCGACCATGTAGTAAGGGTATTCCTTGCCGGAGGGCATCAGTTTACTGCCTTGTTTGGTCTAAGGTAAGGACATAACGGATATTGTAGTGTTAAGGCGACCATCTAGTAAGGGTATTCCTTGCCGGAGGGCATCAGTTTACTGCCATGTTTGGTCTAAGGTAAGGACATAACAGATATTGGGAATAGGGGTAAATAAACAAACGCTCTCCGATAATCACCTGCAAATATTCGTTCATACCACCCCTCAAATTCTTGTTTACGCCCAAGTCTGTAAATAAACCGAGGGAAAACAGATAAAATTTAACTTTAAAGATCCAGTTCGGTTGTAATAGCCGTTGAGAACGGTCAGGATGTTTACACCCCGTCCGTCATTAAGGG
>JBAIZL010000004.1:74878003-74895503 GCA_036971475.1 Prosapia bicincta | reverse complement strand
GCTCAAAACCCGAGGTATGGATGTATGTGTGTATGTATGTAAACTATGGACGAATATACCGCTAAAGTGAAGTTAATCTAATTTGAACGGATTATTTAATATACTCCCAGGATGGTTCCTATGATGCTTGATGTAGATCCATGCACAGGGCTCCGCCCCAGACGCTTAGGATGGCTCAAAACCCGAGGTATGGATGTATGTGTGTATGTATGTAAACTATGGACGAATATACCGCTAAAGCGAAGTTAATCTAATTTGAACGGATTATTTAATATACTCCCAGGATGGTTCCTATGATGCTTGATGTAGATCCATGCACAGGGCTCCGCCCCAGACGCTTAGGATGGCTCAAAACCCGAGGTATGGATGTATGTGTGTATGTATGTAAACTATGGACGAATATACTGCTAAAGCGAAGGTAATCTAATTTGAACGGATTATTTAATATACTCCCAGGATGGTTCCTATGACGTTTGACGTAGATCCATGCACAGGGCTCCGCCCCAGACGCTTAGGATGGCTCAAAACCCGAGGTATGGATGTATGTGTGTATGTATGTAAACTATGGACGAATATACCGCTAAAGCGAAGTTATTCTAATTTGAACGGATTATTTAATATACTCCCAGGATGGTTCCTATGATGTTTGACGTAGATCCATGGACAGGGCTCCGCCCCAGACGCTTAGGATGGCTCAAAACCCGAGGTATGGATGTATGTGTGTATTTATGTAAACTATGGACGAATATACTGCTAAAGCGAAGGTAATCTAATTTGAACGGATTATTTAATATACTCCCAGGATGGTTCCTATGATGTTTGACGTAGATCCATGGACAGGGCTCCGCCCCAGACGCTTAGGATGGCTCAAAACCCGAGGTATGGATGTATGTGTGTATGTATGTAAACTATGGACGAATATACTGCTAAAGCGAAGGTAATCTAATTTGAACGGATTATTTAATATACTCCCAGGATGGTTCCTATGATGTTTGACGTAGATCCATGGACAGGGCTCCGCCCCAGACGCTTAGGATGGCTCAAAACCCGAGGTATGGATGTATGTGTGTATGTATGTAAACTATGGACGAATATACTGCTAAAGCGAAGGTAATCTAATTTGAACGGATTATTTAATATACTCCCAGGATGGTTCCTATGATGTTTGACGTAGATCCATGCACAGGGCTCCGCCCCAGACGCTTAGGATGGCTCAAAACCCGAGGTATGGATGTATGTGTGTATGTATGTAAACTATGGACGAATATACCGCTAAAGCGAAGTTAATCTAATTTGAACGGATTATTTAATATACTCCCAGGATGGTTCCTATGATGCTTGATGTAGATCCATGCACAGGGCTCCGCCCCAGACGCTTAGGATGGCTCAAAACCCGAGGTATGGATGTATGTGTGTATGTATGTAAACTATGGACGAATATACCGCTAAAGCGAAGTTAATCTAATTTGAACGGATTATTTAATATACTCCCAGGATGGTTCCTATGATGCTTGATGTAGATCCATGCACAGGGCTCCGCCCCAGACGCTTAGGATGGCTCAAAACCCGAGGTATGGATGTATGTGTGTATGTATGTAAACTATGGACGAATATACCGCTAAAGTGAAGTTAATCTAATTTGAACGGATTATTTAATATACTCCCAGGATGGTTCCTATGATGCTTGATGTAGATCCATGCACAGGGCTCCGCCCCAGACGCTTAGGATGGCTCAAAACCCGAGGTATGGATGTATGTGTGTATGTATGTAAACTATGGACGAACATACCGCTAAAGCGAAGTTAATCTAATTTGAACGGATTATTTAATATACTCCCAGGATGGTTCCTATGATGCTTGATGTAGATCCATGCACAGGGCTCCGCCCCAGACGCTTAGGATGGCTCAAAACCCGAGGTATGGATGTATGTGTGTATGTATGTAAACTATGGACGAATATACTGCTAAAGCGAAGGTAATCTAATTTGAACGGATTATTTAATATACTCCCAGGATGGTTCCTATGACGTTTGACGTAGATCCATGCACAGGGCTCCGCCCCAGACGCTTAGGATGGCTCAAAACCCGAGGTATGGATGTATGTGTGTATTTATGTAAACTATGGACGAATATACTGCTAAAGCGAAGGTAATCTAATTTGAACGGATTATTTAATATACTCCCAGGATGGTTCCTATGATGTTTGACGTAGATCCATGGACAGGGCTCCGCCCCAGACGCTTAGGATGGCTCAAAACCCGAGGTATGGATGTATGTGTGTATGTATGTAAACTATGGACGAATATACTGCTAAAGCGAAGGTAATCTAATTTGAACGGATTATTTAATATACACCCAGGATGGTTCCTATGATGTTTGACGTAGATCCATGGACAGGGCTCCGCCAAAGACGCTTAGGATGGCTCAAAACCCGAGGTATGGATGTATGTGTGTATGTATGTAAACTATGGACGAATATACTGCTAAAGCGAAGGTAATCTAATTTGAACGGATTATTTAATATACTCCCAGGATGGTTCCTATGATGTTTGACGTAGATCCATGGACAGGGCTCCGCCCCAGACGCTTAGGATGGCTCAAAACCCGAGGTATGGATGTATGTGTGTATGTATGTAAACTATGGACGAATATACTGCTAAAGCGAAGGTAATCTAATTTGAACGGATTATTTAATATACTCCCAGGATGGTTCCTATGATGTTTGACGTAGATCCATGGACAGGGCTCCGCCCCAGACGCTTAGGATGGCTCAAAACCCGAGGTATGGATGTATGTGTGTATGTATGTAAACCATGGACGAATATACTGCTAAAGCGAAGGTAATCTAATTTGAACGGATTATTTAATATACTCCCAGGATGGTTCCTATGATGTTTGACGTAGATCCATGGACAGGGCTCCGCCCCAGACGCTTAGGATGGCTCAAAACCCGAGGTATGGATGTATGTGTGTATGTATGTAAACTATGGACGAATATACTGCTAAAGCGAAGTTAATCTAATTTGAACGGATTATTTAATATACTCCCAGGATGGTTCCTATGATGTTTGACGTAGATCCATGGACAGGGCTCCGCCCCAGACGCTTAGGATGGCTCAAAATCCGAGGTATGGATGTATGTGTGTATGTATGTAAACTATGGACGAATATACTGCTAAAGCGAAGGTAATCTAATTTGAACGGATTATTTAATATACTCCCAGGATGGTTCCTATGATGTTTGACGTAGATCCATGGACAGGGCTCCGCCCCAGACGCTTAGGATGGCTCAAAACCCGAGGTATGGATGTATGTGTGTATGTATGTAAACTTTGGACGAATATACTGCTAAAGCGAAGGTAATCTAATTTGAACGGATTATTTAATATACTCCCAGGATGGTTCCTATGATGTTTGACGTAGATCCATGGACAGGGCTCCGCCCCAGACGCTTAGGATGGCTCAAAACCCGAGGTATGGATGTATGTGTGTATGTATGTAAACTATGGACGAATATACCGCTAAAGCGAAGTTATTCTAATTTGAACGGATTATTTAATATACTCCCAGGATGGTTCCTATCATGCTTGATGTAGATCCATGCACAGGGCTCCGCCCCAGACGCTTAGGATGGCTCAAAACCCGAGGTATGGATGTATGTGTGTATGTATGTAAATTATGGACGAATATACCGCTAAAGCGAGGTTAATCTAATTTGAACGGATTATTTAATATACTCCCAGGATGGTTCCTATGATGTTTGACGTAGATCCATGCACAGGGCTCCGCCCCAGACGCTTAGGATGGCTCAAAACCCGAGGTATGGATGTATGTGTATATGTATGTAAACTATGGACGAATATACCGCTAAAGCGAAGTTAATCTAATTTGAACGGATTATTTATTATACTCCCAGGATGGTTCCTATGATGTTTGACGTAGATCCATGCACAAGGCTCCGCCCCAGAGGCTTAGGATGGCTCAAAACAAGAGGTATGGATGTATGTGTGTATGTATGTAAACTATGGACGAATATACCGCTAAAGCGAAGTTAATCTAATTTGAACGGATTATTTAATATACTCCCAGGATGGTTCCTATGATGTTTGACGTAGATCCATGCACAAGGCTCCGCCCCAGAGGCTTAGGATGGCTCAAAACAAGAGGTATGGATGTATGTGTGTATGTATGCTGTTTAATGAACTGCGTTAATGCACACAATGTTTATTCTATAATGCTGTTTAATGAACTGCGTTAATGCACACAATGCTTATTCTATAATGCTGTTTAATGAACTGCGTTAATGCACACAATGATTATTCTATAATGCTGTTTAATGAACTGCGTTAATGCACACAATGCTTATTCTATAATGCTGTTTAATGAATTGCGTTATTGCACACAACGCTTATTCTATAATGCTGTTTAATGATCCGTATAATGCGCACAATGCTTACTGTGTAATGCTGTAATAATGAACTGCATTAATGGTTACAAGACAATATCTAATGATATCGATGAACTTTTGTTCTTCCATAGAAATCATTTTGTTTTTATAGTTACATAAATTAATACCGCTTTCCATAAACTCTTTTTTACGGAAATGTAAACATGCCAGTCTTTACTTACAAAAAATTCAAATATAAATCAACTCAATAAAAGTTATTTTGCAACATATATAATGTTGAGTAAATTTTCCTTAAAGGTGTAAGGCATAGTAAGTCTATGGGGCGTAGCCAGGGGGCACGTGCCCCCAAACAAGTTAATGTTAGCAAAACATTAACCTATAAAACGGCGATACTTGTTTAGCAAATCAGCTTTCCGGACGTTTGAAAAAATAATTTTTTTCAACATGTAATTTAAGTGCCTAAATATCATAAAATATTATTTTCTATCTTCTCATCCTAACACATTTAAATGAATTCATTCCAAATTTTGGTTGCTAGGCAACACTCAACAAACTAAAATTATTTTCCAACAAATTTTAAACAATATACAAAAAATTTGTATATCCGAATACACTTTAATGTATAACATTAAATGAAGAAATTTATTGTTACATTTTTCTCGATCGACTACTATAAGTTGAGCTATTATTATGTTAATAAAATACTATATTAAGTTTAGCTAATGTTAACACGCCATTCATTGACATTTAGGCGATACGAAGTTCTCTGGGTCACCTAGTTTCTGATAAAAATGATCATTAATAAAACTATTATGTCTGCTATGTAACAGATAAATAATCAAACCATTCGACCAAGCTTTTAAACTGTTTTAAAAAAACTGTTGCGTAGCAACGACTTTGTTTTCAATGTACAAACCTTTCACTGATCTGCAATAACACTCTAAAAGATAAATTTTAAAAATATCCTAACAATGACAATATTCACTAACATTCATACAAAACATTTCTCATAACAAAGTAACAAAACCAAATACTTTAGTTGTCAGTTAGGGGGAGACGAGGTTAGTGTATTTTAAACGCGTATTTACTACCCGTTCCACTAACATTCTTCCATGTAATTAGAAACGATTGTTTTTTCTTATAGTCAACTACTGATTGAACGTAATACTTTTATACACGTTTAAAATATGCTGCAAATTAGAATAATAATAATAATAATAATAATAATAATAATAATAATATTGACTTTATTCAACAATGTTTTATTGAGCTGGGTTTGCAAAGCCCATTTAATATTGGCTAATCAAAGGTAGACCAAAGTTAAAGTGACATTCATTAGAGTAAAATCATGATTACCATTAAAATTACTTAAAAGTCTACACGACTTTATAATATGTTGTTCACGAAATGTGAGTCATTTTTTTCTTTCAATTAATAAAATGTTTTCCTAAAAGTTTATTTTTATATATTTGATAACTTTATGAAGAATGTAAATATCGTTAAAGAAAATTTATAGTTCGTAAGCAACAATAATTTAGCCTGTTAAAGTAGACGGTACGATCTAAAGCTGTTCTGGAAATTACATCAAAGCAACCATTCTATTTGTGTTTTAGCGGCAAAACTCCTGTAAAAATACCAAAACAATATTGTTTCCAAACGTACAATGTGTTAATATTACAAACAAATATTTTATTACATTATTTTCGAATTTATAATGTACTGATAAACTACATATATATTTAGAGCAATTTTTTCAGGCGAAATATTTTTAGTACGTGTAGTAGCGCAGGAAACCTCAATAAACCACAAATTGACAAATAAACTATAACCGAAAAGTAATTGCAAATTTAGTTTTGTATTTCGTAAGATTATGAATTCTTATCCTAACACAGTTTGAAATATCTAGAAAAACGAAAAGAGCAGAGATTACACTAAACAACCTAAGAGGAAACTCTCTTATATCTTAAATATTTGTTAAATACATAAACAGATATTTGGAAAAGTTACACAGCAGATACTATAGATTTTTCGTTGTGTATTTGAACACTTAAACCGCTTCAATTTTACCTGGTAAAGTACATAAACCTTCAATGAAGGCTGCGTTTATAAGCTGCTCTTCGTTACCCTGCGTTAATATCACCACATGTACTTCCAAACAAGTAACTAGGCAGTTGGTACGTTTATTAAATGGCCCCGTTGAAAAGATCTTGTGCCCTTCCCTCAGAATGCAATTTTTTAATTACATTTGAAGGCGCCTTGATTCCGCCCTTTTTTTTAAACAAATAAAACACAAAATGTACTTGAAGTGGTTATATCTAAGTGGTGCTCTAGCTCTCTCAAGTGATCGGAGTTGGTGAAAGTTGTGCTCTGAAGTGAACAAAGGCGAGCGTAATATTTACAATGGGGGGGATTTGTCATTGCCTTCCCCTTTCTCTTTAGGTTTACAGAAAGTGTACTTGTTAACGTCAAGATGCTTCAACTGTCAGGATTACCCTTTGTGAAGGGAAGGGAATTGGAAAAGAGTTGAGTTTTTAATGAACGATTCTCTTATCATTTAGAAAGTGAAACACATCTTAGAAATAGGGGTTTTACCGATTAATATATCTGCATCATTACGTATCTGTGTGTAACAAAAAGAAATTAGCACACAGGCTGCCTAGATTTAAAATTGTGTTCTTTTTGTAATCAACACGACTCGGGTGGAAATTATTTCTTTTACACTTTCAAAGATTCTCCACAGAAATATTCGATGTAACAAAATTCATATTGAATCCTTGATTGAACTTTCCGACAAGTCTAAAATTAGAATGGCTGATTGAAATCGTCCCCTTCACTTTAATTTCTCAAAATACGGAGGCTCATTTTTTGCTTAATTTGTCATAAAAATTTTAATTAATATTTGTTTAGCATCCACGAGGAGATATTTCCAATCAAGATAGCGTTGAAGCTGGAATCGTCGTAGTAGGGTGACAACGTCTCCTTAGTTCCTTCGCGTAATGGGAAGGAATCGTGTTACAGACTTGCATCTCGTTAAATCAAATCACTGGTTCGTTAATTTGGTTTCAATTTAATGTCTTGATGCTTTCATGAATTTTATTATTATTCTTTTTTATGAAATATTTAGTAATTAATTTTATTACACTTTTGCTATTACTTGCGATCAGGCTTTTTGTTAACTAAAAGTTTTTAAAATGTTAACTTTAATTGTTGTACAGCAAGCATTGTAAGCAATGATGCAGTTTATTATACAGCATTATAGAGTAAGCATTTTAAGCATTAATATAGTTCATTAAGCAGCATTATAGAATAGACATTGTGCGCATTAACGCAGTTCATTATACAGCAAGCATTGTAAACAATGATTCAGTTTATTATACAGCATTATACAGGAAGCATTGTAAGCAATGATTCAGTTTATTATACAACATTATACAGTAAGGATTGTAAGCATTATTGCACTTCATTGTGCAGCATTACACAGTAAGATATAATGCAGTTTATTATACAGCATTATAAAGTAAGCATTGTAAGCAATGATGCAGTTTATTATACAGCATTATACAGCAAGTAAGCAGTAATGAAGTTCATTAAACAGCATTATACAGTAAGCACGGCAAGCAAAAATGCAGTTCATTATACAGTATTACACAGTAAGATATGATGCAGTTCATTATACAGCATTATACAGCTTATTATACAGCATGACACGATAAGCATTGCCAGCAATAATGCAGTTCATTATACAGTAAACATTGTAAGCTATAATGCAGTTCATTATACAGCATGACACGATGAGCATTGCCAGCATTAATGCAGTTCGTTATACAGTAAACATTGTAAGCTATAATGCAGTTCATTATACAGCATGACACGATGAGCATTGCCAGCATGAATGCAGTTCGTTATACAGTAAACATTGTAAGCTATAATGCAGTTCATTATACAGCATGACACGATGAGCATTGCCAGCATTAATGCAGTTCATTATACAGCATGACACTATAGGCATTGCCAGCATTAATGCAGTTCGTTATACAGTAAACATTGTAAGCTATAATGCAGTTCATTATACAGCATGACACGATGAGCATTGCCAGCATTAATGCAGTTCGTTATACAGTAAACATTGTAAGCTATAATGCAGTTCATTAAACAGCATGACACGATGAGCATTGCCAGCATTAATGCAGTTCGTTATACAGTAAACATTGTAAGCTATAATGCAGTTTATTATGCAACATGACACGATAAGCATTGCCAGCATTAATGCAGTTCGTTATACAGTAAACATTGTAAGCTATAATGCAGTTCATTATATAGCATGACACGATAAGCATTGCCAGCATTAATGCAGTTCGTTATACAGTAAACATTGTAAGCTATAATGCAGACCATTATACAGCATGACACGATAAGCATTGCCAGCATTAATGCAGTTCGTTATACAGTAAACATTGTAAGCTATAATGCAGACCATTATACAGCATGACACGATAAGCATTGCCAGCATTAATGCAGTTCGTTATACAGTAAACATTGTAAGCTATAATGCAGTTCATTATACAGTATGACACGATAAGCATTGCCAGCATTAATGCAGTTCGTTATACAGTAAACATTGTAAGCTATAATACAGTTTATTATACAACATGACACGATAAGCATTGCCAGCATTAATGCAGTTCGTTATACAGTAAACATTGTAAGCATTAATGCAGTTCATTATACAGTAAACATTGTAAGCTATAATGCAGTTCATTATACAGCATGACACGATAAGCATTGCCAGCATTAATGGAGTTCGTTATACAGTAAACATTGTAAGCTATAATGCAGTTCATTATACAACATGACACGATAAGCATTGCCAGCATTAATGCAGTTCGTTATACAGTAAACATTCTAAGCTATAATGCAGTTCATTATACAGCATGACACGATAAGCATTGCCAGCATTATTACAGGTCTACCACTCACGTTGTCGCACTTGCAAACGTAAATTTGAGTAAAAGTGAGGGAGAAAATTTATGATCAGTTCACGACATAAAGTACCAAGCAATAGATGCTCTCGTAGTGACAACACAGTAGGCAACTAAGTCCCGCAGGAAATCTTACATGTATACTGTGATGTTACCTTACCTTTAGCGTCCCTTCACTGCTGCCTTCATCCCCAAAGGTCGTCCCTTGGGAAGGAACCGCGTCAATAAAACAAAATTACCAGCGTAACTAGGTGCAGTTATAGGTTCGTGCAACTTGGGCGGAATATTTTATAAAGGTGGAACGATGTTAATATCTCTGACTGCGTGTGTTTTGGTGCAAGCTCATTATACGAATGTGTTGTTATAGATTATTCCGGTTATTAAGAAATGCTTTGATTTATACCTATTGATCTCTTGGATTGACAAATAATCCTGGGTTCAATTCCTTTTACTGTCAAACATTTTTGTCGGTGCTATTCAGCCTCGAGATCGAGCTAGCTTGTGACAATAAATACCTAGAGTCAAACCTATGGTTCAGATGGGTGGTTGAAGCCCCAATACTAACCCTGAATATATTAAGCCCCAAGAGAAACACCCGTATCCTCTCTCTGCTAGATAAGGGCGGTATAAAAGGAATTTATTAATACAAACAATGTTACCGTGCTTTCACCATGTTTAGTGGTTCATTAGACATATTTCCTTCGGGTTCATGCATTTGATCATATGTCTATGTTTTCTCCGGCATTTTTCAACTCCCAAAGTAACAGATAACAACAATATCTTATACAGGTGTTGCAGTTAGACGCACATATACCGCTCTGTGGCTATTTTGTATCTGTGAGCGTAAAAGATCAGACCGTGAAATAATGCGTCAATTTGTCGAGTTTTACTTTACAACACACTTGGAAACACGCGATCGTTTATGTTGAAACTGAAACCAACTCACCAGGGCGTGGTCTGCTCTACTTGTATGTGGTGACTAGAAGACGTTCACGACAACTGTTCTTGGAGAACAATATATTAATATATATATATATATATATATACACTGATACGTATTCCTACTCGGATGGAAAAATATGATGGATAGTTTTTATCTGGAGTACATCCGTTCATTCTGCAGTGCATATATTCGCATTACCAACGCTTCGCTATAATCTCATCTAGCATTGACTAGGTGAACCCAACAACAGTTGAAGGGCGAATGAAGCGTGCAGTCAACTCTGCTCCTATATAGAGAGGAAAGAAGCCCCGCCCATTGACGTCAATCCACACACACCTGAGCCAAACAATTACTCACATTCCTTTCCCTTTGTCCACCTTTCTGCCGATAAAACCTATCACACATTTCCATACTGCGGCGAAACTCAAAGTATCATCGCGTTAGACTCCCTTGCTTCTCTATTTCGATAGCCTCACGAATAATTCTAGTCCTGTAGTTTTCCACTTGAGCAATCTGTCAGAAAGACTGGAAATTAATGGTATACCCTGTATCGCAGTGGTTCGTGTACAGCGCTGACGTTTTCTGCTTGTTTTTAAGGCTAAGTTTGTGCTCCTCAAGTCTAGCTGAAATACGTCTATTCGTTTGACCATGTAGGATCTCATACAAACTCCACAAGAAACTCTGTAAACGCCATGGTTTTCCATGAAGATCGTATCTTTGGTTATCTTATCTTAGCTATATCAAGAGAAAGGGGAGAGAACAAGAAGTTAAAGCATAGTACAGAGGGAACATACGACCTGTAAGGGATGAGGGAAAAGACAATAAGGTATCGCTAGAGGTTAAATAGAGATAATTAGTCGAAATGAAAACGTTAGCTAACATTAAAAAAAACAACATAAAAAACAGTGAGAAAAGCCAACATTGGCGTCTCCTAATGACAGGTGAAATAAGGAAAATTAGTTTCTACAAAAACTATAATTGGGAAACTGCAAAAGTGGGTTAGGCAGGCAAATATTGATTGATATTAAAAGTTATAGCTTCAAGAAGCATTTGAATTGTTATTTAAAAAATGTGAATGCGTACTTTCATATTTTACGTCATTCATAAAGTATCCGAAATAAGTCAAAAGGAAATAAGAAAGGAGATTAAAACCTATAGGAAAAGTTCTTTATGTCTGTTTTGATTTCAAAGCAGAAGAAAAGACCTCGAATGAATACTTCACATTTAAAGCAATCGATAAAGCTGCATTCACAGCTGGGAGCCTTTTAAACCAAACGTCTAGAACAGAAGTTAAAACAAGTCGAGGTCTCGGTCGGCAATGAGATATAAATCACGTGACCAGTGTTTCAATGACGTCGCCGCGGGGAGCTGTTTCCCCGACATTTTCCGTACAATTGACGTTTTGAGGTTACATGTGACAGCTCAATCCAGTTATCCAAAGGCACAACGAAATACTTCAGAATTCAGTTATTGCGGCGAACTGTGTTTCAGGACAAACCGAATTATTTCTTCTGTAACCAGTGAAATGCACTGCGTCGTGTAATGGAAACGGCGGGACTGACAAGTATCTGTGACCGATAAATGTGATAAATGTCGTGCATCGACACTGGTTTTATTCACATTGTAATATCTCTTCCAAAACTGAGTAATAAAATAATCAAGATGTATTAATAATTGCTAAGTGTTGTCTGTTTTGTGGTAACTGGTGTACAAACGACTATTCTGTAACCTGATATCTGTAGTGATGTGGCTATTCTGTGATTTGATAACTGCTCTACTGTGTCAATAATAAACTGCGTATCGTTGCTGTACTCACTGCTACTCTGTTATTATCTACTTTCTGTGTTATCTACTACGCGGTTATTATCTACTTTCTGTGTTATCAACTACGCAGGTTATTATCTACTTGCTGTGTTATCTACTACGCGGTTATCTACTTTCTGTGTTATCTACTACGCGGTTATTATCTACTTTCTGTGTTATCTACTACGCGGTTATTATCTACTTGCTGTGTTATCTACTACGCGGTTATTATCTACTTTCTGTGTTATCTACTACGCGGTTATTATCTACTTTCTGTGTTATCTACTACGCGGTTATTATCTACTTGCTGTGTTATCTACTACGCGGTTATTATCTACTTGCTGTGTTATCTACTACGCGGTTATTATCTACTTTCTGTGTTATCTACTACGCGGTTATTATCTACTTTCTGTGTTATCTACTACGCGGTTATTATCTACTTTCTGTGTTATCTACTACGCGGTTATTATCTACTTTCTGTGTTATCTACTACGCGGTTATTATCTACTTTCTGTGTTATCTAATACGCGGTTATTATCTACTTTCTGTGTTATCTACTACGCGGTTATTATCTACTTTCTGTGTTATCTACTACGCGGTTATTATCTAATTTCTGTGTTATCTACTACGCGGTTATTATCTACTTTCTGTGTTATCTACTACGCGGTTATTATCTACTTTCTGTGTCATCTACTACGCAGGTTATTATCTACTTTCTGTGTTATCTACTACGCGGTTATTATCTATTTTCTGTGTTATCTACTACGCGGTTATTATCTACTTTCTGTGTTATCTACTACGCGGTTATTATCTACTTTCTGTGTTATCTACTACGCGGTTATTATCTACTTTCTGTGTTATCTACTACGCGGTTATTATCCACTTTCTGTGTTATCTACTACGCTGTTATTATCTACTTTCTGTGTTATCTACTACGCAGGTTATTATCTACTTTCTGTGTTATCTACTACGCGGTTATTATCTACTTTCTGTGTTATCTACTACGCTGTTATTATCTACTTTCTGTGTTATCTACTACGCGGTTATTATCTACTTTCTGTGTTATCTACTACGCGTTTATTATCTACTTTCTGTGTTATCTACTACGCGGTTATTATCTACTTTCTGTGTTATCTACTACGCGGTTATTATCTACTTTCTGTGTTATCTACTACGCGGTTATTATCTACTTTCTGTGTTATCTACTACGCGGTTATTATCTACTTTCTGTGTTATCTACTACGCGGTTATTATCCACTTTCTGTGTTATCTACTACGCGGTTATTATCTACTTTCTGTGTTATCTACTACGCGGTTATTATCTACTTTCTGTGTTATCTACTACGCGGTTATTATCTACTTTCTGTGTTATCTACTACGCGGTTATTATCTACTTTCTGTGTTATCTACTACGCGGTTAATATCCACTTTCTGTGTTATCTACTACGCGGTTATTATCTACTTTCTGTGTTATCTACTACGCGGTTATTATCCACTTTCTGTGTTATCTACTACGCGGTTATTATCTACTTTCTGTGTTATCTACTACGCGGTTATTATCCACTTTCTGTGTTATCTACTACGCGGTTATTATCCACTTTCTGTGTTATCTACTACGCAGGTTATTATCTCTTTTCTGTGTTATCTACTACGCGGTTATTATCTACTTTCTGTGTTATCTACTACGCGGTTATTATCTACTTTCTGTGTTATCTACTACGCGGTTATTATCTACTTTCTGTGTTATCTACTACGCGGTTATTATCTACTTTCTGTGTTATCTACTACGCGGTTATTATCTACTTTCTGTGTTATCTACTACGCGGTAATTATCTACTTTCTGTGTTATCTACTACGCGGTTATTATCTACTTTCTGTGTTATCTACTACGCGGTTATTATCTACTTTCTGTGATATCTACTACGCAGGTTATTATCTACTTTCTGTGTTATCTACTACGCGGTTATTATCTAATTTCTGTGTTATCAACTACGCGGTTATTATCTACTTTCTGTGTTATCTACTACGCGGTTATTATCTACTTTCTGTGTCATCTACTACGCAGGTTATTATCTACTTTCTGTGTTATCTACTACGCGGTTATTATCTATTTTCTGTGTTATCTACTACGCGGTTATTATCTACTTTCTGTGTTATCTACTACGCGGTTATTATCTACTTTCTGTGTTATCTACTACGCGGTTATTATCTACTTTCTGTGTTATCTACTACGCGGTTATTATCCACTTTCTGTGTTATCTACTACGCTGTTATTATCTACTTTCTGTGTTATCTACTACGCAGGTTATTATCTACTTTCTGTGTTATCTACTACGCGGTTATTATCTACTTTCTGTGTTATCTACTACGCAGGTTATTATCTACTTTCTGTGTTATCTACTACGCGGTTATTATCTACTTTCTGTGTTATCTACTACGCTGTTATTATCTACTTTCTCCGTTATCTACTACGCGGTTATTATCTACTTTCTGTGTTATCTACTACGCGTTTATTATCTACTTTCTGTGTTATCTACTACGCGGTTATTATCTACTTTCTGTGTTATCTACTACGCGGTTATTATCTACTTTCTGTGTTATCTACTACGCGGTTATTATCTACTTTCTGTGTTATCTACTACGCGGTTATTATCCACTTTCTGTGTTATCTACTACGCGGTTATTATCTACTTTCTGTGTTATCTACTACGCGGTTATTATCTACTTTCTGTGTTATCTACTACGTGGTTATTATCTACTTTCTGTGTTATCTACTACGCGGTTATTATCTACTTTCTGTGTTATCTACTACGCGGTTATTATCCACTTTCTGTGTTATCTACTACGCGGTTATTATCTACTTTCTGTGTTATCTACTACGCGGTTATTATCCACTTTCTGTGTTATCTACTACGCGGTTATTATCTACTTTCTGTGTTATCTACTACGCGGTTATTATCCACTTTCTGTGTTATCTACTACGCGGTTATTATCTACTTTCTGTGTTATCTACTACGCGGTTATTATCTACTTTCTGTGTTATCTACTACGTGGTTATTATCTACTTTCTGTGTTATCTACTACGCGGTTATTATCTACTTTCTGTGTTATCTACTACGCGGTTATTATCTACTTTCTGTGTTATCTACTACGCGGTTATTATCTACTTTCTGTGTTATCTACTACGCGGTTATTATCCACTTTCTGTGTTATCTACTACGCGGTTATTATCTACTTTCTGTGTTATCTACTACGCGGTTATTATCTACTTTCTGTGTTATCTACTACGTGGTTATTATCTACTTTCTGTGTTATCTACTACGCGGTTATTATCTACTTTCTGTGTTATCTACTACGCGGTTATTATCTACTTTCTGTGTTATCTACTACGCGGTTATTATCTACTTTCTGTGTTATCTACTACGCGGTTATTATCTACTTTCTGTGTTATCTACTACGCAGGTTATTATCTACTTTCTGTGTTATCTACTACGCGGTTATTATCTATTTTCTGTGTTATCTACTACGCGGTTATTATCTACTTTCTGTGTTATCTACTACGCGGTTATTATCTACTTTCTGTGTTATCTACTACGCAGGTTATTATCTACTTTCTGTGTTATGTACTACGCGGTTATTATCTATTTTCTGTGTTATCTACTACGCGGTTATTATCTACTTTCTGTGTTATCTACTACGCGGTTATTATCTACTTTCTGTGTTATCTACTACGCGGTTATTATCTACTTTCTGTGTTATCTACTACGCGGTTATTATCTACTTTCTGTGTTATCTACTACGCGGTTATTATCTACTTTCTGTGTTATCTACTACGCGGTTATTATCTACTTTCTCTGTTATCTACTACGCGGTTATTACCTACTTTCTGTGTTATCTACTACGCAGGTTATTATCTACTTTCTGTGTTATCTACTACGCGGTTATTATCTATTTTCTGTGTTATCTACTACGCGGTTATTATCTACTTTCTGTGTTATCTACTACGCGGTTATTATCTACTTTCTGTGTTATCTACTACGCGGTTATTATCTACTTTCTGTGTTATCTACTACGCGGTTATTGTCTACTTTTTGTGCTATCTGGTACTCTGTAATTATCTACTTCCTATGTTATCTGCAACGCTGTAGCTATCTACTTCCTATCCTATCTGCAACACTGACGCTGTCTTCTCTCTATGCTATCAGCAACACGGTCGCTATCTACTTGCTAATGCAATCTGCAACGCTGTGATTATCTGCTTCCTATGCTATCTGCTACGCTGTGTCTATATACTTCCTATTCTATCTGCTAAGCTGTGGCTATCTACTTCCTATGCTATCGGCAACTCTGAGGATATCTACATCCTATGCTATCTGCTACGAAATGGGTATCTACTTCCTACGCTATCTGCAACACTTTGGCTATCTACTTCCTATGCTATCTGCAACACTGCCGCTATCTTCTTTCTATGCTATCTGCTACGCTATGGGTATCTAATTTCTATGCTATCGGCAACTCTGAGGATATCTACATCCTATGCTATCTGCTACGCTATGGGTAACTACTTCCTATGCTACCTGCTACACTATGGGTAACTACTTCCCATGCTATCTGCTACGCTATGGGTATCTAATTCCTATGCTATCTGCTACGCTATGGGTAACTACTTCCTATGCTATCTGATACGCTATGGGTATCTACTTTCTATGCTATCGGCAACTCTGAGGATATCTACATCCTATGATATCTGCTCCTCTATGGGTAACTACTTCCTATGCTATCTGCTACGCTATGGGTAACTACTTCCCATGCTATCTGCAACGCTGTGGCTATCTACTTCCTATCCTATCTGCAACACTGACGCTATCTTCTCTCTATGCTATCAGTAACACGGTCGCTATCTACTTGCTATGCAATCTGCAACGCTGTGGTTATCTGCTTCCTATGCTATCTGCTACGCTATGGATATCTACTTCCCATGGTGTCTACTACGCTCGGAGTAACTAAATCCCATGCTATCGGCAACTCTGAGGATATCTACATCCTATGCTACTTGCTACGCTATGGGTAACTACTTCCTATGGTATCTGCTACGCTATGGGTATCTACTTCCAATTCTATCTACTGCGCTATGGGTAATTACTTCCTATGCTATCTGCTACGCTATGGGTATCTACTTCCTATGCTATCTCCTACGCTGGGGCTATCTACATTCTATATTATCTGATACGCTGTGGGTATCTACTTCCTATGCTATCTGCAATGCTGTGGATATCTACTTCCCATGCTATTTGCCACGCTGGGGCTATCTACTTTCTATGTTATCTGATACGCTGTGGGTATCTACTTCCTATGCTATCTGCAACG
>JBAIZL010000004.1:74810503-74873003 GCA_036971475.1 Prosapia bicincta | reverse complement strand
TAGGTTATGCTGTAATAGGAATATAATAAAAAATAATGGAGATAGTTGGAATTGATTACGTTTCAGCAATAGATATTTGTTGGTACGATTATAATAATGGTATGAGCTAATAAATAAATGCAGTGTCCCGCAGTATACTTTCTGGGTTGCCTCATTATAAAGGCTGAAGGTTGTTTGTTTTAACGGAAATCCACCATAAAACAAAAAGAAACCTAAATGTAGGTAGAATACAAAATGAAACGAAAGAACGGCAGGAAACGCATAAAAACAAATAAACTAATACAAACCAAACAAAAATTGTTTAAAGTCAACTCCTATTTAGGTTACCAAAGAAACATTTTATTTTAGCTATTTCTGATTAAATAGTTACAATTATTATAAATAAAGTAGCATAAACCATGTCTTCAAACAGCTGTTCTACCATGTAACCGCAAACGTAAAATCAGCTGTTTTATGAAATCATATTTTATCACTAATTTGAAGCCAAATGAGATAAATTAAATATATTGCAAAAAGTGTTTTTCCATGTAATTCTAAAATTAATTCATTAAATTTAATTATATAATACATTTTAAAACTTTGTTAACATCAACTGCCATCCACTAAAAGTTTAAAGAAATATATTTGAGCTTGAGTGGAAGAATAGAAATTATTTTATTAAGAACTGAAAATCTGAATAAGACATATATATAAGGAGAGTGTAAACTAATAGAAGGAATTGGAAAAATAATTGAGGCAAATACATAATTACAGTGTCATTCGCTACAAGTTCAAAAGGTGTAGGTCTATTAGAACCTGAGTGGAAGAGTAGAAAATATTTTATTATCGATTGAAACCTTAACAAGATATGTAGAGGGAGGGTGGGGAATAATAGAAGGAATTTCGAAACCCTGCCTGATTTACAGCTATTAAAAATCTATAACACTTCTTATATGGCTACTTCAACGTAAAAATCAATGACGGTGCTAAAGTTGTTGTTCTAACTTTTTGTTATGAAGTCTTTGTGGTTTTTGGTTTTATTCTAAGGAATAGAATGAAAGAACAAATCCAGTGTTCTTTTATTTAGGGTAAGCGTCGTTTTTGTTTCTAAAACATCTCCTAACACATAATATGTCAGTATTAAATATCTTAGCAATATGCTAAGATTTACATTTTTCCTGCACCAGTCTTCAGGACATGTGGCACTTGGAGGTACAAGAGTCCGATTTAGCAATCGTGAGTCAAACCAGCTGCTTACGTGACGGTTGGTGTATATCTAACTAAATAACACAGTCCGTTATAAGCGACATCAGGTTCAGTAGAGTTTGTTATAATGAATTTCTACTATAATTAATCTTTATTCTAGAAACACTTAGAAAAAGAAGCTCTTTAGGAACAAGGACGTTAAACTCTTTAGCTTATAAATTGCCTTTAACACGTGTTTGTTAGCGCCCTGTTCTTGATTTATCAACAGGTTCCCACGAAGCTCAAGGATAGCCTCCTTGTTCTTATCCTTTGTCGCTAGGATGCGCTGTGTCTGATCAAACGATGGCAATCATCAGCGCTATTTGAACCTTTGCCACTGCTCTACTACAAAGTGTCTTTTTGCTGACTCCGTTGTCATAAGTTCTTCAGCCAAGACGTCCTGCGACGGCCAACACCTCTTGAGCATAAATTTTACCTCGTATATTCACCTGAGGAGTTGATATTTTGTACTGGGTAAAATACATCCGACATTTTCTAATTTTGTCTTTTTGATAGCGTGTGTGGGATTTCTGTATGTTTGCTTGTTTATCTATTGAGCAATGCTGCGTTTCAGACCTTTTGGAATGCCTATTGTTAATCCAAACTACATCAGACTCGCATTTTGTAGACTGCAATGAGTGGTTTGATAGTTTATAGCTTCAATTACTTTGGAACCGTGTTATCGGGCATTAATGTACAAAATGGCGGACGTGTAATTACCTCAAAGGCTGACGTTACATTGACCTCTTTATGATCTAGTTTACATCTAGTTAATTCAATACTCTGTTACACACACACGCGCGCGCGCGCGCGCGCGTTGTAACGGTCTGGAAGGCCGTCCAAATTGGGAAATTAATAATTTCCTATTTTTTAAATAACAATTTTAATATTTAAATAATAAGGTTTTAATTTATGGTATAAGGAAACGTTGTAAAGAGTCAAGAAGTCAGTAAAATTTTGAATAAGTATTATTAGGACAAATTAAAAATTATAATAGCATGAAACTGTAATAACTAACTAAATGTGACAAACAGGAGTGCACTGAAAATTTTCTAAGTGCCGAAAAATGCTAACTTGAGAACTAGGTCACGTAGAACAATCACTGACATTTTGAAATGACCAGAAAGATCAAAAATAAACAATAATGAAAACAGAATTTAAAAAAACTCAAATAACAAAAACGTTACAGCCATTTTAAAATAATAGACATTTTTCAGTGTTCTAAAACAGATAACAAAATTATGCAGGTTGAATCGAATACGTTGTCCAACCCGCCCGTACAAGAAAAGAAGCACGGAGATAGCGACGAGCTTAGAGCAGGGGGGAAGGGTTACATAGCCGCAATAAATACAGGAACTTAGGGACGTGTAAGGCAGTCTGTAAAAATGTTTAGTACGAGGTGCTAACGGCCGTAATGTAGGGTCGCGCCTTGGACCACCATCATCGGCCAGATGGGACAAAACCATCAACGCTTCCGTCGTCTAAGACCATCCATGGACAAGGGCTCCAGACTCAGCGTCCATTACGCGGAAATGGAGAAAGACTTACATCGACTGACCAGGGATGGCAACTTCCGATGTCCAGGGACCAGGGAATTCAGACGAGAGGACTCTAGAACCGGCAGGGAAATCCTTGGCAAGTCATTTTCTCTATTAAATACAAATTAACGTCAAATTTAGTCAGTTAAATTTATTAAATTCAAATTACCAATTAAACTTAAACAATGACTTCACTCTATGTTGAAAAATTAAATAAATCTTAAAAGTAGTAAAATTAATTAGTATAACAAAAATGATTAAATAATAAATATTAAATTTACAAAGTGGTATTGGCCATAAGCCAATAATTTTCAAGAAGACCAGATTTATTGAATCATATAAATTTTAAAATTATTTATAATAAAATGTGAATTTACCAATTCAGTCTTGAAATGAGAAGATACAATTTTTTATTATGTTAAATGTGGAAATAACTTTTTTTTTAATGTGTAAATGTAATTAATGAATTATATATGAAATGTAGGATTTAAATATGTGAAAAATAACGTGCTTTTAATTAATTATTTGTGAAGATAAAGAGAGAGTTAAATGTATTTTATTTAAAAAGATAATTGTTTTAGTTTAAAATCAGTAATTAAACGCATTATAAAAACTTACAGTATTTGAATTTATCCTGTGTTGAACAACCAATAAAAACTTTTAGTTTTTTCCAACTGATAAATACTGATTATAAAATCAAAGTACAGTTTTAATTAAATTTCATTAATTATTAAATATATATAAAATTCAGAACCTAATGTTTCTTCAAACGAGTTCTCTCCTGAGAACCAATTTATTGAGCTATTCTAAAAATTAGTTGGTTTTTTGTATTGAAGCCCAGAGACGAAGTCTACTGGCAGATCATGTTTAAAGAACACAGGAGCCTTTAAAAAGGTATCTTAAACATGATCATATTTTGCACGTTCCCTTGCTGTGCCTGCAGACCTCAAGAAGTGGTAAGATTCTTTGAAAATTTTGTGTGTTCATATACATGTTGTTTCTTTCCAGCTGACTATTTTACTGACATGTGTGACCATATACAGACCCAACAAACTTGCCAACCAACTTAGGGTAGGTCATACAAACGTTAAGGTAGAAGTCAGCGGGAATAGGCTTCCATTTAGGCGTGGCCCATTACGCGGGAACACAACACAAAAGTTAGGGATCTTAACACGGTCCACAAAACTGTGTGAGCAGCAGATATACAAATATATAATAAATATGTAATTGTGACAACGAAGCAGGGGGACGTTGCAACACACACACACACACACACGCACGCACGCACGCACGCACGCACGCACGCACGCACGCACGCACGCACGCACGCACGCACACACACACACACACACACACACACACACACACACACACACACACACACACACACACACACACACACACACACACACACACACACACACACACACACACACACACACACACACACACACACACACACACACACACACACACACACACACACACACACACACACACACACACACACACACACACACACACACACACACACACACACACACACACACACACACACACACACACACACACACACACACACACACACACACACACACACACACACACACACACACACACACACACACACACACACACACACATATATATATATATATATATATATATATATATACGTAATTTAATTTGATAAAGTGAACTATAGTTGACGTAAAGATTTTTCCTAATAACCATATTTTTACTTTTTCAAGTTCACTTTTATTCTGAATTCTTTGAACTATCAACATGCACAAACTATTAGTTCATATTTATTATTCGATAAGTATATAAAATAAGTATTTATTTTCATCCATAGTTTCGTATCTATTATTATAAACATTGTCGTTCATTTCCTGTTTCATATTTATTACTCTAAACATGTCGTTCATTTCCTGTTTCATATTATTACTCTAAACATTATCTTTGATATACTGTTTCATATCCATTATTCTAAACATTGTTATTGATTTCCTTGTTCATATCCATTATTCTAAACATTGTTGTTGATTTCCTGTACCATATCTATTATTCTAAACATTGTCGTTGATTTCCTGTATCGTATCCATTATTCTAAACATTGTCCTCCATTTCCTGTTTTATAATTATTACTCTAAACATTGTCGTTGATTTCCTGTTTCATGTCCATTATTCTAAACATTGTCGTTGATTTCCTGTTTCATATCCATTATTCTAAACATTGTCGTTGATTTCCTGTTTCATATCCATTATTCTAAACATTGTTGTTGATTTAATGTACCATATATATTATTCTAAACATTGTCGTTGATTTCCTGTTTCATGTCCATTATTCTAAACATTGTCGTTGATTTCCTGTTTCGTATCCATTATTCTAAACATTGTCCTCCATTTCCTGTTTCATAATTATTACTCTAAACATTGTCGTTGATTTCCTGTTTCATGTCCATTATTCTAAACATTGTCGTTGATTTCCTGTTTCGTATCCATTATTCTAAACATTGTCCTCCATTTCCTGTTTCATAATTATTACTCTAAACATTGTCGTTGATTTCCTGTTTCATGTCCATTATTCTAAACATTGTCGTTGATTTCCTGTACCATATCTATTATTCTAAACATTGTCGTTGATTTCCTGTTTCGTATCCATTATTCTAAACATTGTCCTCCATTTCCTGTTTCATAATTATTACTCTAAACATTGTCGTTGATTTCCTGTTTCATGTCCATTATTCTAAACATTGTCGTTGATTTCCTGTTCCATATCCACTATTCTAAACATTGTCATTCATTTCCTTTTTATATTTATTACTCTAAACATTGTCGTTCATTTCCTGTTTCATATTTATTACTCTAAACATTGTCGTTCATTTCCTGTTTCATATCCATTATTCTAAACATTGTCGTTCATTTCCTGTTTCATATCCATTATTCTAAACATTGTCGTTCATTTCCTGTTTCATATCCATTATTCTAAACATTGTCGTTCATTTCCTGTTTCATATCCGTTATTCTCAACATTGTCGTTGATTTCCTGTTATATCCATTATTCTAAACATTGTCGTTGATTTCCTGTTCCATATCCATTATTCTAAACATTGTCATTCATTTCCTTTTTATATTTATTACTCTAAACATTGTCGTTCATTTCCTTTTTACATTTATTACTCTAAACATTGTCGTTTATTTCCTGTTTCGTATCCATTATTCTCAACATTGTCGTTCATTTCCTGTTTCATATACATTATTCTAAACATTGTCGTTCATTTCCTGTTTCATATCTGTTATTCTCAGCATTGTCGTTCATTTTCTGTTTCATATCCATTATTCTAAACATTGTCGTTGATTTCCTGTTCCATATCCATTATTCTAAACATTGTTATTCATTTCCTTTTTATATTTATTACTCTAAACATTGTCGTTGATTTCCTGTTTCATATCCATTATTCTAAACATTGTTATTCATTTCCTTTTTATATTTATTACTCTAAACATTGTCATTCATTTCCTGTTTCATATTTATTACTCTAAACATTGTCGTTCATTTCCTGTTTCATATCCATTATTCTAAACATTGTCGTTCATTTCCTGTTTCATATCCATTATTCTCAACATTGTCGTTCATTTCCTGTTTCATATCCATTATTCTAAACATTGTCGTTCATTTCCTGTTTCATATCCATTATTCTAAACATTGTCGTTGATTTCCTGTT
Source organism: Prosapia bicincta (assembly GCA_036971475.1). Lineage (NCBI taxonomy): Eukaryota > Metazoa > Arthropoda > Insecta > Hemiptera > Cercopidae > Prosapia > Prosapia bicincta. The sequence goes on along the minus strand of JBAIZL010000004.1, from coordinate 74,866,513 downwards.
CCATATCCATTATTCTAAACATTGTTATTCATTTCCTTTTTATATTTATTACTCTAAACATTGTCATTCATTTCCTGTTTCATATTTATTACTCTAAACATTGTCGTTCATTTCCTGTTTCATATCCATTATTCTAAACATTGTCGTTCATTTCCTGTTTCATATCCATTATTCTAAACATTGTCGTTCATTTCCTGTTTCATATCCATTATTCTAAACATTGTCGTTCATTTCCTGTTTCATATCCATTATTCTAAACATTGTCGTTGGTTTCCTGTTCCATATACATTATTCTAAACATTGTTATTGATTTCCTTGTTCATATCCATTATTCTAAACATTGTTGTTGATTTCCTGTACCATATCTATTATTCTAAACATTGTCGTTGATTTCCTGTTTCGTATCCATTATTCTAAACATTGTCCTCCATTTCCTGTTTCATAATTATTACTCTAAACATTGTCGTTGATTTCCTGTTTCATATCCGCTATTCTCAGCATTGTCGTTCATTTCCTGTTTCATATCCATTATTCTAAACATTGTCGTTCATTTCCTGTTTCATATCCATTATTCTAAACATTGTCGTTGGTTTCCTGTTCCATATCCATTATTCTAAACATTGTCATTGATATCCTGTTTTATATCCATTATTCTAAACATTGTTATTGATTTCCTTGTTCATATCCATTATTCTAAACATTGTTGTTGATTTCCTGTACCATATCTATTATTCTAAACATTGTCGTTGATTTCCTGTTTCATATCCATTATTCTAAACATTGTCGTTCATTTCCTGTTTCATATCCATTATTCTAAACATTGTCGTTCATTTCCTGTTTCATATCCATTATTCTAAACATTGTCGTTCATTTCCTGTTTCATATCCATTATTCTACACATTGTCGTTGGTTTCCTGTTCCATATCCATTATTCTAAACATTGTCATTCATTTCCTTTTTATATTTATTACTCTAAACATTGTCGTTCATTTCCTTTTTATATTTATTACTCTAAACATTGTCGTTCATTTCCTGTTTCATATCCATTATTCTAAACATTGTCGTTCATTTCCTGTTTCATTACCGTTATTCTAAACATTGTCGTTCATTTCCTGTTTCATATCCATTATTCTAAATATTGTCGTTCATTTCCTGTTTCATATCCATTATTCTATACATTGTCGATGATTTCCTGTTTATATCCATTATTCTAAAGAGTGTCGTTGACTTCCTGTTCCATATCCATTTTCCTAAACATTGTCGTTTATTTCTTGTTTCATATCTATTATTATAAACATCGTCGTTGATATCCGGTTTTGTATCCTACGATTTCTAGTAAATACGGTCATTGATTTTCTGTTTTGTATCCACTGTTATAAACATTTTCGTTGATTTCCTGTCTCATATCCATTATTATAATCATTGTCGTCAATTTCTTGTTTCATATCTATTATTATAAACATAGTCATTGATTCCTCTAAAGTAACCTTGGTTTTCATTTTGTTGCGTGTTTATTACAAAGCCTTGAATGTCTACATATGCTAATAAACGTGTTGTCGTGTTTTATAAAGGAATATGTTTGCAAAACTTTATATTTAGCCAAGACGTAGTTTCATGTATAGGCGTGAGCCTTGGAAATAAAACTTCTGAATAAAGAAAAATCCAATATGTTTATTTAATAACCGTTGCTCCGAAACTCTTTTTATGGACAATGAAACTGTGGGATCATAAATCAGCGTTGCCAGTCCATTCATATGAATGCCATGTAACTCAATAAAAAGTAGTATATTTTAGCAAACACAGACGTAATAAAATAAGGCGGTAAAGGTGTTTGCGACCTTATTATGACGTCAGACATTTCGCACAGATGTAGAAACACTGCAACACATCCTTTTACACTCCACTCATTCAAGCTCGCTAATTGTGTCAGCGGGGAGTAAGTGTCTGATATTTCATTTTTAACGTCCGCCACCTGTATTTATTCCAGTGCTGTGAGTTTAACATTAGACTAGGTTAGGATGGCCTGTCTTGCATTTATGCACCAAACACACTCCTTTCGTATAACATTATAATATTAATAATAGGAAGCAACAATAATATTTCTCCTCATAATCAAAGCTAAGGTTTCAGATAAAAGTATGAAACTCATTAAGTTCAATAAAATGTTGTTTATTACTGTACTATTAATATGCGTTTTACTTACAATGTTTTTTTTCGATACTTATATGTATTTCAAAATTTCCCCACTGTGGGATGGTTGTTTTCTCTTAAATAGCCTATCAACTTTTCAAAATGTTTTACAGTTTGAACTTCACACAATTCTTATTTTGTACACTTGAGACGGCATATTTTTTCTGTTATAATACACAAATATACAAATTATTCACGAAAAACCTGTTATTTCTTCGGTCTTGCAAACATTTAGTATATTAATAAAATACTGTAAATCTGTAATGATTCTGTAAACTAAATATTTGTATAATTGTGGAGAGAATTTTTTAAAAATACCAGTAGAACATGGATTTGCATTGTATCCGGAATCTTCCACCCTCAGGGTATCAGCCCCAGCCCGTAGCAAGAGAGGTTACCTTGTTAATTAGCCATAAGCAAATTGCTAAAGTTTATACGTTACTTGGCTACCTGTTATGTCACGTCTCTAAAATGAAATATTTAGAGAAATATTTAAAAAATGAGAAAGTATTTTTACATTTTATAATTATAAAACAAATTTAAACAATCATACTTTATTTAATTTTAAAAAATCACAATAATCTTACAAGTTTAATCAAATCTAACAGTATTGTTGTCAACACTCATCTACTGGTCCCTTACTTAAAGTAAGTAAATTTAACGTTCAGTAAACGTACGGTTCACATTCGGTAAAGTTAAAATTAACATTCAGTTAATATAAGGTTAAAATTCAGTACACGTACGGTGGCATTCAATAAACGTAAAGTAAGAGCTCAGTAAACTTCAGATTAACATTTAGTAAATATTAAATTAACATTCAGTTAATATGAGGTTAAAATTCAGTACACGTACGGTGGCATTCAATAAACGTAAAGTAAGAGCTCAGTAAACTTCAGATTAACATTTAGTAAATATTAAATAAACATTCAGTTAATTTAAGGTCGACCTTCAGAAAAACGTACGGTTAACGTTCAGTAAACGTAAGGCTAACTTTCAGTGAACATAAAATCACATTGAGTAAACGAAATACTCCCTTTCAGTAAACGTAAAGAAAGAGGTCAGTAAATATAAAATTACCATTTAGTTAATTTAGGGTTACCATTCAGTAAACGTACGGTGACATTCAGTAAACGTAAGGTTGACGTTCAGTAAACATAAAATTACATTGAGTAAACGAAATACTCCCTTTCAGTAAACGTAAAGAAAGAGGTCAGTAAATATAAAATTACCATTTAGTTAATTTAGGGTTACCATTCAGTAAACGTACGGTGACATTCAGTAAACGTAAGGTTGACGTTAAGTAAACATAAAATTACATCAAGTAAACGAAATGCTCCCGTTCAGTAAAGAAAGAGTTCAGTAAACTTAAGATTAACGTTCAGTAAATATAAAATTAACATTCAATTAATTTAAGGGCTACATTCAGTAAACGTACGTTTAACGTTCAGTAAACGTAAGAGTAACTTTCAGTGAACATAAAGTTAAATTAAGTAAAAGAAATGTTCCCGTTCAGTAAAGAAAGAGTTTAGCAAACGTAAGGTTAATGTTCAGTAAATTTAAAATAAACATTCACTTAATTTAAGGTTAACATTCAGTAAACGTACGGTTAACAATCAGTAAACGTAAGAGTAACTTTCAGTGAACATAAAGTTAAATTAAGTAAACGAAATGTTCCCGTTCAGTAAACGTAAAGTAAGAGTTCAGAGAATTTAAGATTATCGTTCAGTAAATATAAAACTACACATTCGGTTAATTTAAGGTTAACAATCAGTAAACGTACGGTGACATTCATTAAACGTAACGTTAACGTTCAGTTACATTAAGTAAATGAAATGTTCCCGTTTAGTAAATATAAAATGACCATTAAGTTAATGTAAGGTTAACATTCAGTAAAAGTAGTTCAACATTCAGTTAATCGTAAAGTTAACGGTTATTAAATATATAATTACATTCAGTAAATGTCAGGTTAACGTCCAGTAAACTTAGGCAACATGTTAAATGAAGAAGCTCCATTAGAAAAATATTAAATTTAAACGTCACACTTGGATTCACTTGACAGAACTACGATACGTGACAACATATCCTTTGACGGGGCAAGCACGTTGTCGGACATATAAGGCAGCGAGCTTTCGCATCACTTCAATCTCTACCGACGAAACGAAGCGGAAATAGAATTTCCCAGTTGTATCTGGATATCTGTATCAGGCTCCTTCAATCGTAAGATATTTTATTATTTCTTTTCCCTCAAAGCTTTGATCTCTTCACGTCTACGAGACGCAATATATACTGTAAACGTAGCCAAGAGCATCTTAAAGGGCAAAACTGTTTACGTTGTTTATGTGATAAAATGTTTTCACGATTTATACAGGTTTGACGATCATAAAGTTTAAATTAAATTTAGTAATAAAAAAACAATTTTAATTATTTTTTACTTGAAAAGGTTTCAACACATTTCAAAGTTGACGCTTCTCGTTCCAACACGTGACCAACATGCGTGTCCAAGCCCGAAATGGGTTTTCAATTACTGTCAGCTTCCTGTCGAAAACACACGAGCGACGTAAATCTCGATACCGTCTCACTCTATTTGCTTATGAATAATTTTGTTATTAATTAATATTGAGAAAAAATTAACTTTTAAAAACTGAATTATTTCATTACGCAAACATTTAGGCACTCTGTCACCCTGCTTATATATTGTCATGTATCATTTACAAGTAATTTTTGTTCACAAAATTTCAATTGAATTATTTCACTACGCAAACATTTAGTCACTGCGTCACCCTGCTTGTATATTGTCATGTATCATTTAAAAGTAATTTTTGTTCACAAAATTTCAATTGAATTATTTCCCTACGCAAACATTTAGTCACTCTGTCAGCCTGCTTGTATATTGTCATGTATCATTTAAAAGTAATTTTTGTTCACAAAATTTCAATTGAATTATTTCCCTACGCAAACATTTAGTCACTGCGTCAGCCTGCTTGTATATTGTCATGTATCATTTAAAAGTAATTTTTGTTCACAAAATTTCAATTGAATTATTTCCCTACGCAAACATTTAGTCACTCTGTCAGCCTGCTTGTATATTGTCATGTATCATTTAAAAGTAATTTTTGTTCACAAAATTTCAATTGAATTATTTCCCTACGCAAACATTTAGTCACTGCGTCAGCCTGCTTGTATATTGTCATGTATCATTTAAAAGTAATTTTTGTTCACAAAATTTCAATTGAATTATTTCCCTACGCAAACATTTAGTCACTGCGTCAGCCTGCTTGTATATTGTCATGTATCATTTAAAAGTAATTTTTGTTCACAAAATTTCAATTGAATTATTTCCCTACGCAAACATTTAGTCACTGCGTCAGCCTGCTTGTATATTGTCATGTATCATTTAAAAGTAATTTTTGTTCACAAAATTTCAATTGAATTATTTCACTACGCAAACATTTAGTCACTGCGTCACCCTGCTTGTATATTGTCATGTATCATTTAAAAGTAATTTTTGTTCACAAAATTTCAATTGAATTATTTCCCTACGCAAACATTTAGTCACTCTGTCAGCCTGCTTGTATATTGTCATGTATCATTTAAAAGTAATTTTTGTTCACAAAATTTCAATTGAATTATTTAGCTACGCAAACATTTAGTCACTGCGTCAGCCTGCTTGTATATTGTCATGTATCATTTAAAAGTAATTTTTGTTCACAAAATTTCAATTGAATTATTTCACTACGCAAACATTTAGTCACTGCGTCACCCTGCTTGTATATTGTCATGTATCATTTAAAAGTAATTTTTGTTCACAAAATTTCAATTGAATTATTTCACTACGCAAACATTTAGTCACTGCGTCACCCTGCTTGTATATTGTCATGTATCATTTAAAAGTAATTTTTGTTCACAAAATTTCAATTGAATTATTTCCCTACGCAAACATTTAGTCACTGCGTCAGCCTGCTTGTATATTGTCATGTATCATTTAAAAGTAATTTTTGTTCACAAAATTTCAATTGAATTATTTCCCTACGCAAACATTTAGTCACTGCGTCAGCCTGCTTGTATATTGTCATGTATCATTTAAAAGTAATTTTTGTTCACAAAATTTCAATTGAATTATTTCCCTACGCAAACATTTAGTCACTGCGTCAGCCTGCTTGTATATTGTCATGTATCATTTAAAAGTAATTTTTGTTCACAAAATTTCAATTGAATTATTTCACTACGCAAACATTTAGTCACTGCGTCACCCTGCTTGTATATTGTCATGTATCATTTAAAAGTAATTTTTGTTCACAAAATTTCAATTGAATTATTTCCCTACGCAAACATTTAGTCACTCTGTCAGCCTGCTTGTATATTGTCATGTATCGTTTAAAAGTAATTTTTGTTCACAAAATTTCAATTGAATTATTTCCCTACGCAAACATTTAGTCACTGCGTCAGCCTGCTTGTATATTGTCATGTATCAATTAAAGGTAATTATTGTTCACAAAATTTCAATTGAATTATTTCACTACGCAAACATTTAGTCACTGCGTCAGCCTGCTTGTATATTGTCATGTATCATTTAAAAGTAATATTTGTTCACAAAATTTCAATTGAATTATTTCACTACGCAAACATTTAGTCACTCTGTCAGCCTGCTTGTATATTGTCATGTATCATTTAAAAGTAATTTTTGTTCACAAAATTTCAATTGAATTATTTCCCTACGCAAACATTTAGTCACTGCGTCAGCCTGCTTGTATATTGTCATGTATCATTTAAAAGTAATTTTTGTTCACAAAATTTCAATTGAATTATTTCCCTACGCAAACATTTAGTCACTCTGTCAGCCTGCTTGTATATTGTTATGTATCATTTAAAAGTAATTTTTGTTCACAAAATTTCAATTGAATTATTTCCCCACGCAAACATTTAGTCACTGCGTCAGCCTGCTTGTATATTGTCATGTATCATTTAAAAGTAATTTTTGTTCACAAAATTTCAATTGAATTATTTCACTACGCAAACATTTAGTCACTCTGTCAGCCTGCTTGTATATTGTCATGTATCATTTAAAAGTAATTTTTGTTCACAAAATTTCAATTGAATTATTTCACCACGCAAACATTTAGTCACTGCGTCAGCCTGCTTGTATATTGTCATGTATCATTTAAAAGTAATTTTTGTTCACAAAATTTCAATTGAATTATTTCCCTACGCAAACATTTAGTCACTCTGTCAGCCTGCTTGTATATTGTTATGTATCATTTAAAAGTAATTTTTGTTCACAAAATTTCAATTGAATTATTTCCCCACGCAAACATTTAGTCACTGCGTCAGCCTGCTTGTATATTGTCATGTATCATTTAAAATTAATTTTTGTTCACAAAATTTCAATTGAATTATTTCCCTACGCAAACATTTAGTCACTCTGTCAGCCTGCTTGTAAATTGTCATGTATCATTTAAAAGTAATTTTTGTTCACAAAATTTCAATTGAATTATTTCCCTACGCAAACATTTAGTCACTGTGTCAGCCTGCTTGTATGTTGTCAAGTATCATTTAAAAGTATTTTTGTTCACAAAATTTCAATTGAATTATTTCCCCACGCAAACATTTAGTCACTGCGTCAGCCTGCTTGTATATTGTCATGTATCATTTAAAAGTAATTTTTGTTCACAAAATTTCAATTGAATTATTTCCCTACGCAAACATTTAGTCACTCTGTCAGCCTGCTTGTATATTGTTATGTATCATTTAAAAGTAATTTTTTTTCACAAAATTTCAATTGAATAATTTCCCCACGCAAACATTTAGTCACTGCGTCAGCCTGCTTGTATATTGTCATGTATCAATTAAAGGTAATTATTGTTCACAAAATTTCAATTGAATTATTTCACTACGCAAACATTTAGTCACTCTGTCAGTCTGCTTGTATATTGTCATGTATCATTTAAAAGTAATATTTGTTCACAAAATTTCAATTGAATTATTTCACTACGCAAACATTTAGTCACTCTGTCAGCCTGCTTGTATATTGTCATGTATCATTTAAAATTAATTTTTGTTCACAAAATTTCAATTGAATTATTTCCCCACGCAAACATTTAGTCACTGCGTCAGCCTGCTTGTATATTGTCATGTATCATTTAAAATTAATTTTTGTTCACAAAATTTCAATTGAATTATTTCCCTACGCAAACATTTAGTCACTGCGTCAGCCTGCTTGTATATTGTTATGTATCATTTAAAAGTAATTTTTGTTCACAAAATTTCAATTGAATTATTTCCCTACGCAAACATTTAGTCACTGCGTCAGCCTGCTTGTATGTTGTCAAGTATCATTTAAAAGTATTTTTGTTCACAAAATTTCAATTGAATTATTTCACTACGTAAACATTTAGTCACTGCGTCAGCCTGCTTGTATATTGTCATGTATCATTTAAAAGTAATTTTTGTTCACAAAATTTCAATTGAATTATTTCCCTACGCAAACATTTAGTCACTGCGTCAGCCTGCTTGTATATTGTCATGTATCAATTAAAGGTAATTATTGTTCACAAAATTTCAATTGAATTATTTCCCTACGCAAACATTTAGTCACTGTGTCAGCCTGCTTGTATGTTGTCAAGTATCATTTAAAAGTATTTTTGTTCACAAAATTTCAATTGAATTATTTCCCCACGCAAACATTTAGTCACTGCGTCAGCCTGCTTGTATATTGTCATGTATCATTTAAAAGTAATTTTTGTTCACAAAATTTCAATTGAATTATTTCCCTACGCAAACATTTAGTCACTCTGTCAGCCTGCTTGTATATTGTTATGTATCATTTAAAAGTAATTTTTTTTCACAAAATTTCAATTGAATAATTTCCCCACGCAAACATTTAGTCACTGCGTCAGCCTGCTTGTATATTGTCATGTATCAATTAAAGGTAATTATTGTTCACAAAATTTCAATTGAATTATTTCACTACGCAAACATTTAGTCACTCTGTCAGTCTGCTTGTATATTGTCATGTATCATTTAAAAGTAATATTTGTTCACAAAATTTCAATTGAATTATTTCACTACGCAAACATTTAGTCACTCTGTCAGCCTGCTTGTATATTGTCATGTATCATTTAAAATTAATTTTTGTTCACAAAATTTCAATTGAATTATTTCCCCACGCAAACATTTAGTCACTGCGTCAGCCTGCTTGTATATTGTCATGTATCATTTAAAATTAATTTTTGTTCACAAAATTTCAATTGAATTATTTCCCTACGCAAACATTTAGTCACTGCGTCAGCCTGCTTGTATATTGTTATGTATCATTTAAAAGTAATTTTTGTTCACAAAATTTCAATTGAATTATTTCCCTACGCAAACATTTAGTCACTGCGTCAGCCTGCTTGTATGTTGTCAAGTATCATTTAAAAGTATTTTTGTTCACAAAATTTCAATTGAATTATTTCACTACGTAAACATTTAGTCACTGCGTCAGCCTGCTTGTATATTGTCATGTATCATTTAAAAGTAATTTTTGTTCACAAAATTTCAATTGAATTATTTCCCTACGCAAACATTTAGTCACTGCGTCAGCCTGCTTGTATATTGTCATGTATCAATTAAAGGTAATTATTGTTCACAAAATTTCAATTGAATTATTTCACTACGCAAACATTTAGTCACTCTGTCAGTCTGCTTGTATATTGTCATGTATCATTTAAAAGTAATATTTGTTCACAAAATTTCAATTGAATTATTTCACTACGCAAACATTTAGTCACTCTGTCAGCCTGCTTGTATATTGTCATGTATCATTTAAAAGTAATTTTTGTTCACAAAATTTCAATTGAATTATTTCCCTACGCAAACATTTAGTCACTGCGTCAGCCTGCTTGTATATTGTCATGTATCATTTAAAAGTAATTTTTGTTCACAAAATTTCAATTGAATTATTTTCCTACGCAAACATTTAGTCACTCTGTCAGCCTGCTTGTATATTGTTATGTATCATTTAAAAGTAATTTTTGTTCACAAAATTTCAATTGAATTATTTCCCCACGCAAACATTTAGTCACTGCGTCAGCCTGCTTGTATATTGTCATGTATCATTTAAAAGTAATTTTTGTTCACAAAAATTTCAATTGAATTATTTCACTACGCAAACATTTAGTCACTCTGTCAGCCTGCTTGTATATTGTCATGTATCATTTAAAAGTAATTTTTGTTCACAAAATTTCAATTGAATTATTTCCCCACGCAAACATTTAGTCACTGCGTCAGCCTGCTTGTATATTGTCATGTATCATTTAAAAGTAATTTTTGTTCACAAAATTTCAATTGAATTATTTCCCTACGCAAACATTTAGTCACTCTGTCAGCCTGCTTGTATATTGTTATGTATCATTTAAAAGTAATTTTTGTTCACAAAATTTCAATTGAATTATTTCCCCACGCAAACATTTAGTCACTGCGTCAGCCTGCTTGTATATTGTCATGTATCATTTAAAAGTAATTTTTGTTCACAAAATTTCAATTGAATTATTTCCCTACGCAAACATTTAGTCACTCTGTCAGCCTGCTTGTATATTGTTATGTATCATTTAAAAGTAATTTTTGTTCACAAAATTTCAATTGAATTATTTCCCCACGCAAACATTTAGTCACTGCGTCAGCCTGCTTGTATATTGTCATGTATCATTTAAAAGTAATTTTTGTTCACAAAAATTTCAATTGAATTATTTCACTACGCAAACATTTAGTCACTCTGTCAGCCTGCTTGTATATTGTCATGTATCATTTAAAAGTAATTTTTGTTCACAAAATTTCAATTGAATTATTTCCCCACGCAAACATTTAGTCACTGCGTCAGCCTGCTTGTATATTGTCATGTATCATTTAAAAGTAATTTTTGTTCACAAAATTTCAATTGAATTATTTCCCTACGCAAACATTTAGTCACTGCGTCAGCCTGCTTGTATATTGTTATGTATCATTTAAAAGTAATTTTTGTTCACAAAATTTCAATTGAATTATTTCCCCACGCAAACATTTAGTCACTGCGTCAGCCTGCTTGTATATTGTCATGTATCATTTAAAAGTAATTTTTGTTCACAAAATTTCAATTGAATTATTTCCCCACGCAAACATTTAGTCACTGCGTCAGCCTGCTTGTATATTGTCATGTATCATTTAAAAGTAATTTTTGTTCACAAAATTTCAATTGAATTATTTCCCTACGCAAACATTTAGTCACTGCGTCAGCCTGCTTGTATATTGTCATGTATCATTTAAAAGTAATTTTTGTTCACAAAATTTCAATTGAATTATTTCCCCACGCAAACATTTAGTCACTGCGTCAGCCTGCTTGTATATTGTCATGTATCATTTAAAAGTAATTTTTGTTCACAAAATTTCAATTGAATTATATCCCTACGCAAACATTTAGTCACTCTGTCAGCCTGCTTGTATATTGTTATGTATCATTTAAAAGTAATTTTTTTTCACAAAATTTCAATTGAATAATTTCCCCACGCAAACATTTAGTCACTGCGTCAGCCTGCTTGTATATTGTCATGTATCATTTAAAAGTAATTTTTGTTCACAAAATTTCAATTGAATTATTGAACAGATGAGAAGCCGGTTGAATATCGAGTCAAGAGTGCGACGTTTCGGCAACGAGTTTGATGTCCATACGTAGCCTGTAGTGCTATGAAACACAATGCCCTTACATTTAATGTTGAAGTAGGTAATGTGAGGAGGCAAAACTTCAAACCCTCTATACTTTACCAAGACTTTACACTTTCTTTGTGCTATAGCTCTGCTTACAAGCTTTTTCCCACTAATACTTAATTTCCGCATTACTAATAAAATTAAGTTAACAGAGCTGTAGCTCAAAGAAAGTTCTTGGTAAAGTGTAGGAAGGAGGATTGAAGATTTGCCTCCTCGTATTATTTGAACTCAAATCATAAAGAGTTCGTGTTTACAGCACTACAGGCTTGATAAGGGAAACAAATTAGTGGCGAAACGTCGCAATAAATAAGTAAACTTTTGAGTCAATATTCAACCGTCTTGTAATTTATTCAATGGTTGTCTCGAGTGCCCAAATTAACATGAATTAATTTGAATATAAATATACAAATATATATATATATATATATATATATATATATATATATATATATATATATTTGATTATAAAGGGGAAACGAAATGTACATATTTCCTAGAAGTGCAATGCCATAGATTCTCTGAACCGTCAGACCTGGTCCTTTTGTACCAAACGGACCTGTGTAATTTCATTTCTTATGGAAATTGACAAATTCGATTTATGCCGTCCAGGTGACATCTTGTGGAGCCACCCCACCCCACCCTCTACTTAGTAAGGGATAAATACAAACTGGCTGCAAGATCTACTTATTTGGACGGCTCTCTGCACCATTAGACAAAGCACAAAATTGGGTTTTAACATATTGTACATCCCTTTAAAACCTTGAAATTTGTTTATACTATCAGTAAATCATATAAATGTGAAATTTCCCACCTTTACTCAAAGAAATAAAGGAGATAAAAAATAACAAAATGGCGCTTGGATTAGTGATGTTTTTTTAACTTTTTTAATACTAATAGTATAACGTGGCAAATAAACACTACTCAATAATATTTTTCAGAGGACGAGTATTGCACTAGATTAGTGAATTGTTCAATGCTGTGAGTTACGGACAGTAGGTTTAAAAACCTGAAGAATTAGAACAACAAAAAACAGTTTTATGATTCTAGTTATACATAAGAAAATACTCTAAGTATAAATAAAAATAATTGTGAACTATGCAAAGTTAAACTTTACATCCAAGAACAGTGTTTTTCTCAACACTAGCTACACACATTCATCCAGTTGGAAAACCATTGTCTTAAGAATAAAAACTCTCTTCATCTTTGACTTCAAAATGTAAAACACCACTGAATCCTTTAATGTCATCTGAATCATGGCTATATATATGGCCCTGATGAATAGTTATTATCTGGAGTACATCCGTTCATTCTGCAGTGGATACAATCGCAGTTCCGATGTTTCTCTTGAATCTCATCTAGCACTGACGAGGTGAACCCACCAACAGTTGAAGAGCGAGTGAAGAACGCAGACAATTCTGCTCCTATATAATTTGTCTGCGTTCTTCACTCCACTCGCTCATCAACTGTTGTTGGGTTCACCTCGTCAATGCTAGATGAGATTCTAGCGAAACGTCGGAACTGCGATTTTATGCACTGCAGAATGAACGGATGTACTCCAGATAATAACTATTCATCATATTTTTCCATCCAAAATGGAATACGTATCAGTATATATATATATATATATATATATATATATATATATATATATATATATATATATATATATATAGGTAAAGTATATATATAGGTATATAATATGGTAAAGTTTATTTAGATCTTTAGGACTAGGAGACTGACAGACTTACCTTGGTGAGAGTCCACTCTGTAGTCTTGAAATAGAAAGTCTGTCAGTCTCCTAGTCCAAATCTCTCTCTCTCTCTCTCTCTCTCTCTCTCTCTCTATATATATATATATATATATATATATATATATATATATATATTTATCTATTTATTTATTTATTTATATAAATATGTCAAGTTACTTTTGTTAAAATATTATAGGTTAGGTTCAATTTTTTGTTATTAGTTTTGTTTGCCATATAATCACTGAAGATGATGACATAATCTGATGAAACGCGTTTGAGATTAAAGTTTTTATAATTGGGAGTTGTATATATTTTTTGTGTTTATATTAATATATACTCTACGGTATATATATATATATATATATATATATATATATATATATATATTTATTACATATATAATTATTTTGAGGATGGAGTTATTCCGAAACGCGTAAAAAAGAAAAATATTTTAAAGTCAGGAAAGGCACACAAATGCATTTAATTATATTCAAATATTCCTAACGGCAGTGAAGATGAGTATATTAAGTGATTTATAATTACCCACGCTGTATGTATGATCTTTTGCGAATCCTAGTATACAATGAAATACATAGATGTAAAACTAGGCATATGACTAGGCGGACCAGTGATATCAGAAAGTCTAGTAAACTTTGAGCAACGAACAACCCTTAAAAGTGTAGAAGTAGACTGCATAGAATTATCCCAGAGACGTGAAATATGGAGCAGGGATGATGTACAAATAACGCCTGTCAACAAGGGATGTTATTACAGCACGGGTTTGTCTCTGTCACACAAGGCTTGGAAAACCTATTCGGGTCGCCCTATAAAGCGTCATATTATAGAACGGAACGGGTGTAGACCATTATTTATACACGTGATGGGTGCTGCATGACCGAAGGTAGCCGATGGGAGCCGAAGGTAGCCGAAGGAAGTATTAGTTTAATTAAGATGAACTTTAGAGATAAATGTATCTAAATTTAAAATGGAAAATAAATTATTACTCAATAAAAATTCACTGTATGGGTCGTTGCATCGAATACAATATAAGCAGCACACACATTAAAAAAAACATTATAGAGTTTGTATACAAACAGTTTTAATGGTAAACATAATTAAAAAACAATAAGAAATATTACAAATATTTACTCAAAATCTCACTACACGTACGTACAGACTAATTTCGGCGACGATGTTTGCTTCACTCGTAGTCACTGATGAAGACGAAATCGTCGCCAAAACATTTATCTACTCGTATTAACAAACCACCATGTAGTGAGATTTTGAGTGAATTTTTATAATATTTAATTGAACTACTCTAATTAAAGGAATAAAAACAAAAGAAATATTATCCCTAAAACAAATACAACCGAAAGATTACAACGAGTTGCTTGAAACAAATATCTTAGAAAAACCAAAGAAAAATTTTATTTTAGTTACTTTATTAAATAAATAATTAATATGTGTAAGTATAAACGTATAACAGAATCATAATATTAAATGGTAACATTAAAAGCGTATTTAATTAGGAGGGCATTCCCACTTCCACTCTGTCATGATAATTAAATGGGTGTTTAGATGCTCAGTTAGGTACAATTATCTCTAAAACAATTAAAGATCCCCAATGACATTTTTAGGCAGTTATTATTATTACTATGGAAACACAAAACTAAAAATATCCCTTATAAAAGATTTATTTCTATTTTCTTAAGTAATTAAAATTGTCATACATTTTGGCGCATGTTCAGAGTATATATAATTTTTTTCTGGCCTTAAATGAAACTAAATACAATATTCCTTTTTAGAGTGTTATTTAGGAAATAATATCGATAGTACACACAAAACATTCAGGTCGCTAGCTTTTATGGTGCGAGAGTTACTGGTATCTAATCTTTAAGAAACATATTTTTCGAAAAACGTTAAAAAACGACAGTAACTTTCTTACATTAAAATCCTCCTGGACAGTTTTCCTCCACCCCATATCTTTATCTTCCCACTCCCTCTTAACCTCCTCTTGATTCTCAACTTCTTGTTGTTTTCATCAGCTTTTTGTAATCTGATATAATTTTTGTTTTTGTTTTAGGGTCTCTACCGTGAAATTACCAGACTTAATGTCCATTCTGTCTAAAACATTTGCTTCAGCGGTTGAGCATTCATTGAATGCTATCAAAGCATCACTTACTCCTAGTTGAAGAGGTTTTTACAATACCAGTCTTTTTTACCCTTTGCCAAATACAACTATTGAAGCTCTCGTTGGGGTTTTGAGTCTTGTCGTGCAAGCAAGAAGCTCAATTTTGGTGGAGTCTCGGTATATAGGTTTTATAGCTAACATGATCAGCTAGAGGAATTTTGTGCTCATAAATAGTTTTAGCTCTAAAGATTTATTATAGCCACACCAAGAATGCATTCCCTTGGGGCATAACTGATGCTGAGGCTTTTTGTCAGTCGATAGTGTGTGAAAATATGTAGCCCAGATAGCCTGTTTCATGTCATCAACATCTGTGAGGTTATTCATGATGGCTTACCCATAACATCTGTGTAGCTGGTCTGTTTTAGCGTCTGTAAGCCTACTTGCACCTCCTAAACCATTGTTGTCAGTAAGTGTTTCACCTTTGTATTTTTTCAGCCTTCTCAGACGCGTCCCCATGCGCTTTTACACGTGTCCCACACATTTCATATTGATGCTATCAACATAAAGCTTACTTTTTAGTACAGAGGAATATCCCTTAGAAGCCCCATCCCCAATATACTTGATGTATTTAACCCTTAGCTTGTCCCACGATCGCGCATAAATACATTTCATGAAAAAGGGGAAATGAGTGTAGATAACTATTATTAGACCTAATTGTCTCTGATGTCCCTGGAAACCAAACGCTGCATTATTACTGTTATTTAAAAAAAAAAGATTTTTTCATTGGAAAAGTGACACTCTTCCCTTAATTAAATTTAATTAATGAATTAATATATGATAAGCTGTATTACCTTCAAGTGTCGTACACTAATAAAATGAATTTGAACTTAAGTGGACGACTAAAATCAATTTTAATAAAGATTGAAAACCTAAACTATATATATATATATATATATATATATATATATATATATATATATATAGGGTGAATGTGAAGTAATAGTAGGAATTGAAAAAAACCGATCTTATATTTTCTTAATTCTGTTTACCAAGTTTTAAACACTAATAAATGTGTACGCAAAACTAACAAGTGTATGTGTGGCGTAGTTATTGACACTTACTTAAAGGTATGTTTAAACAATAAGATAAATAAATATAGGTTGAGTGTGAACTAATAGTAGCAATAGAATAGTGTTATCTATAAAAAGTAATCCTGCAAGTCATTAGGAATTCTGTAATAACGTGACACAAACCAATAGTAGTTTGGTATTCATTGGTTATTGACTTTATATTATAATGTATTATAGAAAAGTTATAAAACTCATGATTACAACCTTTTTATTAAAAAGTTTATTTTAGATCTACAATTTATTACTTTAAAGATTTTTAAAATTTTATTAAATAGGTGTTAATAACTTACTTAATTATTAAATACAGCATAGACTATCAAGAGTTCGCTAAATTGGGTAGCTATATATAACATATTAGCAAACAATATAATTTCCTACCTGATAGGCCTACATCTTGGCCTAATGATAATGTAAACCTAATACAGATAAAACAGCTGGTGTATGAAATGTTACGTTGTAACAGAGTGTAATGAAATATTAGATGTATTCAATGTAAATTGCAATAAAAACATATACACAACCTTCATACAATCTCCAAATGAGTATGTATACAGTTGTATAGTGCGGACCACGTAACCGTGCACTTGGCCTTGAGAGATCGCAGTAGGCGATACGGGTGGTAGATGGTCAGTATAAAAACTTTTTTAAAAATATACACAGACTGTCAGAACATTCATGATTATTATAAAACTTCTAGTCTCAAAACGGTTCGTACAAACGTAATGCCTTTTGTAATTTTGCGATGACTGATCGTTACTTACATAAAGCTGTTGATGTATAGCACACTCTTGAATAGCATGTTTTCAGAAATGGTAGTATTTTATGGCCAAGTTTACTGCTACCATGGTCCGCTCATTTTGTCACAGCATTAACCGCCGTTTTACATTCGGATATTTTCGGGACGGTTTGTTTGTCTTCGGATTGTTATAAACATCCCTGTAAATTCTTAAGCGATGACGTCTAGCTCTACCGATTAACTCACTGGTAATTTTATACACTGCGTCATGAAAACGTCACACTTAAAAGCGAAACGTCATATATAAATTTCCAAACCAGAATGTGCTGTTTACAATTTTTTTTAAAATTTATGATTGATTGATATAACTTGTGAGTTAAACAGGTATTTTATTATTGAATAATGAGTTGCAACAGAATTTATGGATTCAATGTGGAAACTATATCCAAAGCCCAATGGTGTGTGTACCTTTGTAGTATAGTGCGACACATGTATCCGCGTACTTGCCCACCTGCGCTTTCCTGTGTACTACCACTTCTGAAAACATGACACATATTCATAATGCTCCATATATCAATAGCTTCTGCATCCGATATGTCTACACATATTTAAAATTGTTATTTAATACTGAAGCTAATTAATCACCGAATTTATCTAATATCGACTGTCTCATGGTATTCAATGTTTTCAGCCCTTATCATGTTTGTAGGAAAGTATTTATACTGAATAAACCCAGCCTTTTACCTCTCGTCTTGTCTACTGCGATCTCTCAATGGCAAGTGCACTGTACTCGTTACATATGTGTTTGCTTATGCACTTATTTTACAAGTAAACTGACAAACAGAAAGTTTCAGGTAGATTTTGACATTATTAGTTTCCTATCGATACTTGTAAAATCTGCAGAATTTGCAAAGCACACCATGGGCGTACCCAGCGAGGGGCCCCTCTGGAAGCAAAATTATAATAAATTTGTAGTATAATCTGTGAAAAAAGGATTTAGCAGGAGACAAATTAAAGGATATTGAAGTGGCTACACTTTTGTAGAAGGTTAATATTTGTTTTCCTGTAACAAGGCATGCATTCCTGATTTGAAGTGCTTTGCCATACACTACAGCTGCTGTTGAACGATCTTTCAGTACCCTTCGAAGGGTAAAGACCTGGCTGAGAAGTACAAAAGGAGAGGACAGGTTGACAAGGTCACTGTATGTGAGCGCCATTGGAAATTCTTCAAAGAAAATCAGGATTGGATTAAAACAAAAGTTTTTCTACAAATCCAAGAAAAATGATACTAGTATAAGACGTGTAACTAGAATCATTTCTAGTAATGTAATAGTAAATAGTTTACAATCTAGTAATAGTAAATAGTTTACAATCATATAATAGTAAATAGTTTACAATCTAGTAATAGTAAATAGTTTACAATCATGTAATAGTAAATAGTTTACAATCACGTAATAGTAAATAGTTTACAATCATGTAATAGTAAATAGTTTACAATCTAGTAATAGTAAATAGTTTACAATCAGATAATAGTAAATAGTTTACAATCTAGTAATAGTAAATAGTTTACAATCATATAATAGTAAATAGTTTACAATCTAGTAATAGTAAATAGTTTACAATCATGTAATAGTAAATAGTTTACAATCTAGTAATAGTAAATTGTTTACAATCACGTAATAGTAAATAGTTTACAATCATGTAACAGTAAAAAGTTTACAATCATGTAATAGTAATTAGTTTACAATCATGTAATAGTAAATAGTTTACAATCATGTAATAGTAAATAGTTTACACTCATGTAATAGTAAATAGTTTATAATCACGTAATAGTAAATAGTTTACAATCACGTAATAGTAAATAGTTTACAATCATGTAACAGTAAATAGTTTACAATCTAGTAACAGTAAAAAGTTTACAATCATGTAACAGTAAAAAGTTTACAATCATGTAATAGTAATTAGTTTACAATCATGTAACAATAAATAGTTTACAATCATGTAATAGTAAATAGTTTACAATCATGTAATAGTAAATAGTGTACAATCATGTAATAGTAAATAGTTTACAATTATGTAGTATTACATAGTTTACAATCATGTAATAGTAAATAGTTTACAATCATGTAACAGTAAAACGTTTACAATCATATAATAGTAAATGGTTTACAATCATGTAATAGTAAATAGTTTACAATCATGTAATAGTAAATAGTTTACAATCATGTAATAGTAAATAGTTTACAATCATGTAATAGTGAATATTATTCTTAAATGAAAACTGTAATAACATAGTTGAGGAAGCACTGTTATAATTATACATAATTTTCTAAAATGTATGGTCTCATTCACCTTTTCCGTGCTAAAATGTTACAACGTGAACAGACATGGCTTGCCCCCCTCCCCTAATTTTGATTTTGGGTACCCTCTTGAAACACTCTCTTATTTTTTTTAAATTGGTACATTAGGGTATAAATTATATACATCGGTTGTATATATTAGGCCTAACGAGGTATACTAATCAAACGTATATATCTTATGCATATACTATATTTTATCTTGCTACTTCCCTAAGGTAATTGTCATCGAATTTTGTATTTAATGTACTTGAATCTACACGAAATTATGAACCGTGCTACAGTATTATAAAATACAAGCCATTCTTTATAACAACAAATACAACGCGGTAAAAATTTTGAAACTAGTGACAACCATTAGTTACAACAAAAAGTACTTGGTAACTGGATACCAAGTAAATACTATGAAAACTACACGAATGCGTTCCTCGATTGCAAAGTTTGACTTCCGCTTTGTTTCTTCCCTGTAAATGCAACCGACTTGGAAAACTGAGTTCCATACGTTGTTTTTGTTTGATACAATTTGTAAACATGTCGAGAGTTGACTTTCGTTTAGGCAATCTATACAAACTTCTTTTAATAAAACTACAGAAAATAAACTTTTTAATATTGTTCTACTTTTTAAACTTGGCGAGATAATCAAATGCGTGAAATTTATCAATTGTTAATTAATAATCCCCCCCCCCATACTTGAATTCACGTTACCTAAACTCACCGACATTTCAATTAAGTTAACTTCAGAATTGTATTATTCTGCCTGTAACAAAAAGCCAGAGACTTCGGCTATATTTGAGGCGGTTAGAACAAGAGTAGGCCAACCCTTAATTTTCAAGTAATTGAATTAGAAGCAGAAACAGGTGCGGCAGCGTACACGTTTTATTGCCAGAGTGGACTAATTTCAGTTGAGCTACCTTTGATAGATAGCGGCACTAAATTTTATTCGACCATATTTATAGCCTAAGGCTCTATTTTTTATGTCAATTATACATAATGTCATCATGAGTGATAATTTTAGTTATTACTGTAGAGGATATAGTAACCTCTGATGACAAAAATGACGAGGAAACGAGTGGGGAAAGAAATATTGTGAGATTTTAAGCTTACTTCTGGTACAATACTCATACCACAAGGTGAGCCCAAACCATTGTATTTCGATTTAATGACTTGAACAACGATAACACCAACACTATAATAAATTAAATGGAACTAGAGTTGGTGAACACCTAATGTTAGCCTAATGTTGCCATAATGGGTTACAGTTATATTGAGCTATATCGAGCTTAAGGGTGGTTTTATTATGATACGACTATGTTATTACCGCGATGGTTGGACTTTATGGTCTAAATTGGTCATCCAACTGATCAAGGTAGGGAATTATAATTTATTCAGAGATGTAGCTATCCCCAATTCTTCTCTCTGCCACTCATGGGGGGAAATAGACTTCCACCGTCCCCGTTGTTACTAATACAGTGATGCAACTTTCCACCATCCTCTCTGCTACTCATGGAGGGTGCAACTTTCCACCACCCTCTCTGTTACTCATGGAGGGTGTAACTTTCCACCATCCTCTCTGCTTTTCATGGAGGGTGTAACTTTCCGCCATCCTCTCTGCTACTCATGGAGAGTGTAACTTTCCACCATAATCTCTGCTACTCATGGAGGGTGTAACTTTCCACCATAATCTCTGCTACTCATGGAGGGTGTAACATTCCACCATCCTCTCTGCTACTCATGGAGGGTGTCTCTTTCCACCATCCTCTCTGCTACTCATGGAGGGTGCAACTTTCCACCATCCTCTCTGTTACTCATGGAGGGTGTAACTATCCACCATCCTCTCTGCTACTCATGGAGGGTGTAACTTTCCACCATCCTCTCAGCTACTCATGGAGAGTGTAACTTCCCACCATCCTCTATGCTACTCATGGAGGGTGTAACATTCTACCATCCTCTCTGGCACCGGAAGCTACAGACATTCACTTACTTACTAATGATGGGTGCACTAACAATGACAAATCCTGCAATGTCAAAGACCTGCAGTGAAATATCGAAATTCTTGTCTACTATGTTAAAATTTTGAAGTAAGTAAAAAAATTTTAATTAATAAAATAATAAAGCAAAAATAACATTTTCAGATTTAAAACAGAAAGATAATAATGAATGTATAGCATTTGAAGTAAAATGGCGACCGGTAGTAAAGATTACGTTATACTTATATAATTTTTTACTGTTAAAGAAGCCGACCTTTCATGGCAGGAGAGATTTCTTGAGCCAGATATTTACACGCAACACATCCAAAAGTTAAGCATATGGGGAGCTGGAATACAGGTCGTATTACTAAGGTAGATGAGGATTCTCCGATACTTGTAACGAGCATTAAGAGTAGGGAGTAGAGTAAGGTTGTGGAAATAAAGGGGAGTGGTGTGTGAGCTGGGAGAGAGGACTGTGGCTGGAAGAGTGGAGTAAGGGATGGGATTGGGAGTAGAATTTTAAAACTGGTTTGAAGTGCGTGACTCAGAGAGGAGAGTAGGGAATGGGACTGAGAGAGGGGAGTAGGGAATGGGACTGAGAGAGGGGAGTAGGGAATGGGACTGGAAAGAATTGTGAAACTGGGAGTGAGGACAGTGACTAAGAGAGGGGAGTAAGGAATGGGAGTGGGAAGAATTGTGAAACTGGGAGTGAGTACAGTGACTGAGACAGGGGGGTAGGGAATAGGATTGGGAAGAATTGTGAAACTGGGAGTGAGGACAGTGACTAAGAGATGGGAGTAAGGAATGGGAGTGGGAAGAATTGTGAAACTGGGAGTGAGGACAGTGACTGAGACAGGGGGGTAGGAAATAGGATTGGGAAGAATTGTGAAACTGGGAGTGAGGACAGTGACTAAGAGAGGGGAGTAGGGAATAGGATTGGGAAGAATTGTGAAACTGGGAGTGAGGACAGTGACTAAGAGAGGGGAGTAAGGAATGGGAGTGGGAAGAATTGTGAAACTGGGAGTGAGGACAGTGACTAAGAGTGGGGAGTAAGGAATGGGAGTGGGAAGAATTGTGAAACTGGGAGTGAGGACAGTGACTGAGAGAGGGGAGTAGGGAATGGGACTGGAAAGAATTGTGAAACTGGGAGTGAGAACAGTGACTGAGAGAGGGGAGTAGGGAATAGGATTGGGAGGCTAGTTTGAAACTGGGAGTATAGAGTGTGACTGACATAGAGGATTAGGGAGCTGGATCGGAGGGGACTGTAAAACTGGGAGTGAGAAGTTCGACTCAGAGAGGGGATCAGGGAATTAGATTGGGAAGAAAGTTTGAAACTGAAAGTGAAGAGTGTGACTCAGAAAGCAGGGTATGGAATGGGACGGAAAGTAACGAGTGGGTGGGGAATCTGAGCGGGGAATGGAAGTACACATAATTACTATGTGTCCTACACTTTCATCTTACACCCCAGGCAATGAAACGGCTTTTCTTTTTTCTTTAATCGACATTTTACAAAGAAAGAATTTCCTAATTTCGACGTGTACGAGTTTCTTGTACTACAAATTAGGTTCGCCTCGTGCAAACTTCATGTAATTAAATTTTTCTATAAAGTAAACAAAGACGAAGCTCACAAGAGGCAGTTAGTACTTTTAACGCAGTGTCAGACATGTAATCTAATTAAAAGAGACTTCAAAACCACTTGTTTAAAATATTATAAAACTCCAATATTCGAACATCCATTTAAAACTGAAACAAAAGTTCATTCAATATAAGGGGTAGTTTTAAGGGTTGTCCAAACACAACATTTGAAGTGTGTCCATGTTATAGTTTCTCTTAATGAACACAAATTTGTAAACGATGAAAAACACAAACCTTATCTAATTGAGTTTTGTAAGTTCCAATATAAAACGAGAGATAAATTATAAATAATTTGGAAATATTTACTTTTGTACCCATTAATGTTAGTAATAAAACACAAAATACTACAAAAACGCTCTCAATGCTTCTCCTCTAAGACCAGATGTAGAGGAACGTTTTCTCACTACTTTTAGGACTTCCAACCGCCAGTTAAAGGTGCAATTACGAACACCCTTTAAAGAATCATTTCATAGTTTTCTTTGCAACAAAATAGAGCCAATATTTCAAGATAAATTTCTGCTTTTTGTTTAAAACAGTGCTAAAAGTGCAGTTATGCTTTATAAACTTTGTGAGGATACTTTACAAACTTTAGTCGCCATTTTGAAGTCTAGCTTAGGTGAATACTACTTGACCCACTTTTAAAATCACTAGTGCTAAAAATTTTGGTTAACAAGGGAATTTATCTATGTGAATGTGTTTAATAGAAAGCTATATATTTAGACCTTTGTGTTATGTACGCATGATGGAGATTCTATTCTAGAATATGGGTCAAATTAATTAGAATTTTATGGTAGAATGTCAGTTATATTGCGGTGCCTGAGGAATAAGGTTATAGTCTGTTATTTTTCCATCTACATCCGTTCTTTCTATGTCAGTATCGTTGTACATTTACGCTGGACGAGCTTTGGATTCTGTATATTGTACTGGAAGAGACTGTAATGCTAGTTGGGATAGAAATTTTCACAAACGTACTAAATCTTTTGGAACTTTACATAAGACAAATCCTCCCCTATACTGGAGATTGTAACCCTAAAAGTTTTAAATGTTCCACGTAAATATTGTTTCTTGATATTTCTAAACGTAATGAGAATATAAACACTCTTTAAATAAATAATCAATAAGAGTCAACTACTCACAACCAATAATTTATTTTCGTTCTTGTTTTAATTGTGAAGCTATCATCAGCGAGTGATTAAAACTCTGCGAACGAGTCTGGGGCATTTCCTATATAGTATTTGATTAAAAAGCTTGAGAGAATATTGACGAGTTGATGTTTGTTATTCGGGCACAAGCTAAGCTCACATATTGGCTCAATGAATGCTTGTGAGCTTAGGCTCACATATTGTTGTGTCTTTCAAGACGAAGTGATTTTTCTAATATCATGATGAACCGAGTTATTTGGCGATATTATCGGCTTCAGGAATGTTATGTTTCCTATGTCAAATATAAAAATAGACATTCCAATATAAAGACTCTTACTACTGTTCAATATTAATATAAGAATTGGGTTTGATAATTCCAGAATGTCTATATTATTTCGAAGTATAGCTTTCCTCCCCAAACCTCTTTTCCATAAGCTTTGTTCCAGTATACATGTATCATCTTCATCCCCCCTCAGTATCAGAAAGGCTTTCTACACCCCCACCCCCTACGAAAGAATCTAATGGAAGTATAAGTGTAGCTCGCAACCCACCGCATAGGAAAACCAAATAGCCAAAATAAAAACCTTTAAAGGACGAGACCTGAATACCGTCTGCGCCGGAGTGTTAGAATCTCTAGCGCAAGGGTTTTCCCAATGAAAAAAATTACGTCATTTGTTTAAAAAATTTGTATTAAATAGCCACGTTATAGCTGCCTTCCTTAAACGATTTTTAAACCGTTTTCAATACAATTAAGTTTTCACTGACATGTTTAGACATTCCTATTGCTGCTTTCACATGTCTTACAGTCTGTGTCAATAACTACACGAGAAAACCTAACCTATACGCTTTTTAGTTTTGCGTACTCATTTAATAGTGTACACAACGTGGTAAAGGAATAGGAAAATAAAAGAATACAATGAGTGTTTTTTCAATTCCTTCTATTAGTTCACACTTATATATATATATATATATATATATAAAATATGGTGATATGTTTTCTTGTAATATAGTTAATAAATTTAAAATATTTCAAAAACAGAGAATAAAGTAATAAGAATAATGAGAAAATGAGAATAAATATACTCATTAAAAGTATTCTTGTTTTTGAAATATTTTTAATTTATTAATTATATCTATATATATATATTCTTGATATTTAACGTTATCCATTGTTCTTCCGTTGCACTGACTTTATGAAGTTAATATATTACTATTGTAAGTAATTTTATCCACCATTAAGTGCAATAATTTTACCTTGAGTGATGAGGCACTTTTCGGTCAATTGACCATTGTCGAATCACTGAACAACAGAAAAACATCAGTGATTCGACAATGGTCAATTGACCGAAAGGTGCCTCATCACTCAAGGTAAAATTATTGCACTTAATGGTGGATAAAATTACTTACAATAGTAATATATTAACTTCATATATATATATATATATATATATATATATATATATATATATATATATATATATATATATATATATATATATATATATATATATATAGTAATCCTTGGATGACCTATTTTTCTTGTGAGTATATATAGTAATCCTTATAACTGTATGAAGCAACTGTGGCGTAATGTTTATTTTTAAATAAATAAAACCTCTAAACCATAAATAACTTTTATTTTAAACCTAAATTTATTTATTTAAAAATAGTAATCCTTGGATGACCTTTTTTTCTTGTGCGTGTATATATATATATATATAATTTTTGTTAAAATTTTCAATTGTTAACAAAATATTTTTTATTCGTCCACTCAAGTTCTAATACATTTTTTAAAACTTGTATTGTATAACACTTGACGTGAATGCATTTTTTATCAAATAATAATTAATTATTTTCGCTTTCTATTATGCCACTTAATATTATGGTCTGTCACATGTATATACAAATTTATTTTAATTGTATTTGTTTGATATAAAAGAAAATAAAACATTTCTTTGTTCGCCTAGGCGGGTATTGCCTTTAAGAAATCTTTTCCTAAATTACTTGCTTTAAGCTAAGACTAAACTATTAATAGACAAGCTAGAAATTACACTGGTTTGAAAGATGAATGAAATAACCAAGATTTTATATTAGCACGATATGTATAATTCTGTTACATCTCAAAAGTACACACTAAAACTTAATTTTGTCCGAGAAAATACCTTTATGTCACTACAGCTTAGATTCTTTAAGTAACTCGATTTTCGATCTACAATTTCATTAAAAAATTTGTTAGAGATCATATTTGTAGGCATTAAATTTAATGGCACTAAATTCAAGTATTTAAACGGCTTACTTTTTTGCTTTAGGGTAGAGTTTTTTGGAATATATAAAGGCCCATCTCTCAATTTAAGAATTCTGTTGGAGTTCTAATTGCCTTTATGCTTTCAATTCCAAAGCTTTACAGAACAGGAAACATTTCAATAATTTACATGTTGTTTACCCTATAATATTGACATCTTACGTAACTGTCAATCAGTCGCAAGTAATTTTAATCAGGAATAATTAATTAAAATTAATCTAATCGCAGTGACGTAACGGAGATATAAAAGCAAGGTAAGGAAAGTTCACGATTTCAGTGTACGTACGCCTACTGTAGCATTGTAAGACCTTCCGAAAAATGTTCAGTAAATGAAAACATAAGGCAGGAATATTTTTTGTGGAAAATATGGGATGAAGAAAGGATTTCAACGCAAGGTTGAGTAGAAGCAACAATTTATCAAGGTTTATTATTATTTCATTTTATTCAGACAAAGAGAAATGTCTGTTTTGTATACGTATTCCCCAAGAGCTATGGTTTAAACAAATCAAGCCTAAACCTAAAACATTTTATATTCGTATATATACACTCACAAGTCGACATTAATAAAAGTCGGTGATTTATAAATCCATAAAACTTATTTTAAAAGTAACGGTGATGTTTAGACAGTTTGCCATCTTCGTCAAACAGGACGTTTTCAGCAAATTTAACAAATATCAAGTGAAGAACCTGTGAAATGAAACGAACTACAAATAATTTAGGTTTTTTCCAATTTGCAGGGTTTTAAAATTGGTGAAAACTTTCTGTCTTATGAAGATGGCAAATTAACTGTTATTTTGAAAACAAATGTTATTGATTAAACACCTAATAGGGGTAACAAGTAGTTTTAACATATAATTATTAGAAATAATAAAATTCTTGTATTATCTGGAATTGCGAAACAATTATGGCAACGTATTTATGGAGGCGTTAACTATAACCTTGCTCTGATCCGAAAGATAACGAATTAGAATTAACATAATTTAGTACTTGACTAAATGACAAGCCGTTTGAATGAACAAAGCTCTTCGAGTGACGAAGTTTATTTATTTATTCGGCAACTAATTTGTTGTCCTTATTAATGTGGTGTATAAAATTACCTGTCAGGAGTGTGGACAGGTCGGTGTTTTCTTTGTACATAGGGAAAGGTTTGGACATAAATTTGATTTTATTATACTGGATTAAGAGAACTTATTCTGAAGCTGTCCATTTTAACATACAAAAGAATGGTATCAATAATAAAAATGACATTGTTAAATTATGTAGTATGTATAAGAAATTGTTATATCAAATAAAAGCAACATAAGTTAGTTCATGTTGGTTGTATTTACCCTTCTCTTGTTTTATATTTGGCTATTTTCTTTGTGCGTGTTTTTATGTGTATATTGTTGTTCTCTCAGTTGCTGTTTTCAATTATATTTTAGATGAATGTGTGACTCTCACCATGCAGGTGGGGGTTTTTTTATTAAGTTTTTTGGTTAACATTTCACTGAAAATTGTTTAAAGTTTAAACATATTTTGTTGTTAGTATACTTGTATTTTTATGCTTATTTATAATTTATTGTAATAATTGTTTTCAGGTTGATAATGGCAACAAATTAGTACCCGAAACGTAGCACTAAATAAATAGTCTTATGACTCGATATTCAACCAGCTTGTCACTCAGTATATATCTTGAGCGATTAAATAATCATTATTTTTTCTGTTAATTTAACAAAAATGTTTATTCATAATTGTTTTACAGATTTATCGATGCTTGAGCTTTACCAGCCGTACAGTTAGACACAACTTATATAGTATAATATCTAACATGCCTTCTTGTTATTTAGTGGAAGTGATTTCTATATTTCACTATTTACACTTCCTTACAAAAAACGTAACAATATAGTTGAACGAATTTTCCGGAATTACCGAATTATGTCTTCTCCGAATTTTCTCATTTGGCTCATTTAAATGCTAAGCCTTTTAGACAGTAACAAATTTATGAATTGGTCATTGTTGCTAATTAATTCGAATCTCGATTACATCATTAATTCTGAAAAGACTCTTACAAAATCTTACCCTTAGTCTTGCAGTAACTTTAAGTTAATTAGAGTTTAACTAGCGAGAACACAACAATAAGAATTAAAACAGTTTACTCTAAATCTCATTATACATTAGTTTACTAAAACAAACAGACCAGTTTCGACGATGTGTGTCGCCTTCTTCAACGCCTGGCTACTACTGATGAAAGCCAAGCACCAATGAAGGCGACACCATCATCGAAACTAGTATGTTTCTTTTAATAAACTAATATGTAATGAGATTTATAGTAAACTGTTATAATTTTTACCGTTGCAGTAACATCTTGAAACGATTTTAACGCTAGGGTTTTCGCTTTAATTACCATCCGTGTGTGCGAATTGTGGTTCACCATTACGCAAAATGAATGTACACAGCCTTAGTTACACCTCCTTAAATCCCTCAAGCTATTGTTAGCAATCTGGATTTAATACAGCCTTTCCAAGTGTCCTTTGAATTGTTATGTTTTTACATAAAAAGTTTCTTTACTCGTACTTAGTACGTCTTTCCATTCTGATACAAATTATCGTTGAAACAGAAAGCTATGAAGGTTTAGTAACCACGTCTGTTTAACGCACTCAGACCAATCGTTTAATTAGAACATTGCATTTTATAATAAAAACATTCAACAAAACTAGGGTAGCATTATTTTGAAAAAAAATTAAATAATAGTTTTTATTGTAGTTTTTAAAATCCTATGAGATACAGCTTTTTTACATCCAATAGGAACGCGATTAAATCATAGTATTTCTCGTAGAAAGTCCAAACATAAGAGTGTGACCAAGTAAAACTATAAGTGACATAGACACTGGTAACAATAAAGGGAAAAAATGTTTGTAAATATCTAGTACGAAATACCTTTGCAACTGGCAAGTTGAGGGTTAGGTAAACATAATAGAGACAAAAGAAGCAAACTAACTGTGGGGACTCACAAATTATCCTTCGCAACACAAAAACGAATAGAACATAGAGAAGTGAAAGTAAATAGAAATAGCGTTCAAGTGAGAGACATGTTCAGGTGTACCCCTAACGCACGATATTGCCCGAATAAAGACACTATACTAGGGTAGTCGTGTGCATTTCAATCAATGAATAAGACCTGAGCCCTGCAATACAATAGTAAAATGTACGTGCAAGGATATTATTTCTTCGTAGCGAGGTAATGGATTATGGCTCACGTACCGCTGTCAGTAGGGGTGCTATTGCTACAGCAGTATGTCTCTGTCAGGGGTAGTAGGGGGAGGGGGGAGAAAACATTCAGGTCAAGCTATAAAGCTTATAATAATGGAACGTACAAAGTACTATTAGAAGAGTGGCAAATATATCTCTTAGCGGTTGCTATGGAAACAAATAAACACGTAAAATTAAGTGTCGTTGCGCTGTCGGGGGAAGATTGATAGCTTGATGATGCTCCTTTCCTGAAGGTCACTTTAAGAACGAAAAAATAATATATATATATATATATATATATATATATATATATATATATATATTACTGTAATCAATAAAGTTCTATAAACATATTTTGTGCATTCATAACTACAGTATTAGGGTTCATTGGAATTCCTGTTTCTTCTAATGTACAGGAACGTATTTCCGTGTAATACAGGTCTATATATATACTCATATGTATATATATATATATATATATATATATATATATATATACACATGATGAATAGTTATTATCTGGAGTACATCCGTTCATTCTGCAGTGCATAAAATCGCAGTTCATAAAGACCGTTGTAGCACAAGGAGCCGCTGCATAAGAAGGCTGTATTATATATATATATATATATATATATATATATATATATATATATATTTATATATATATATATATATTATAGTAATCAATAAAGTTCTATAAACGTATTTTGTGCATTCATAACTACAATATTAGGGTTCATTAGAATTCCTGTTTCTTCTAATGTACAGGAACGTATTTCTATGCAATCCGAGTTTTCTGTCTCGGTTCTGTCTACCTAGAATTATCTAAAGTCCACTGTATATACAAACACAAATCACATTGCCGAGTAGCAAATGTGACGTCATATTGGTAGCCGTGGAAACTGTAACAATCGTAATAATAATAATCCTTCAAGTCGCCTTATAGCACTGTGGCCATGAAATAACTGGTGACCTAGAAGCGGCGAACCGTTTTCACTCTGCCAGGTTGCCGGCATTAAATATTGAACGCTATTTATATTCCCTTTGCCAACATCCCGGTTCGCGCTTAGTTAGGCCTTCTTTCTTTGAGGTTAGTCAGTTACCCATGAAGCTCCACAGAGTGTATTATTGCACACTTGTTGCTATTCGCAGGAATTTTGTGAGAGGCCAGATCACAAAATGGCGGACATCAACTTTCCTAAGTTATATATTAAATTTAAAAGTTAAACATACAATTCTAACAATTATGTATAAATCTTGATTTTTAATACAAATTGGTAGTGTGTAGAAATGAAACCGCCGTTTACACCAGGGTTGTCCAACTGGCGGCCCGATAATAGTTTCTCAAACCTTAAAAGAAATAGTTGTTTAATAAACTCATACAAAATTGGATCAGTGTATCAGTCAGCTAAGGTATCTAAATACCACAGAATTTACCATTTAACATCTAATTTTAAAAAAGTTCCTCCCCCGGGCAGTAATTTAAATTCCACCCCCTGGCCCATTAGTATGGCCCGCGGATTGCCCCAAAGATTGAGTTTCAGCCCCGCCTTTGTAAGTTGTTCATTTCTGCTCTAGACCAATAAAAACGTCGATCACGTGATTGTAAAATGACTTCGATGACTAAAATTAGCAATATATTAGCCAAGAAATACACTATGAATGGTCCTGACAATATAAATTAGGTAACAGGTAATGTAATAAGGGAATGCATACATGGACTCATAAACAAACTAAATAAAAACTCGAGAACCACTACATAATAAAAACCGTCAAGAAATCAAACCAATTTAGTTTTAATAATTTTTATTTTCGTAAAATGTAAATAGTAAAAAACACGAACTGTCCTATTCTTATATTAAAGTCACGTAAGCCTTGCATGTTTAAGACAATACAGAAGCCCACGCGTAAGACTTACTTAACCCGCCTTCATGTAACTTTGAAGCTTATGTTTGCAAGTTACTGTTTATACTCTAGAATATTCAACCTTTACGACGAGAAAGATTAAATCGCGTCAGGCTAGGACGCTAGAACTAGACGGTAGGTAACAATGGCTGGATGCGCAGTAGCAAACTGAGTTTGTGACGTCATTGACACCATCTTCGTCTAGAAAGATTAGTTGCTCAGGCCTATTGGTTTTGTTAGTTGTGTTTATGTGAGATTGTTATTGTGAAGTGAATGTACGAAGTACTTCTTGCGTTGATATCGTTTCAACTACTAAGTAGTTAATTAGTAAGCTTAAATAAAAGGAAAATGTCTCGTTGTGCAGTTGCCGGGTGCACAAATCATACGAACCGTGCGAGAGAATTGAAAATTTCGTTTCACAGATTCCCAGAAGATAATAGCCTCAATAAGCAGTGGGTTCACTTGTGTAAAAGACGAGATGAATTTAACGCCCTAAAAAGCGTGGATGTGCTCCAACCATTTTTCACCAAATTATTTTAAATGAGACTTTAATGCAAAACCTTTACAACTGCCAGAAAAACACAATTTGAAGAAGAGAGCAATTCCCACACTTAAAATACCACCATACATTTTTCAGATAGAGATTTCAGAATCTCGAAACAATAGATTTCAGCGACGAAAAAGTAAAATAATGCTAAAAACATTGATAGATAACTCCATAGACTCAATATATGACCTGATCGAAGAACGTAGCTGAACTGCCTGTGCACCGACACTGAATGAAATAAAGCTACAATTGGAAGAGAACAATTCTCTAAAAATAGATAACCAGAAGTTTGTATGTGAATTACAAGAGGTCCGGTCCATTATTTCAGACTTAAAACATACCCTAAAAATGTATGAATCGATGTTTTCTTCCTGCCAAAAACAAATTATTTTGAAAGGTTGGAGTAATAAGTGGTCTTTAGAAGATGTAGCAAAAGCCGTTACGATACGATGCATTTCAACCAAAGCACTGACCTATGTGAGGGATATTTTAAATTATCCACTTCCGTGTGAAGTAACTGTAAAATGGCGGCTAAGCCAATTTTCTACACCCCCTGAATTTTTGGACATAGGCTTTGATTTATTAAAAGGACAAGCAGCCATTTTAAAAGATATCTTTCAGAAAGACGTGGTCCTAAGCTATGATGAAAGTTAAATCTGATATTTGCTATGGCTCAAATGAAGACAAATTTTGGGGGCCACATTCTAATGTTCAAGTCATGATTATTCGATGTCTAGCAGGAAAATGGAAACAACCGATTTTTTATCATTTTGACCAAAATGTGTCTACAGACATTTTTATATGCAGTTAAACTAATTGAGTCAACAGGTTTTAGAGTAAGAGCTTTCGTTAGCGACATGGGTGGCTCGAACAAGAAACTAATTTCCGAACTTGGGATAAAAGCTGAAAAAACGAATACAAAAAATCCTTGTTCAGACCATAACGAAATTTGGGCGTTTTGTGATGTCTCTCATTTGTTAAAACTACTAAGAAAGCATTTGTTGGATGAGGGCTTTCTTCTTTCTAGTGGAGAAATTATTAGGAAAGATTTGTTTTTTAAATTAGTTGACTACCAAAAAGATGGTGTCTTGAAATATACTCATAAAGTAACGCATCATCACCCATTACTTTCGGAAAACGAAAGACAAAACGTCAGAAACGCCGCTGAACTACTATCAAGAACTGTTGCAATGGCTATATCTCATGTGTTTCCAGGAAATGACCGTGTGGTATAGTTTTTATTAAATGTCAATAACGGCTTTGATGTCCTTAAAGACTTCCTCATCACCTCACTGACAAAAAGAAAAGCGCGTATGGTACAAGTCTCGACGAACAAAACATCATGCTCAACAAACTGTACGATTTATGACACTGCATGAGAGTATGTGGAAAGGAAGGTCTGCTCCTTCCAAACAGGCCTTATGATATCGATTCGAAGTTTGCAAGGCTTGTTTCAGAACTTACAGGCAAAAGGTTATATATATATATATATATATATATATATATATTTATTTATATATATATGATGAATTGTTACTATCTAGAGTACATTCGTTCATTCTGCAGTCCATAAATTCGCAGTTCCGACGTTTCGCTAGAATCTCATCCAGCATTGACGAGGTGAACCCAACAACAGTAGAAGAGCGATATATATATATATATATATATATATATATATATATATATATATATATATATATATATTAGCAGCTAGATGTAATCAGGATGCGTTGGAATCATATTCCTCACAAGTAAGAGGTAATGGCCGATTTAACGACTAGCCCTTACCAACATCTGTACAATATAGGATAAAGTCCTTGATGCGCAGTCGAAGCGCATTCGATATTATATCTAACGGATGCTATGACCCCCAAACTTGTGAAACCCTCAGTGTCGATGTGTTGAGCAATGCTGACCTTGTACACCTCAAAGACAGTACTACAATTAAACAAGTTGACAATGAACAAGAGGATGAAGAGTTTAATGAGATCGTCGCTTCACTAGTGGAACAGCTGTCATTAGTAGATAACTACAAGAAAAACAAAGAGGACTTCGAAATACTTGAAACACAGCATAGTACAGAACAAAGAATTGACTTGTTAAAAACGCTGGCGGGTTACGTGGCTTATCGTGTCAAGAAAAGGGGTGTAAACCCAACATTTGACTACGGTCAACATACTGGAGAGACAAACAATGACTGGGTCTCTACTTTGTCTAGATGAGCGCTCACAAACCCATCTAATGTATGGCTGGAAACTGTGATTACACTAGAACAGGAGTTTCATACGTTCCATGGGGACGGTCTTAATAAATGCCGTGACGTTATGAACAAACTTTTAGAAATTGTCAAACCAAAATTTTCTTCTATCGATGACTTTGCTTTATCCTGCTGCAAGTAAGGAATTAAACGAGAATAAATCGCTTAAAATATTGGAATCTGCAAACCATAACAGCGATATAGAAAGAAAAAAACAAAGAAATATAAGAAATTGAATATCTAATCCTTAAAATGTATTAGATTTTTATCAAACAACTCTCCAGAACTGACTATTTCGGAAGATCATATGGTTTATAATTATCACGGAAAGGTAAACGTTTTTACCATACCGATAAATTGTTGTATTACTGTAAAAAACGTTGACAAATATTGGGTAAGTTTAAAAAATGTAAATATCTTTGTTTTGCAATCTAACTTCCAATAGCTACACTTTGTAACAGAGAATTACTGTATATTAGAACGTAAAATGCAAAAGATCGCAGGCTACGCTAACGCGCTTCAATAGAACGGCTTGGTGGCAGTGACGTCACAGACTCAGAGCGGCATGCTCGTAATCCCTACCGTCTTATTCAAGGAACCGTGGGTCAAAGGGGAGGTATTGTGGTGTTGTCTTAGAAATTTGAAAATCCATATCTGAGAGTGTAGCTAAGTAACCTCCCCATAATAGGGTAAACTCTGATAGTTTTGTTCGTGAAACAAAAAATAAATTTATATTTCACGAAGGGAAAAATGCGACAAACATTTTCCTCACTTACCAAGCGAACCACGTATTCCCAGCGAGCTTCAAACCCACGCGACAACACAGAAGCGGTCGCCTTAAGCTCGCCTAATCCACCTTCTTACTTGGGAAACCTTCTGCGGACGATGTTGGGCTAAGCGGTTTTGTATTTTGGAATACCCGGGTCTGTAAGGGATGGAGTCGGGGTTAGGTATAAAGAACGGGTTACTTTATAGTTGGAAAACTTTAAGCTTTAAACTTTAGTCACGTCTTGGATTTTGTACTGTGTTTAACGAATAACAAAGTACAAAGCTATGACTCGTGTATCAACAACTGCTTATTGTTGTAAAATGAATTTTATTATTTGTTTAAGGATTATTTATTATATTGAATGGAAAACATTTACTATTTCACTATCATTATTTATCCACAAACGTGTTCCAATAACAGTGTTATCATCATCTTATAGTAAAGTTGATAAAACACCTAAACGAAATTTAGATATACAGTGTATATATATATATATACATTAAACCATTTTCCTTTAATTAAAGTTATATTTCTGTGGTAGCATCACTGATGATGAAGATGATGATGATGACATATGTCATTAAAACGCGTATGAAATTAAAGTTTTAATCTTGTGAGTTATGTATATTTCTTATGTTTATAAATTCAACTATATAAAGAAAAAAGAATATTGATTATATATATATATATATATATATATATATATATATATATATATAGCAACATATTCGGCTATATAGCATATATAGCAATATATATATATTCGGCAGTTAGAACTTAAGATGCATTTGAATACAGTCGTTTTGATGTCATTTACATTGAATTTTGTGTCTTTAGTTTATTTTTCGAACTGTTAGCATTGTTTTCCGGACAATTGTGTAGGCTGTGGTGTTGGACATTCGAATCTATGTGCTGATGTTTAAACGTTAGTATAATAACTAAATGTTTTGTTCCTGCAGATGACCCCAGTTTGGAATCGAAACGTTGGGCGATGTGTGACAACTAATTAAAGAATGCCTTGTGATCAGCTTGTCAGGTAAAAGTAGGCCATACAAACATACACTAAGTCACAAGTAT
The DNA here is from genome assembly GCA_036971475.1 of Prosapia bicincta. Lineage (NCBI taxonomy): Eukaryota > Metazoa > Arthropoda > Insecta > Hemiptera > Cercopidae > Prosapia > Prosapia bicincta. The sequence continues at coordinate 74,829,676 of JBAIZL010000004.1, read as the reverse complement.
ATTTTTAAAAAGTAAGACGCGTTTCAATGAAAAAGCTATCATCTTCAGTGAGACATAACTAGCAAAAAAACACAATTTCGAGTACAATTACAATGGAGTTGTATTTTTGAGCATTATGGTTATAATTCACTGAAGATGATGGCTTTGTCACTGAAACAGGTCCGATCCGATACACTAATATTTTTATTATTTAATAACTAAAAACATTTAAAAAAATTAATTTTAATACCTATAGTTGGTTGTAAACGACCAAATTTATCAGAACGAGAAAAGTAATTTTAAAGAAATACATTTTTCTCTGAACGGAGAAAGATACAAGTTGCAAATCACTAAATGTGACCAGAAAAGAGATATCTGAGATGGTTAGGGCTTCGTGTCAAAACAGGCACGCTGACGAAATAACTAACGCCTCTTGTTTAAAGAGGGGAGAAAATATCCCACAGAAGTGTAAAGTTACACGGAAAATGGAAAGGGAAGCAACTAAAATTAAGGTATTTTTTTCTGAAATATTGATAACATACGGTGAACAGTTCAAATGGTAAATTTTGCCTAGCAACCAGCAAAGTGCATTGTAGGATTTAGCAAATCGCCAAACAGGGAAACATTTTTATGGTATGCTAGATTAGTAGCCTAAACTTTAAAAAGATATTGTAGTGGAAAATAACAGGAAACCTTAGGAAACAAATATAGAGAAAAGACTATTTGTTTAAACTAAAAATGTGAAATAAAATTCCAAGCATCTAGTTACACGCTGACTATACGCAAACAAAAGACTTGAGCGCGAGGTATGGCCGATGCAAACAGATACGGCAGTTTACATAGCTTCGCTCCGGAGATTTTAATTAACTCCTTTTATTCTATCTAATTAGCTTGGCTCATTTTATACTCATATAAAACGACTCATTATAGAAATTCTTTTATTAAAGAAAGTCACAGATGGTTTAATAACCAACTTACCTCCAGGAGGGATTATTCCGAGAGCATTGCCAACGGTACAGCGGAGTTGCTTTTGTGTTGCATATTTTCGTTCAAAGTTTTATGTGGAAAACTGAGATTGGTTAGGGTTGGAGTTTATCAAACACGTAAATGTGCTTTGTTAGAAAATAGGGAATAATGACTCTTTAAATGGCCACGCCCTGTATAATCACTCATATCATGTCAATTCTGCAACTTTCCTTATAAACTTGAACTTTGTCAAAACCGCATGAGCACAGAGACCCCTACATCCACAGATACCGCGTATCCGAAGACAGACACTGCACAACCACAGACAGACACAGCATATCCACAGACAGATAACGCATATACACAGACAGACACTGCATATACACAAACAGACAATGCATACACACAGCCAGACACTGCATATACACAGACAGACACTGCATATGCACAGACAGACTCCACATATCCATAGACAGACACCACATACTGACAGACAGACTCAACATATCCCCAGACAGACACCGCCTATCCACATATAGACACTGCATATACACAGACAGACATTTCATATGCACAGACAGGCACCACATATCCATAGACAGGCACCGCTTAGTCACAGACAGTCAGCATATCTACAGACAGACAACGCATATCCTCATACAGACACTGCCTATTCACAGACAGACATAGCATATCCACAGACAGGCACCGCTTAATCACAGACAGACATAGCATATCCACAGATAGACACTGCCTATTCACAGACAGACATATCATATCCACAGACAGACACCGCTTAATCACAGACAGACATAGCATATCCACAGATAGACACTGCGTATTCACAGACAGACATATCATATCCACAGACAGGCATCTCTTATTTACAGACAGACATATCATATCCACAGACAGACAACGCATATCCACAGACACCAAAATCCTTCTAACTCTGATTCAGAGATACAATAAGCAAACATAACCAACAAATAATACCGCGTCTCGCACAATCCGATACAGACCCAACAACTGATTAGTCAGTGTAGTACTGAATACACTAAGCAATAGTAAGTCATAATCAATGGCTACTTAATGACTACTTTATACTTGAAACTGTGTAGAACTAGGAAGTTATTCATTCCGTTCTTTGCAACGAGATACATTTGCTAAGGAAAAGTAATACGGCTGGAATACGGATTCAATTATTTAATTCATTCAAAGTAAAAAAGTCCCACTTGTGCTTAATTAGCACAGATTACAAGCATGAACAAATTTAAACAACTTTTTAAAGAAGAGATTTTTCCAAGTTGCTCCACAATTCGTCGACCTTTCATAAAATAACTGTAGACGTTTTCGTATTGAAGTGGGTAAAATAGGCAACGCAACTAGTATTGGAATACCAACCTTCATTGTAAATAAAATTATTGTGAAATTGTTTAGTCTAAAGGGTTTATAATAGTTTTTTAACATAATAAAACGTTAATATTAAAGTCTGTATACTTATTTTAATCACAACAATCTTAATAAACCCTAGACTACAATACAAAATAATTCACTAAAGTTACAGATTATGTAAATTATGCATCCTTGTAATTAGAGGTGTATTTGTTTAATGATTTTGTAATTTGTTACTGTGATTATTAGTATGAAATGCAAAACTGGTGTTTTATTCTTTGAATTTTACTACTTTCTAATTCTACTTACTTCAATGTTTCTAGAATACAAATATGAAATCAAGAGATTTACTTCGTTTTATATGTTATCCCTGAAGCATTAAAATCTTCAACAATACATAATCCGGATAACCTTAAATCATCCCCAATGAAGAACTTGTATGTTTCGCTAAGCGCTTTACGTCTATTGGTTATTTTACGAACCAGCCCTTTCAAGGATGAGTTTCAATGGGAATTAAGTCAGTGACCTGGTTGTTAGACCATGTTTAGAGGAGCTCTTCACTTCCTATCATGTAACTACCCTTAACCTACATGTCTGCTATATAAATAGCAATAATGAAATATCACTTCGCATTTGAGAAAATATATAACTTTTTCATATAGTTCGGACAGGGTGAAAATAGGTATATTATTCCATTCACAGTAATAAAATAATCAACATGACCTAACCATAAAGTCTTTCAGAACTAACCTGGGGATTTATAATTTCTGTCCATACTCAAAATACAAGCTGCCCGCGCATCTAAACATCCAGGCGTGGGCTTTCGTTTTCATGAAGTCTCTGAACTGGTTCAACATTCTCAGGGTGTACTGTAATAGCAAAATGCATATTTTAGAATACTTTTTTGAAGGCAATTTTAAGAGCTACCTTACTTGATAAAGGAGAACGCTTTCGTTCTTAAATTATTAATATTTAGTAATACATTTTATTAGACTAATGCATAATTAAATATACAGTATATACATATTCTATTACATATTTTTATTTGTCAATGTACACTTACTTCATAAACAAAAGTATTTATAAAATTAAATGCTTGAACTTTATCAAGTAACATATTTTTATCATCAAGAGCAAACAACTTTATAAATATTTTTGTTTGTGAAGAGTATTTGATTACATAAATAAATATCTAACAAGAAAAACGTCATCCGCAAATCAAATATATAACTATATTCAAACATATTTGCGGAATTAGCTGTCTGAAACGACTTCGCTTTCGTGTAAACACTTCCAAGATGTTGTTCAGGGAAATTATTTCAAAAAATTAACGCCTGTGTTTAAGAAACATCAATGCCTGTTGATACAGACAGAGGTGATGGAACAAATTGTTGTTTATTGATAAGGTTATTGGCGTTATGGAAATATTTTTGAAAAGTACATACGGCGTAGATCTGAAAACAACGAAAAGAGACAACATTAAAAGCAGCACAAAACAACGAAAGAATGAGACAACAAAACACTATAAAGGGGAAGTCTGCCAGCCAATTAGATAAAAGATTATTCATTCCACATATTTTAAAATTCAGTACAAGAACACAATTGTAATTCGTATATGTTATTATTTATGTTCTCTGTCACAGGTATAGTGATCACAGATAGCTAAACGTTTTTGCTATTTGAAAGCATACATATTCAATCGTAATTACCAGTGTTTGTTTTTACTGACGGTGCTTGAACAGAAGTAATTAAAGGCTTTCCCTGTAAAGGTTCTATACTACCCATGCATTGCAGTCTTTGTACCTCATTAAAACTAAAAAACTCAATGCTTTCTGAATTGTAGCGGTGATACTCTTCTACACTTATTCTAAATTTCAGCTACCTGACCGCCAAAGACTGCATAGAATTACTTTCCGATTGTAACAAAAAAACGTAATTAAGAAAAAAATAATTAATTTCTACTTTGTAAAAAAAAAAATTTTAGTTTTTATTAAATAATTACAAATAATGTAACATATGTTGTGTTAAAACATCTGTTCAACCATATAACCTATAACATAAAAATCATCTGTTTTATTGAATCATATGGTATCACATATTTTAAGCCAAATAGGACAAAATAACTAACATTGGCGCTTTTGTGAAAAGTTTTCTCCCATATAAAACTAAAATTATTTCAATAAATTTAATTAATGAATTAAAATTTGATAAAACTCTATTAACATCAAATGCCATCCACTACAAGTTTTAAAATCTTGTGTCAATGGATAAAAAGTATTTTATTACCGATTGAAAATGTGAACAAGTTATAGGCCTATATAAAGAGAGTGTTAACTAATAGAAGAAATTGAAAAAAAGAAATTGTTCTCTGAAGCACGTTTTGTCGATACTGCAGACACGTCAATAATATCATGGCAATGTTATAAAAGTCGTAAAGTGTAGTCGGAGATTTTAACTGAGATAAGCACAGTAAACTAAACAGTTTTGAGATATAAAGGAGGAATTGCTATGAGTAATGCTGGAAACAATATCACCAAAAATACTTCCATATTCAGCAACCTAATAGCTCATATGGTAGAAGGAAAAGCTACAAGCTAAGTAGATAGCACTGGTCGAAGACAAATATGCATTTAGATGAAATATATGTGACCGTGGCAGGAATGAGGGTGGGAATAATATGTGAGTCATGCTCAAACAAAAGCATAATAGAGAAGAATTATTCTTGGACCATGAATGTTAAAAAAGGTCAAGTAAGGTGACTACAGTGAATTTATTTTTATAAAATACTAAACCAAATAATCTGCAAAAAGGGTGAAACTATTTGATAATATTTTAAAATTCAATTCAAAACTGTTGCTCAGAGAGCGAAGTTCAGTATATATAAATTATTAATTATATTTAAATTTTAATATTTTTAAATATTAACTCTGCAAAGGTTTAAAGCGTAAAATAAATAAGAAAATGAAAAGAACAAAGTGTTTTATAAAATCCTTTAAACAGTAATATTTGCTAGACAAACGTTGTTTTTCCACTGGTTAAATAAAACCGAAGCCTTGGAACCAACGCGTCGACTGTACAAACACTTTACGCTAGGATGGGTGCAACCACAAAGTTAAATTTTCTGGCGGTTAATTTGATTTTCACTTTTCTAAGTAAATTCTTTTTGAAGAAACGTTTATTAATAAGAAGCAAGTTGCAACATACAAAAGTAAAATAAACACACGATCGATATTATTTCTTTGTATACTTCACCATAATAGTAAGGCGGTTTCTAATTTACAGTGGTTTAGAAAGCTAGAAAAAGAATTTTTAATTTTTCGCCAGGGTTGCGCATAGAAACCGCTTTTCGTTCCAGCATAGACGTACCCCAACGAGAGGCTAAAGGTTTCCTCTATTCATTAGGTTTAACTAACACCACCCACCCTTCCAACAAGTGGGAGGTAGAAGGAAGAAACGGCATTATGGCCACAATCGACATCAGGTCTACTTCACATTTGGGATTCTTCACATGAGGTACAGGAAAGGGGCTTTTCCCCGCTTATATATCATTTATTTTTACAATTTTCTTTTCCCTTCTAGATAATACCAATCCATCTATCGTTCCCTGCTAGCGAGCTGCCTCCGTCTCACATGCGCATGCGGTTAGTATCCCTACCGCGAGGGAAGGAAACAGGATTGCCCATGTACCAAGCTCTAGCGAGCTGCCTCCGTCTCACATGCGCATGCGGTTAGTATCCCTACCGCGAGGGAAGGAAACAGGATTGCCCATGTACCAAGCTCTAGCGAGCTACCTCCGTCTCACATGCGCATGCGGTTAGTATCCCTACCGCGAGGGAAGGAAACACGATTGTCCATGTACCAAGCTCTAGCGAGCTGCCTCCGTCTCACATGCGCATGCGGTTAGTATCCCTACCGCGAGGGAAGGAAACACGATTGTCCATGTACCAAGCTCTAGCGAGCTGCCTCCGTCTCACATGCGCATGCGGTTAGTATCCCTACCGCGAGGGAAGGAAACACGATTGTCCATGTACCAAGCTCTAGCGAGCTGCCTCCGTCTCACATGCGCATGCGGTTAGTATCCCTACCGCGAGGGAAGGAAGCAGGATTGCCCATGTACCAAGCTCTAGCGAGCTGCCTCCGTCTCACATGCGCATGCGGTTAGTATCCCTACCGCGAGGGAAGGAAGCAGGATTGTCCATGTACCAAGCACTAGCGAGCTACCTCCGTCTCACATGCGCATGCGGTTAGTATCCCTACCGCGAGGGAAGGAAGCAGGATTGCCCATGTACCAAGCTCTAGCGAGCTGCCTCCGTCTCACATGCGCATGCGGTTAGTATCCCTACCGCGAGGGAAGGAAGCAGGATTGTCCATGTACCAAGCACTAGCGAGCTACCTCCGTCTCACATGCGCATGCGGTTAGTATCCCTACCGCGAGGGAAGGAAGCAGGATTGCCCATGTACCAAGCTCTAGCGAGCTGCCTCCGTCTCACATGCGCATGCGGTTAGTATCCCTACCGCGAGGGAAGGAAGCAGGATTGCCCATGTACCAAGCTCTAGCGAGCTGCCTCCGTCTCACATGCGCATGCGGTTAGTATCCCTACCGCGAGGGAAGGAAACAGGATTGCCCATGTACCAAGCTCTAGCGAGCTACCTCCGTCTCACATGCGCATGCGGTTAGTATCCCTACCGCGAGGGAAGGAAACACGATTGTCCATGTACCAAGCTCTAGCGAGCTGCCTCCGTCTCACATGCGCATGCGGTTAGTATCCCTACCGCGAGGGAAGGAAACACGATTGTCCATGTACCAAGCTCTAGCGAGCTGCCTCCGTCTCACATGCGCATGCGGTTAGTATCCCTACCGCGAGGGAAGGAAACACGATTGTCCATGTACCAAGCTCTAGCGAGCTGCCTCCGTCTCACATGCGCATGCGGTTAGTATCCCTACCGCGAGGGAAGGAAGCAGGATTGCCCATGTACCAAGCTCTAGCGAGCTGCCTCCGTCTCACATGCGCATGCGGTTAGTATCCCTACCGCGAGGGAAGGAAGCAGGATTGTCCATGTACCAAGCACTAGCGAGCTACCTCCGTCTCACATGCGCATGCGGTTAGTATCCCTACCGCGAGGGAAGGAAGCAGGATTGCCCATGTACCAAGCTCTAGCGAGCTGCCTCCGTCTCACATGCGCATGCGGTTAGTATCCCTACCGCGAGGGAAGGAAGCAGGATTGTCCATGTACCAAGCACTAGCGAGCTACCTCCGTCTCACATGCGCATGCGGTTAGTATCCCTACCGCGAGGGAAGGAAGCAGGATTGTCCATGTACCAAGCACTAGCGAGCTACCTCCGTCTCACATGCGCATGCGGTTAGTATCCCTACCGCGAGGGAAGGAAGCAGGATTGCCCATGTACCAAGCTCTAGCGAGCTGCCTCCGTCTCACATGCGCATGCGGTTAGTATCCCTACCGCGAGGGAAGGAAGCAGGATTGCCCATGTACCAAGCTCTAGCGAGCTGCCTCCGTCTCACATGCGCATGCGGTTAGTATCCCTACCGCGAGGGAAGGAAGCAGGATTGCCCATGTACCAAGCTCTAGCGAGCTGCCTCCGTCTCACATGCGCATGCGGTTAGTATCCCTACCGCGAGGGAAGGAAGCAGGATTGCCCATGTACCAAGCTCTAGCGAGCTGCCTCCGTCTCACATGCGCATGCGGTTAGTACCCCTACCGCGAGGGAAGGAAGCAGGATTGCCCATGTACCAAGCTCTAGCGAGCTGCCTCCGTCTCACATGCGCATGCGGTTAGTATCCCTACCGCGAGGGAAGGAAGCAGGATTGCCCATGTACCAAGCTCTAGCGAGCTGCCTCCGTCTCACATGCGCATGCGGTTAGTATCCCTACCGCGAGGGAAGGAAGCAGGATTGTCCATGTACCAAGCACTAGTGAGCTGCCTCCGTCTCACATGCGCATGCGGTTAGTATCCCTACCGCAAGGGAAGGAAGCAGGATTGCCAATGTACCAAGCTCTAGCGAGCTGCCTCCGTCTCACATGCGCATGCGGTTAGTATCCCTACCGCGAGGGAAGGAAGCAGGATTGTCCATGTACCAACCTCTAGCGAGCTACCTCCGTCTCACATGCGCATGCGGTTAGTATCCCTACCGCGAGGGAAGGAAACACGATTGTCCATGTACCAAGCACTAGCGAGCTACCTCCGTCTCACATGCGCATGCGGTTAGTATCCCTACCGCGAGTGAAGGAAACAGGATTGCCCATGTACCAAGCTCTAGCGAGCTGCCTCCGTCTCACATGCGCATGCGGTTAGTATCCCTACCGCGAGGGAAGGAAGCAGGATTGCCCATGTACCAAGCTCTAGCGAGCTGCCTCCGTCTCACATGCGCATGCGGTTAGTATCCCTACCGCGAGCGAAGGAAGCAGGATTGTCCATGTACCAACCTCTAGCGAGCTACCTCCGTCTCACATGCCATGCGGTTAGTATCCCTACCGCTAGGGAAGGAAACACGATTGTCCATGTACCAAGCACTAGCGAGCTACCTCCGTCTCACATGCGCATGCGGTTAGTATCCCTACCGCGAGGGAAGGAAACACGATTGTCCATGTACCAACCTCTAGCGAGCTACCTCCGTCTCACATGCGCATGCGGTTAGTATCCCTACCGCGAGGGAAGGAAACACGATTGTCCATGTACCAAGCACTAGCGAGCTGCCTCCGTCTCACATGCGCATGCGGTTAGTATCCCTACCGCGAGGGAAGGAAACACGATTGTCCATGTACCAAGCACTAGCAAGCTGCCTCCGTCTTACATGCGCATGCGGTTAGTATCCCTACCGCGAGGGAAGGAAACACGATTGTCCATGTACCAAGCACTAGCGAGCTGCCTCCGTCTTACATGCGCATGCGGTTATTATCCCTACCGCGAGGGAAGGAAACACGATTGTCCATGTACCAAGCACTAGCAAGCTGCCTCCGTCTCACATGCGCATGCGGTTAGTATCCCTACCGCGAGGGAAGGAAACACGATTGTCCATGTACCAAGCACTAGCAAGCTACCTCCGTCTCACATGCGCATGCGGTTAGTATCCCTACCGCGAGGGAATGAAACACGATTGTCCATGTACCAAGCACTAGCAAGCTACCTCCGTCTCACATGCGCATGCGGTTAGTATCCCTACCGCGAGGGAAGGAAGCAGGATTGCCCATGTACCAAGCTCTAGCGAGCTGCCTCCGTCTCACATGCGCATGCGGTTAGTATCCCTACCGCGAGGGAAGGAAGCAGGATTGCCCATGTACCAAGCTCTAGCGAGCTGCCTCCGTCTCACATGCGCATGCGGTTAGTATCCCTACCGCGAGGGAAGGAAACAGGATTGTCCATGTACCAAGCACTAGCGAGCTACCTCCGTCTCACATGCGCATGCGGTTAGTATCCCTACCGCGAGTGAAGGAAACAGGATTGCCCATGTACCAAGCTCTAGCGAGCTGCCTCCGTCTCACATGCGCATGCGGTTAGTATCCCTACCGCGAGGGAAGGAAGCAGGATTGCCCATGTACCAAGCTCTAGCGAGCTGCCTCCGTCTCACATGCGCATGCGGTTAGTATCCCTACCGCGAGCGAAGGAAGCAGGATTGTCCATGTACCAACCTCTAGCGAGCTACCTCCGTCTCACATGCCATGCGGTTAGTATCCCTACCGCTAGGGAAGGAAACACGATTGTCCATGTACCAAGCACTAGCGAGCTACCTCCGTCTCACATGCGCATGCGGTTAGTATCCCTACCGCGAGGGAAGGAAACACGATTGTCCATGTACCAACCTCTAGCGAGCTACCTCCGTCTCACATGCGCATGCGGTTAGTATCCCTACCGCGAGGGAAGGAAACACGATTGTCCATGTACCAAGCACTAGCGAGCTGCCTCCGTCTCACATGCGCATGCGGTTAGTATCCCTACCGCGAGGGAAGGAAACACGATTGTCCATGTACCAAGCACTAGCAAGCTGCCTCCGTCTTACATGCGCATGCGGTTAGTATCCCTACCGCGAGGGAAGGAAACACGATTGTCCATGTACCAAGCACTAGCGAGCTGCCTCCGTCTTACATGCGCATGCGGTTATTATCCCTACCGCGAGGGAAGGAAACACGATTGTCCATGTACCAAGCACTAGCAAGCTGCCTCCGTCTCACATGCGCATGCGGTTAGTATCCCTACCGCGAGGGAAGGAAACACGATTGTCCATGTACCAAGCACTAGCAAGCTACCTCCGTCTCACATGCGCATGCGGTTAGTATCCCTACCGCGAGGGAATGAAACACGATTGTCCATGTACCAAGCACTAGCAAGCTACCTCCGTCTCACATGCGCATGCGGTTAGTATCCCTACCGCGAGGGAAGGAAGCAGGATTGCCCATGTACCAAGCTCTAGCGAGCTGCCTCCGTCTCACATGCGCATGCGGTTAGTATCCCTACCGCGAGGGAAGGAAGCAGGATTGCCCATGTACCAAGCTCTAGCGAGCTGCCTCCGTCTCACATGCGCATGCGGTTAGTATCCCTACCGCGAGGGAAGGAAACAGGATTGCCCATGTACCAAGCTCTAGCGAGCTACCTCCGTCTCACATGCGCATGCGGTTAGTATCCCTACCGCGAGGGAAGGAAACACGATTGTCCATGTACCAAGCTCTAGCGAGCTGCCTCCGTCTCACATGCGCATGCGGTTAGTATCCCTACCGCGAGGGAAGGAAACACGATTGTCCATGTACCAAGCTCTAGCGAGCTGCCTCCGTCTCACATGCGCATGCGGTTAGTATCCCTACCGCGAGGGAAGGAAACACGATTGTCCATGTACCAAGCTCTAGCGAGCTGCCTCCGTCTCACATGCGCATGCGGTTAGTATCCCTACCGCGAGGGAAGGAAGCAGGATTGCCCATGTACCAAGCTCTAGCGAGCTGCCTCCGTCTCACATGCGCATGCGGTTAGTATCCCTACCGCGAGGGAAGGAAGCAGGATTGTCCATGTACCAAGAACTAGCGAGGTACCTCCGTCTCACATGCGCATGCGGTTAGTATCCCTACCGCGAGGGAAGGAAGCAGGATTGCCCATGTACCAAGCTCTAGCGAGCTGCCTCCGTCTCACATGCGCATGCGGTTAGTATCCCTACCGCGAGGGAAGGAAGCAGGATTGTCCATGTACCAAGCACTAGCGAGCTACCTCCGTCTCACATGCGCATGCGGTTAGTATCCCTACCGCGAGGGAAGGAAGCAGGATTGCCCATGTACCAAGCTCTAGCGAGCTGCCTCCGTCTCACATGCGCATGCGGTTAGTATCCCTACCGCGAGGGAAGGAAGCAGGATTGCCCATGTACCAAGCTCTAGCGAGCTGCCTCCGTCTCACATGCGCATGCGGTTAGTATCCCTACCGCGAGGGAAGGAAGCAGGATTGCCCATGTACCAAGCTCTAGCGAGCTGCCTCCGTCTCACATGCGCATGCGGTTAGTATCCCTACCGCGAGGGAAGGAAGCAGGATTGCCCATGTACCAAGCTCTAGCGAGCTGCCTCCGTCTCACATGCGCATGCGGTTAGTATCCCTACCGCGAGGGAAGGAAGCAGGATTGCCCATGTACCAAGCTCTAGCGAGCTGCCTCCGTCTCACATGCGCATGCGGTTAGTATCCCTACCGCGAGGGAAGGAAGCAGGATTGCCCATGTACCAAGCTCTAGCGAGCTGCCTCCGTCTCACATGCGCATGCGGTTAGTATCCCTACCGCGAGGGAAGGAAGCAGGATTGCCCATGTACCAAGCTCTAGCGAGCTGCCTCCGTCTCACATGCGCATGCGGTTAGTATCCCTACCGCGAGGGAAGGAAGCAGGATTGCCCATGTACCAAGCTCTAGCGAGCTGCCTCCGTCTCACATGCGCATGCGGTTAGTATCCCTACCGCGAGGGAAGGAAGCAGGATTGTCCATGTACCAAGCACTAGTGAGCTGCCTCCGTCTCACATGCGCATGCGGTTAGTATCCCTACCGCAAGGGAAGGAAGCAGGATTGCCAATGTACCAAGCTCTAGCGAGCTGCCTCCGTCTCACATGCGCATGCGGTTAGTATCCCTACCGCGAGGGAAGGAAGCAGGATTGTCCATGTACCAACCTCTAGCGAGCTACCTCCGTCTCACATGCGCATGCGGTTAGTATCCCTACCGCGAGGGAAGGAAACACGATTGTCCATGTACCAAGCACTAGCGAGCTACCTCCGTCTCACATGCGCATGCGGTTAGTATCCCTACCGCGAGTGAAGGAAACAGGATTGCCCATGTACCAAGCTCTAGCGAGCTGCCTCCGTCTCACATGCGCATGCGGTTAGTATCCCTACCGCGAGGGAAGGAAGCAGGATTGCCCATGTACCAAGCTCTAGCGAGCTGCCTCCGTCTCACATGCGCATGCGGTTAGTATCCCTACCGCGAGCGAAGGAAGCAGGATTGTCCATGTACCAACCTCTAGCGAGCTACCTCCGTCTCACATGCCATGCGGTTAGTATCCCTACCGCTAGGGAAGGAAACACGATTGTCCATGTACCAAGCACTAGCGAGCTACCTCCGTCTCACATGCGCATGCGGTTAGTATCCCTACCGCGAGGGAAGGAAACACGATTGTCCATGTACCAACCTCTAGCGAGCTACCTCCGTCTCACATGCGCATGCGGTTAGTATCCCTACCGCGAGGGAAGGAAACACGATTGTCCATGTACCAAGCACTAGCAAGCTGCCTCCGTCTTACATGCGCATGCGGTTAGTATCCCTACCGCGAGGGAAGGAAACACGATTGTCCATGTACCAAGCACTAGCGAGCTGCCTCCGTCTCACATGCGCATGCGGTTAGTATCCCTACCGCGAGGGAAGGAAACACGATTGTCCATGTACCAAGCACTAGCAAGCTGCCTCCGTCTTACATGCGCATGCGGTTAGTATCCCTACCGCGAGGGAAGGAAACACGATTGTCCATGTACCAAGCACTAGCGAGCTGCCTCCGTCTTACATGCGCATGCGGTTATTATCCCTACCGCGAGGGAAGGAAACACGATTGTCCATGTACCAAGCACTAGCAAGCTGCCTCCGTCTCACATGCGCATGCGGTTAGTATCCCTACCGCGAGGGAAGGAAACACGATTGTCCATGTACCAAGCACTAGCAAGCTACCTCCGTCTCACATGCGCATGCGGTTAGTATCCCTACCGCGAGGGAATGAAACACGATTGTCCATGTACCAAGCACTAGCAAGCTACCTCCGTCTCACATGCGCATGCGGTTAGTATCCCTACCGCGAGGGAAGGAAGCAGGATTGCCCATGTACCAAGCTCTAGCAAGCTACCTCCGTCTCACATGCGCATGCGGTTAGTATCCCTACCGCGAGGGAAGGAAGCAGGATTGCCCATGTACCAAGCACTAGCAAGCTATCTCCGTCTCACATGCGCATGCGGTTAGTATCCCTACCGCGAGGGAATGAAACACGATTGTCCATGTACCAAGCACTAGCAAGCTACCTCCGTCTCACATGCGCATGCGGTTAGTATCCCTACCGCGAGGGAAGGAAACACGATTGTCCATGTACCAAGCACTAGCAAGCTGCCTCCGTCTCACATGCGCATGCGGTTAGTATCCCTACCGCGAGGGAAGGAAACACAATTGTCCATGTACCAAGCTCTAGCGAGCTACCTCCGTCTCACATGCGCATGCGGTTAGTATCCCTGCCGCGAGTGAAGGAAACAGGATTGCCCTTGTACCAAGCTCATGCGAGCTGCCTCCGTCTCAAATTCGCATGCGGTTAGTATCCCTACCGCGAGTGAAGGAAACAGGATTGTCCATGTACCAACCTCTAGCGAGCTGCCTCCGTCTCACATGCGCATGCGGTTAGTATCCCTACCGCGAGTGAAGGAAACGGGATTGTCCATGTACCAAGCTCTAGCGAGCTACCTCAGTCTCACATGCGCATGCGGTTAGTATCTCTACCGCGAGTGAAGGAAACAGGATTGTCCATGTACCAAGCTCATAAGCTCCTTCCATTGAGAATCAGGAGATAGTGAAATGAAACAGTACGGTAAGTGTCGTGCTAAGAGCGCGATGAAAAAACCAGACATGAAGGAAACCCAGCCAAGACAAATCCCGCGACAGATCATCCAGGAACCCTGGGGGCTTGGATCACCTTATGCTAAGGGACAAGGAGGGGTGTTGGTAGTGGTAGTAGGTCTATGGCAGGAATGACGTCTTCTGCGGCCTGCTCGAAACTAAAAAGACATGCAATCAAAATTATTACTTCCGTTTTGGCTAAGCTGTGACTCTGAGGATGTGCCCCTGCGAACATAACTGTGAAGTAGAATCTATTCTTATGTATGTGTTTATTTTTGCATTATGGTTGGAGCTAGGCGGTCAGTAGAGACAGCGGTCGTCTGTGGGTGACGTGGAGTGCGGATGTTGTATGTGCGTGAGCCTGTTTGTACAACATTGTTGCTAAGTGTCGCAGGTGTTGAAAAGCACTTTCAAGTCAGTATCACAAAGGTTAGAGAACTTAGTCAAATATAAAACCATTCAAGTGTTAAAGAAACAGATTTTCAACTCAGTGTTAGATATCTAACTTTACCAGTCATACTAATCTCTAAAGAAACATGTAAACTTTAAAATCTTTAAAAAATATAGAACATATAAAATGCTACGTTAATTAGAGCTTAGCCAATGAGAAAAATTCACTAATGAGTAAATATTACAAGTGTTAACGCATAATCTCGCTACACACTAGTTTATTAATTCATACATCCTTCATAGCCACAACTAGTTTCTGTGTATTAATAAACTGGCCTGTAATGAGAGTTTGAGTGAACACGTTTTATCTATAATGTTATATAAATTGTTGTTTTTAATCAAGCGAGCAAAATACGAAATGAGCAGTTAAGTGAATATTATGGCAGGTTGAACATTCTTAATCAACTGGGAACCACCCCTTATTAAAAACTCTTTAACATAAAAAATGCAGCAATTGTTTAGTTTTTTTTTTAACTACACAAAATTTACCATTACCTTTTACTGTTCTAAGATTCCAAGAGCTGTGAGAGAGGTCAGCTGAATGTCTACAGCATACACAATCCTCAATATCTTCGAACTCTACCTGGAGTTTAAAAGGTCCAATGGACATAAACTCCCTTTTGATTTTTAATGGAAGTTTAGTACTACGGTCTAGCAGATTCGGGTGATGAGGTTGACCGAATCACACTGACTTGTAGGTTGGGATCGACTGACTGGATTATAATATCAGTGAAGGAGCGAGCGCGCGAACTCGCACAGCCGCAGAGTGTGTGTTTTGTGTAATTGTAAAGAGAAAGAGAAAGTCCCAGTGATAGAGATTCACATAGAGAAGTGTATTCATCCAGAGAGAGCGAGAGAGAGATCGACATAAACAGTGTGAGAAAGGGAGAGAGAGAGGGAGGGGAAGACAGCAGGAAGGGGATATAGAGATCGACATAAACCGAGAGAGAAAGTGAGAGGGAAGGAACAGAGGGAGGGGGAGACCGTGGGAGGGGAAGATCGAAGGAGGGGGAGATAGAGATGGACACAAACAGAGAGATAGAAAGAGAGAGGGAGGGTACAGAGGGAGGGGGCGAGAGAGAGGGGAGGAGTTAGAGAAAGAAGGGGGAAAGAGAGATCGACATGAAGAGAAAGAGAGAAAGGGGAAGAAAGGGGTAGAAATAAACAGAGAGAGAGAGAGAGAGAGAGAGAGCGGGGAGAGAGTAAGATCGACATAAACAGAAATAGAGAATGTTAAACATACATGCAAAGTGAGAAGTAGTAAGAAGAAGGTAACAAGACAGAGAGACCAGGTATTAAAGAAGACTTTATACATTTCGCCTCGTGTAATCTGTCAGAAAATATACTGTCTTCAGAAATTTATATTTGAGGCTGAAATTAAACTTTGTGAAAAGCCTACAACTTTGGAAATACTGAGTGTGTAATCAGTCCCCCTTTGAACATTTAAAACGTGAAGAATCTTGTATTCGAAGCGGTTTTCTTCAATTTGACACAAGAAAAGACATTATTTAAACGGGTCGAGTATTTTTCCTCATTATTAAGGGAAGGAATCCACTTCCGCTTTTGATTAACTCGCGGTAAAATAATTACACTTTATCCTTGCTTTCAACTCATCGTATTAATTATATACTGTTTTGATTAAATTAAAAATACTTGAGTTGAAGCTGGCGGAAACACGTTTTTGTTACGGAATAAGCTCTTATAAGGTAATTTTTTACTTAAGAACATATTTAATAATAAAATTGGAATTGATTCCCAAGCAATTGCCCTTAATCTCCTAGTTATGTATTCCTCAATACACATTCAAGGCAAGGTCGAAGCATTATGTTGATCTAATGACGGTGTAGTTTCCTCTAATTAAAATATATTTTCCCTTTACAGGTAAAAATAATTAACGGCAAAAATGTAGAATTTTATTGGATAAAAAAGAAATCAATGTATTTAAACGATAATATTCTCATTGATTTTACTGTCCATGGCTGTAGTAATTTGCAAACGTTAAAGTTACAGGGTTATTACACGGTGTGTGTGTGTGTGTGTGTGTGTGTGTGTGTGTGTGTGTATGTGTGTGTGTGTGTGTGTGTGTGTGTGTGTGTGTGTGTGTGTGTGTGTGTGTGTGTGTGTGTGTGTGTGTGTGTGTGTGAGTGCGTGCGTAATTGTGTAAGTGTGTATGTGTGTGTGTGTGTGTGTGTGTGTGTGTGTGTGTGTGTGTGTGTGTGTGTGTGTGTGTGTGTGTGTGTGTGTGTGTGTGTGTGTGTGTGTGTGTGTGTGTGTGTGTGTGTGTATGTGTGTGTGTGTGTGTATGTGTGTGTGTGTGTGTGTGTGAGTGTGTGTGTGTGTGTGTGTGTGTGTGTGTGTGTGTGTGTGTGTGTGTGAGTGCGTGTGTGTGTGTGTGTTTGTATGGGTGTGTGTGTGTAGAAATTATTAGTACATTTATTACAGTATTTGTTTCCTCATTGCTACACATACCGGCTACCCCATGGTGCATTTCTTTTGGACGGATATATTCATGACTTACCAGGAAACTTTGTAAGCAATAACTCACCCGAGACTTTGTATTTATCCTAGCAAGGTCAACAGGGAGAGCTAAACTGATAGCTCCAAGTAATATCTTATAATAAATATTTGTAAATTAATTAGAATATTTGTTTTATGGTAACAATGCGCACCATACACGGCCAGTAGTATCCAAAATCCCTATTGTAGGGAGGATCTTCCAATTCTTGTTTACAGGCCAGGCTACTGCTGGCGGGACCTAGGGAGTTGTAAGCACGCTCTGGTAAGCACACGTATAAAGAACTAGAGAGTTGTACGCAAAGTCAGGTAAGCACTCCTGTAAATAAACCCCAAAATATTTACCTATCTTCAGTTACTAATTACTTCACAAAAGTAGTGAGTAGATATCATGAGCGATATTAAAAGGATGTATGTCAACAATTGTGTTATTTTTAAAACATATTATGTAACTACTATTCATTCTGATTGCAGTAGAATGAGTGCCTTACAAAACATTTGTTAGGAGAGACGCCTACAGAACACGCCACTTCCCCAGGCAGCAATTACGCTCTCGACAATTACTAAGTACTAACAACCAGAATTCTACCCACAGTCAGTGGCGACACTTCTATGTTTTATAAGAGATTGGGTCTAATTCAGCCAAGCGCTATTGCGCCATTATTGTTTCTCATTTTTTCGTAATATTACGTTTAGGAATACATCCGATGTCCTCACTTACGCTTATAGGCAGATAGCGTCCAATGTATAAAGAACCGAGCGATGGAAAGAGAGAGAGGGGAGGGAGTAGAGACAGACAAGGAGAAAGAGCAATTTATTAAGCTGTTTAAATTCAACAATCCAGTCTAATAATATAAGTAGAGGATGTAAAAGCATAATTAATAGGAATAGGGCTGAAAAACAAAATAAAAACATCATTAAAGATATTCTGATAAAAATCAACGTTCTATTGATTTAATATAGAAATGTTTTTTCTGTAAAAGACCAAAC
The DNA here is from genome assembly GCA_036971475.1 of Prosapia bicincta. Classification (NCBI taxonomy): domain Eukaryota; kingdom Metazoa; phylum Arthropoda; class Insecta; order Hemiptera; family Cercopidae; genus Prosapia; species Prosapia bicincta. Next base: position 74,811,271 of record JBAIZL010000004.1, on the reverse strand, counting down.
TAGTGAAGGTCAGCTTGAGTAACTACGTTAGAAATAATTGAGAGATATGATGCTTCACTGATGTTCCGAGTCTGCAGTGTCACTAACGTTAACAAATAATTGTACCTAACTAATTGTCTTTCTATACAGAACACTACTATATTTTACCAATAAGTGATGTACTGTTCTCAAAACTGAATCATTCAAATCACTATGACGCACACGTTAATCGCATTAATATAATTCATAATAATTTGTAACAAGCCTTAAATACTGCCTGGGTTTCATAATCTGCAATTAAGCAGCGCCAGAGATTGTTGTGCCGGGTTTGATCGGTTGCCGCTAATGATAGTCATCACGGAAACGTGTAATTCGAACGAGTAATTCAATAATTACAAAACAATCAACGAAGAGCACGGTTACATTTCTGACGCAATAGATTACCCGAGTGGCAGCTACACTCGGGGAAGGATTTCGCGAAAGTCCTGAAACAATTAAGGTATTTCCTAATATGTGTTCAATAATATGTGCTGTAGTTAATACGTGTTTATATTTAACAAATATTAAAGACTCAAAAAATTAAACATTTTATAAGATACATAAAACTTAACTAATGTTTTCTTATAAACAAGAATATAATATAATATAGCTACGTATCCGGATAGATATAACTTTGAAAAAAACAAAAAAATCTCCTATCATAAGCTAATCGGTTACAAAGTGAAAAGATGTTTTTTAATGTATGTTGTTTCACTAAAACTCAATATTGAGGTTATCGTGCATAAGCCG
>JBAIZL010000004.1:74745503-74805503 GCA_036971475.1 Prosapia bicincta | reverse complement strand
AAGGTTATCTGTTTCTGACGACACTCCTTTAAATAATTTACCTCCTATCAGACCCCGGTTTAACTTTTTAAGAACCTTATAGAAGGCATATATATTTGAGACAAGCAGTCCTTACACTTTCCTACACTAAACGATCAGAAAGATACAAAAGAAGACGAAGAACGTAAATTTAGAGAAATATTTGAGCACTCAAGAAGGCTGTCGCGGGCACGTGCGCCTAGAACCTTAATACTAAAACAGATGATGCTGACAAGAATATATTCTCGGCGCAATACATTCTTTATGATCTAATTTTGAGGAGGTAAAAATAAAAATAAAATTCTCAAAGAACCCCTGTTTTATAACGTTGCCAAATTGCCCGTAAAAATGTCTGGGTCGTTTAATTGAAAACCAGCAAAACCCCTTTTTTACGACGTCTGGATAAACTTTAGACCAGGTGTGCGAATATTGCAGTAAAATGGTTGAGCAGCTACTGTTGCCAATGCCACCGAATCACGGCCCATGTAATTAAACACCTTGTCACTCTCCGGAAAGTTTTTAAGTGGTTCAAAGTTATAATTAAAAATTTTAGTTCAGGATAAAGTCAATATATATATATATATATATATATATATATATATATATATATATATATATATACCACAATATGTATTCTTGTGTATTAATAAAGAAATAAGACAAAATACAAATACAAGAATAATTTATTTAACGTACAATTCAAAACTTTTCGTTGGCAAACAGTACCAACATCATTAGGAATACTAAAGAATTAAAATCCAACTACATGTGCAAACTAGATCCATCAGCGTTGCCAAATCTATTACAATTTTGTCAAAGTATTACTCTGCTATACATATATGTCTATACAGAGCTATATTCATCGATTACGTATTAGGGAATAAAATCAATTAGGCTAGTGGGTAATAAACAATAAATAAAATGACATAATAAGAATAATACAGTGTTAAATCATACTTTATAATATAATTTTTTCAATAAAACTCCATGTATGCAGGGCATTTTATTTTAAAACACTCAACATAACCTCTACGTAACCTCTCTAAGTGACGACTAATATAATTGTTAGAGAAAAACGTATTTGGCTTTAATAAATCTTCAGAAATATTCTATAAAAAGACATATATACTGTCACGCTCGTTTTGAAAGCTAAAGCACTGCAGAATCGAAGAGAATTGTTATGCATTCTTCTTAGAAGTGATGACGATACGTTCTTCCGATTCACCCCCTTGTTACGTCACTCGCTGCACTACAGGTAGTTACACTCGAATAATTGCTCAACTATGTTACTACATTTAAACCTAACCTCTATTCCTCACACCTACAGACTGACGTAGCTCCTTACCTTCCAAATATTTGGGATTGTATTGATCTATTCAGTTTGTTTTTGCATTATCTTCTTTACAGCCGCAATTGTACGAGTATTGCGTTTTATTACGTAATGATAAATAGAGTCGGCACTAAGTTTTGGAATTATTAATTACCAAACCAGCCACCAACGGCATTAAGGTTTCTCGCCTTTACATTATCCATTCTGTTTGAACTATTCTTTGTTAATTCCGAAGCTCGGATAAACAGGGCTCAAACCAGCTGCTGTTGGTAGTTTTAATTAGTAACGACCTGAATAAGCCGTTAATTTCCACACGTTGAAGTGCATAGTCGGCTTTTTCTATTGGTATATTACAAAGCGACATGAAACAACTTATGAAACATGACGTCACGGAGTTGACTTTGATCATGTCCTAATTAATTATCTGTCATATTACACCAGAACATCAAAGAACAGCTTCATTCCATAGATGATTTACATGTGATCCTTACAAGGTTACTACAAAGGGTAAGTAACACAGTCATTGGTCCTCTTTGCTGGTTTAATATGAATTACTCGTTTGAATTAGACATTCGCCATTTCGATTAAACAATTAGGCATCGAATCAAACCGCACTCAGCAATCTCCGGACCTGAGTAATTACAAAAGCATGAAAGATCCTTGTTACAAAGGAATCGAAGTTACCTTTACATATTAACTTGCAAGTAGGCAGTGATTTGAATGTTTGAGGCTGAAGACGTAATTTGTCTCGTTTGTACTATTAACAAGTAATATAATAAAAAAATATTTTATAGTCAACTCCTACTAAGTAAAATAAGTAAAATTTTATTTTAGTTATTTTTTACTTTATAATTACAACTTATATAAATATGTATGGGCATACGTCAGAATTACAATATTAAGTAGCAAAATAGAGTGAAAAATTAATTATTAAAATTAATTCATTAAGTGTAGTTAATGCATTACTATTTTAAAAAAAACTGTATTAACAACAATTGTCATCCACTACAAGTTAAAAAAAAGTATTTGAATTTGAATGGATTATTAAATATTATTTTATCAACGACTGGAAATTTGAACAAGATATTTATAAATAGAGTGTAAGGTAATAGAAGAAATTGAAAAATAGAATCCACAAAATCAGAAACACAAAAATAGCCGCCACGCTGTCAGCCACGTGTATTCAAGGATATATTTAATTATAATAACTATTTGGGGGACGTTTATGTGATTTAACTTCCTGGAGGAATGTGATTTTAAAGACGGGATGAGTTTAAGGTAGGTTGTTGAGAAAGGTGTGTTCACATGCAACACATTTATACGGGAAGATTTAATAAACAATTCCATAAAAAATATATTATGTTAATACAGACATTTGTCTTTACTTGCATGCGGTCAATATGTATGAACATGCGTCAGAATTACAATATTAGGTAGCAAAATGAAAAGGTTAACTTCCTTGCAGTTTTCCACTTTCCTTTCTATGTATGGTGATCGACTATTATTTTTGTTTGTTACTATTTATTCTTTACCATTTTGTTCATTAGCATTATGTTGTAGCTGCTTTCCGCTTTCCTTCCGTACTGTTTGTTTGTGAAGCAAGGATCGATAAAGTTAATTCAGTTGATTTATTTTATTATTTTCAGTAATTTTTAATCCTTGAGAATTTAAGATATCGTGTGGTAACCATGGCAACAATTTAAGGTTGTAAAATGGCGGTTTCAACGAGAAGGAGATGGAAACAAAAAAAAATTCATAAACTGTACTTCTTATAGAAACTGTCCAGCTATGGGAAAGTTGGCTCTATCAAAAGCGCCTGACTTTGAGTATGAAGATACACAGTTCGAATCCGTCTAAGACCACAAAATGTTTATAATTATTATTAAATAAATATTTGAAAAAACCGTATTACATCGATTGTCGTGCACAATAGGTTCAACGAAATGTATTTGAACTTGATTGAATAAATAAAAACGTATTTTTATTAACAATTGAAAATGTGTACGAGCTGTATATTGTTAGCATTTTAACAAGGATATTATTGAAAACCATAATTAACCTAATACAATAAAGTTATGACAGTGTTAACTTTCTATTGAAGACTGTGAAGTGAGCGAAGTAAGATAAATTTAAATACATAAATAGAAATAAATTTAAAACTTATAAAAAAATGTATCGATTCGGATGCCAAAGTCCAAATTCAGAGATTTCCATATAAGCAGCTATTTACCTACATCTACAACACCTGTCCTGGTTACAAGTATAACGTGTAGATCATTTGACCCCACCCACCCCAAATATAGTCACGCTTAGATATCGGTAGTCCAGGAAAGTGTGAGGAAACTATGGTAGAATACTAACGTTGTAAAGGAATGTTGAGTGAAGTTAGGTAACATATCTATCAAGCAGGGTCCCGCTATTTTTTAACAGAACCAACATCACTGAATCAACATTATATATATATATATATATATATATATATATATATATATATATATATATATATATATATATATATATATATATATATATATATTATATATATATTATATATATATATATATATATATATATATTTATATTTATATATATATATATATATATATTTATATTTATATATATATATATATATATATATATGTGTGTGTGTGTGTGTGTGTGTGTATGTGTATGAAGTTATTATTATAACTTGTAAATAATTTTTTCCACCATTAAGTGCAATATTTTTACCTTTGTGATGAGGTGCCTTTCGGTCACTTGACCATTATCGAATCACTGAGTATTTTTCTCTATTTTTCTGATGTGAATTTTTGGTCCGTAATGTTGCTATTTGTTGACGTCATACATATTTCTTCTTGAGCCTCGTGTATAATATTTTTAAATAGTATGTCGTCTGCATATGTTGTCTGTAGGTTCATTAAATTGTTGTGTATGTTTTTATAAATGTGGTATTTTTCTAGTGAGTTTAATTCTATTGGGTTATTATTTATTTCAAGTATGGTTAGGTTATTTTCGTAATTTGTTATTTCGTGTTTATGGGATATTAGGTGTGCTGCAACAATTGATGTTTCAGTATTTTTATTTTTAAATGCTCTATAATGTTCTTCAAATCTTATTTTAAATGATCTGGTTGTTTTCCCTATGTAAAATGCGTTGCAACCGTTACATGTAATTTTGTAGATTCCTGATAGGTTACGTCTTTTGTATTTGTTTTGTGGTTTGTGTTATTAAGATATTTTATTATTTTGTTGTTTGGTTTGTATGTTGGAGTGTAGTATTCTTTGTTGTATATATTTGTTAATTTTTCTATTCTGTTATTGGTGTATTTATATTTTAGGTAGATTTTTTATTTTTGTGTTCAGGTTGTAGTGTTGTGTTGAGCTTAGGTTTTATTGTAAATTTATAATATATGTTTTTTATAAAGTGTTTGTTGTATCCATTTTCTATTGCTATTTTTGTAATGTTATCTAATTCTTCATTTAAGTTTTGTTTCTTAAATGTTTATATATATATATATATATATGATGAATAGTTGCTATCCGGAGTACATCCGTTCATTTTCCAGTGCTTAAAGATACATTTTATATAATAACTGAGATATTCCTATACGAGAATTATTTACTAATTTTTGTTCAAAGCTTTGCGTTGATGAACATTAGCAACATCATCAGGAATGAAGAATACAATAATGCAAGATATAAAACATATGTTATAACTGATGTTATTGCTACACTTTATCAACGCAAAGTTTTGAATAAAAATTAATAAATGAATCTTGTATTTGAATACCTCAGTTGTTTTTATTGTTACACAAGGATATATATATATATATATATATATATATATATATATATATATATATATAAAACAAGAATACTTTTAATGAATATATTTATTAAACGCTTTTCGCCGATAAAATAGTATCAGCATCTTCAGGAAAAAAATTATCTAATAAAAAAAAATAAAAATCTCTAATTTATTTATTAGATAATTTTTTTCCTGAAGATGCTGATACTATTTTATCGGCGAAAAGCTTTGAATAAATATATCCATTAAAAGTATTCTTGTTTTTGAAATATTTTTAATTTATTATATATATATATATATATATATATATATATATATATATATATATATAAATGTTTAGTTTGGACCACGTAACCGTGCACTTCGCAATTAGAGATCACAAGAGATTTCTCGTCTACTACCACTCCTTATAACATATTACAAATTCAGAACGCTCTAAACATTAACAGCTATATTTAAAGAATGTTTGTTATTTAATACCAAAGATAATTTATCACGGAATTTATCTAATATCGACAATCTCATGCAAGTCAGTTAGAAAGCCTTATCATGATTCTAGGAAATTATATATACTAACCCTCTACCTCCCGTCTCGCCTACTACGACGTCTCAAGGCCGAATGCATGATTACGTGGTCCGCACTATATGTAACAAATATATATATATATATATACATGTGTGTGTGTTTCTAAATTTTTAATTATAGTAGTAATACATCTATTCTTTGAGTTTGTCTTGTGAGGTTATGTTAAAAGAAATACAAGACATACACAAAACTCACAAATTAATCATTTATTTACTCATACGGGTTTCAATGACAAAGTCATCACCATCAGTGATGTTGTACTACAAACTCTAACTTACAACTTTACAACAAGCTGCAAGTTAGAGTTTGTAGTAGCAACACTCACTGATGATTATGCCTTTGTCGCTGAAACGCGTATGAGTATATAAATGATTACTTTGTGAGTCTTGTGTGTGTTTTTTATTTGTTTTGTAGTAGTAATATCTAACATTTATATAATGTTAGTAGTAAATTGTGTCATAATTTTAAACAATTTCAACACTATGAACCTATTAAGCTAGAAAAAGAGACACAATACTAGCTGCGCATGCGTATAGCAGAACCGTCGAAATGCTTCGGCTTACATAAGTCCACCAAGCCAGAATGTCGCGGTGTAACGGCTTAATATATCGCTCAATATAGTGAAACCTTCGGTCCAATAAGGGATTTAATTTAAAATATTTGAGTTTCAGACTTTAAATAAACATTGAATTTCATGGGAGGTCCAAATGCAATTAGAAGTTTTCGAGAAATTTCTACTGTGGATATTAACGTTCGTGTTAGCAAGGTTCCACTGAGGTAAGGAAGAGTGGCGGATCCAGACAATATTTTCAGGGGTTGGTAGGTGGTGGGAGCAGAAGGGATACCAAACCCCGCCTTCAGAGACGAGTAAGGTATGCAATATATTTATATTGTCCCATTTTGTTTAAAATAAGTGATAACATAAGATTTCATAAGATAGCTGATTTTATGTTATATAGGAGCTGTATAACGCATATGTTATGTTATATATATATATATATATATATATATATATATATATATATATATATATATATATATATATATATAAAGAACGAAAGACAAAATACAAATACAAGAATTATATTTGAATTTATAATTCAAAGCTTTTCGTTGGCTAACAGTACCAACATCATCAGGAATATTAAACAATTGAATTGTTTAATATTCCTGATGATGTTGGTACTGTTAGCCAACGAAAAGCTTTGAATTATAAATTCAAATATAATTCTTGTATTTGTATTTTGTCTTTCGTTCTTTATTAATACACAAGAAAACATATTGCGATATATATATATATATATATATATATATATATATATATATATATATATATATATATATTGTAATTAAAACTGAGTAAAGTAAAAATTTTCTTTGTCGACCCAAGTAAATTGACTTTAATTTTTTTGCTTATATCGCTTGTTTCATTATTATGTTACACAAAATACATAACAAGATAATTAACAAAAGTAACTCCATTCAGGTATATAGATCTTCAAATATATATTTGAAAGTAAGCAAAAGTTTTAACTAAAATCTTTAAAAACGAAAATAGTGAGTTTGAACTTTTAAAGAAACAGAATTTAAGAAAGAGTGAGAAAATGAAAAGTCCCAAAAATACCTAAAACATAAAGCATAACAAAACGAGGCTACAATAATTAAACAAATATTATATAATAGAACAATAATAACATCGACGCTCCAACTACAATGAATTTGAAATCTCTTTTTCTATCCAGAATAGATATTTTCCTTATTTCTTTGTTGAAAAAACTGCAACACTTTGTTTGATGAAAGACCATTCTATAATTAAGTAAACACAATTAGAGAAGAACATATACAGAGAAAGAAGAGTCAATAAAATGAGCAAACAAACTAAATTAGAACACATAGAATCTTGTGTGTTAATTAAAAGCTCAAAAACAATGCTAAGCAAACGTCTGTTTGCATTGAATTCGCGTACTCGGCATCTCGCTGCTCTTTTGTTTTCCGTATGGATCCAATTAAATGCCATGATTCATTCGTTATTTCCTGAGTTCGAAAACAATAAATAATTATGATGCAGACTATTTTCACAGGTTTAAATTTAGCTTTAATAGTTCAAGTATTGATAACAAATTATATACTTTCAGGCTACGGAATTACCAAGGAGTTTAGTTCCGCAGGGAAAAAGGCTAATAGTGAAAATCTCCTCATGTTGTTAATTTCACTCTCTGTTGGATGAAATCCTTTATAACCTTCCTCTCTCTCTCTCTCTCTCTCTCTCTCTCCCCTCTCTCTTCCTCTCCCCCTTCTCTCCCTGACTGTCTCTCTCTTTCTTTCTGTCTGTCTGACTCTATGTCCCTCTCTCTACTTCTCTCCCTCTCTTTCTCCCCTTCTCACTTTCTCCCTCTCTCTTTTTTTCTGTCTGTCTGTCTCTCTCTACTCCTCTCTCTCTCTCTCCCTCTCCCCCTCTCACTCTCTCTTTCTCTCTCTCATGACCCAGCTAGAGAGAATAATCCTGCCGTACGCAATCTGTACACTTCCTCCAAAACCTTTTACCAGGAAGGTTCTATGTCTACCTTGTTTTGCTAATCCTCGTCCAAACTTTAAATATATTATAGCTACTGCCGTTTGACCGCATGGAGATAAAGACAAATGTCTGTATAAACATAAAATATTTTTTTGCATAATCCGCTTTCCATCGCTTTACCATCCCACTGAATCTTTACAACGCAATCAGTCACTTTATCAGGAATTGTTTATTTCATTTTCCGCTATAAATGTGTTGCATGGTGAACACACCCTGTTTTCAACAACCTACCTTAAACTCATCCAACCTCTAAAATCACATTCCTCCAAAAAGTTAAATCACATAACCGTCCACCAAATAGTTATTATAATTAAATATATCCTTGAATACACGTGGCTGACAGCGTGGCGGCTATTTTTGTGTTTCTGATTTTGTGGACTTTATTTTTCAATTTCTTCCATTAGCTCACACTCCCCTTATATATATATATATATATATATATATATATATATATATATATTTATTTATTTATCTTGCTCAAATTTCCCCTGGGTAATAACATACTATTTATCAATCAAATCAAATTCGAATACATTTTGTAAAACTTGTAGTGAATGACATTTGTTGTTAATAGAGTTTTTCCAAAGAGTAATGCATTAATTAAATTCAATGAATTAATTTTAATAATTAATTTCCCACTCTATTTTGTCACTTAATATTGTGATTCTGCCATATGTGTATATACATATTTATATTCATTGTAATTATTTAATAAAAATTAACTAACATAACTTTTTCTGTTGACCTAAGTAGGAATTGGCTTTAAAAAAATATTAGCTGTTACCGTCTTTACTCTATAAAGTAGTCGATCTAATAATAGTGTTTTTAAATTTATTAGAATATTGTTTGTATTTTGTTATTGAAAGAAAAAAAGCCTCAAGGATGGAGTAGAAACTCAATCATTAACAATGTTTATAATAAGTGGTCGCTTGAGCTTTTCGTAATTCATCTCGAGTAAGCTTTAATTAATCAAAACAGGCTCTCGTAAATAAGATAAATTAAAAACAGGGATATAAAATGAGCTTTCTTGTTCCGACGTGAGTTAATCAAGAAGGCAAGTTGTTGCCGTTGTTTGTTGCCGAGAAGCGAAAATACTCGGACAGTTGATTAAAAATACTTGTGTCCTAGACGAACATTAATTAAAACCGAAATGCACCCTTACAATTGAAACCTTACAATTAAACGGAGAACTCTGAATAATAGTTGCTTCACAATTTGAAAGTTCGACATCTTTACTGTTCGACGCACAGCTCTCTTTCGTTTTAATTTTCCGAAGATTTTAATGCCCCATCTCTATAAATAGACTTTGACATCTCCAAGTTTAGTTACTAGTTTACTCCTACATGTATTTAATATGTTACGGTTTCCTTATCTGTTCCATAAACATCGAACCTTGAGCTTAAGCGTAAGATGTAAGGCATTAAGAAATGACTCCCGTCTTCTGTAATTTTCACAGAAAACTTTGAAGTTTGATAAGCTCCATTTACTTCATCAAATAAATAAGAAGTTACGACGGACAGATATAAGAAATTGTGAACAACTTTCTAAAATAATAAAAAATTCATCTAAAAAAGTTTTAAAAAAACACATATAGTAACTAAAACAGCACTAGGAGTTAGGTGCTTGATAAATAAACATACAGAATATATTGCTTTGAATATGTGCCTTGACTGATAAAATGCATAGGTCAGGGAGAACACAAAAAAACCATAAACATTTCTCTCAAATTGATATAATAGTTCTGAAAATGAGAAATAGTCAAATACAGTTCGGATGAAAAACATAGTTTTAAAATTGAAAATGTTTCTCTAAAAATATAACTAAATTTGGATGGATATAAAGAACTAGATGATCGGAATGGTTAGTATGGAACAAAATACAATATTGCTAATAATGAATTCCTGAAACCAGGAATAGGCTCTATCCGAAATTATGTAATAACATTAAAAAGAATTTGTTTACATTAATTTTAGTATCATCAAATAATAGGTAAAAAGTCTTACTACATGTAGTAGTATACATTTGGGTTATACCTGTTCGTTAGGTTCTGTATTGCTCGATTGTAATAACTCTTTGTCATTTTATGTTAACGTTTTGTACCACTCTCACCTTACATAGACCAGGGGCTCCCAAACCTTTTGGTACCACACCCCCTCCTCTTGACATGAAATCCCCCCGCCCCTTCACCTTTACATAGACCAGGGGCTCCCAAACCTTTTGGTACCACACCCCCTCCTCTTGACATGAAATCCCCCCGCCCCTTCACCTTTACATAGACCAGGGGCTCCCAAACCTTTTGGTACCACACCCCCTCCTCTTGACATGAAATCCCCCCGCCCCTTCACCTTACATAGACCAGGGGCTCCCAAACCTTTTGGTACCACACCCCCTCCTCTTGACATGAAATCCCCCCGCCCCTTCACCTTTACATAGACCAGGGGCTCCCAAACCTTTTGGTACCACACCTCCTCCTCTTGACATGAAATCCCCCCGCCCCTTCACCTTTACATAGACCAGGGGCTCCCAAACCTTTTGGTACCACACCCCCTCCTCTTGACATGAAATCCCCCCGCCCCTTCACCTTTACATAGACCAGGGGCTCCCAAACCTTTTGGTACCACACCTCCTCCTCTTGACATGAAATCCCCCCGCCCCTTCACCTTTACATAGACCAGGGGCTCCCAAACCTTTTGGTACCACACCCCCTCCTCTTGACATGAAATCCCCCCGCCCCTTCACCTTTACATAGACCAGGGGCTCCCAAACCTTTTGGTACCACACCTCCTCCTCTTGACATGAAATCCCCCCGCCCCTTCACCTTTACATAGACCAGGGGCTCCCAAACCTTTTGGTACCACACCTCCTCCTCTTGACATGAAATCCCCCCGCCCCTTCACCTTTACATAGACCAGGGGCTCCCAAACCTTTTGGTACCACACCTCCTCCTCTTGACATGAAATCCCCCCGCCCCTTCACCTTTACATAGACCAGGGGCTCCCAAACCTTTTGGTACCACACCCCCTCCTCTTGACATGAAATCCCCCCGTCCCTTCACCTTTACATAGACCAGGGGCTCCCAAACCTTTTGGTACCACACCCCCTCCTCTTGACATGAAATCCCCCCGCCCCTTCACCTTTACATAGACCAGGGGCTCCCAAACCTTTTGGTACCACACTCCCTCCTCTTGACATGAAATCCCCCCGCCCCTTCACCTTTACATAGACCAGGGGCTCCCAAACCTTTTGGTAACACACCCCTTTCTCTTGACATGAAATCCCCCCGCCCCTTCACCTTTACATAGACCAGGGGCTCCCAAACCTTTTGGTACCACACCCCCTCCTCTTGACATGAAATCCCCCGCCCCTTCACCTTTACATAGACCAGGGGCTCCCAAACCTTTTGGTACCACACCCCCTCCTCTTGACATGAAATCCCCCCGTCCCTTCACCTTTACATTATAAATAAATGTTATGAGCATATGAAAAAGAATCAAATATTATATATATATATATATATATATATATATATATATATATTGAAAACATTTTATTAATTTACACAGCTTTCACCAGAAACACGATATACCACTGTAAGTTTAAATTTGCAAAGTAAATTTTAACTGATAACAGAAAGAGTTGTTAGTGAGAAGCTTGAGCTTGTTTATGCCTATTTAAAGTTGTATTTTAGTAAGACACAGACCAAATCATTAGTAATATAGAGTTTGCTCCTATAATATTGAATATATTCAATGTATCTCAGTATATTCCAACTGGTCACACGGCCCCCCTGACTTGCCTTCACGCCCCCCAATTTTGGAACCTATGATATAGACTATCATTTAGAATAACAGAGATTTATACTCCATTTTTACCTCCATTGTAATCGTTCCATTATTCCCCATAACCATTCCTTAAAACTAACCAGCATTCATACACTTCAGTAGATTGTTCCCCTCCCTGGCGCGCACAACCCCTAACTCGGCCTGTACGTAACCTAGGACTATAGGGGTAGTTTTGGATGATGCACCAGGTCGTCGCGACCTTGATCCTAGCCTTGGGGGTGGTTTCGACCAAGTTTAGAGGGGTAGGGGGTAGTTTTTCGAAAAAAATAAATTCCAACCCACTGACCTAAGGCCGGTAAATTGCGCCTAACCTAACCTACGTGTGGGGGGTTTCTTCAGCTACGTTCAGGACCATCTCCGGGGGTAGCTCCGGGGGTGGATTAGGGGTGGGGGGTAGTTTTCGAAAAACTCCCCCTACCCCTCTAAACGTGGTCGAAACCACCCCCAAGGCTAGGATCGAGGTCGCGACGACCTTCAGCATCATCCAAAACTACCCCTATAGTCCTAGGTTACGTACAGGCCGAGTTAGGGGTAGTGCGCGCCAGGGAGGGGAACAATCTACTCACTTCCAACGCTTACATAGTAATTCTGAACGCAAAATAAATCTTTTTGTAAAAGCATATCAATGACTACGTTCATGACGGTTCTGTAGCGTTTAATAATTAATTTCAAGTAACCACAAAGTGATCAAAACAGAATCCATGAATAAAATATTCCAGAGACAAACGAGTGTGTATCGCTTTGACGCGACCTAAACAAAACGATTGATTTTTACACCTTATTACTGAGAAAAGGTAGACATGTTGGTTTAAAAACATTTCGAGCCTAACACGAATATTATTAAAAACCAAATCCCTACTTACGCCTGGAAAAACATTGAACGAACAATATTGAATAAAGTTTTTTTTAGCAAGACGTCTAAGTGTCGCTGCTTATACGATGATATATTTCCCTAGTTTGGTAATTTTAGAACCTTATTCTCAGCCTCAAGTATAACTTCTGAAGTAATATAAATTTCTTGACAGGTTACATAAAATAAACAACAAAACCTATGTTGAAAAGAGTAAGGAGGAACAGGGGAAAAGTAACGAGTGTGCACATCTATGGGCAAGGGATTGTTGTGCGGGCCTAGGAGAAACTTCTATTACCTACGAGCGTTCAATACACCTAGAAAAATTAAGGCGGGAGCTGCAAAAGTCTAGCAGACACGTAGGCTAAGTTTACAGGGTGGAAAGCCATACAAAGGGGAGAAGTCACGATTTCCACGAGCAGTTCTTAAAATAGACGTTCTCAGAGAATGACTTTAATTGCAAAACCAGTTTTGTTGAAAATATAAAAGATTTTCTATTCGGTAGGATCACACAAAAAAGACTGAGGCCAAAAACGAAAATGGTGGACAAGATAGGAAGAAAGTGAAGCCTTGAGAAACGAAAGCCTTGAAAAACGATGAGTCATCAAGGACTCGTAGAGAGGCAATTAAGGGTGCAGAAGGTGATGGAATCGGATTGTTGTAGGCGGTAAAAAGGTGCGATATTCTACCAAACCATAAGGAAGAAGTTATGCCGCCATCTTGGAAACCAAGAGGACCACGCTGCACCCGAGACAGAGCACGGGATCGACCGAGCTTACTCAAGGTGCTACTTAAGTACAAATTAACTAAGTATTAAAAACTTAGATTAAAAAACGTTTGCTTTGTGCCATAACACACCCGGATACTGAAATAGTTCAGTTATTGAATGTGAATAGACTGAACGGTAGTTATAAAATGATGTCCAACGTATTTTCTATTTCCAGTTTTTTATATGAACTATTAAAAGATACTATTTCTACAAAATACTTGTAGATTGCTTTTATTTTACAGTTTGTTTAAAGAGTGTGAATTGTTTTAATATTGCGATTCCATCCAGTAAAGTAGGAATTTCAATTTTCGAGGTCATTTATACAGACTATAGCTACGCAGAAAGGCCTGAAGAAGATACCAAATTAGCTGCCGAAACTACATTGTTGTTTGATTGGAAAAAGAATATATATATATATATATATATATATATATATATATATATATATATATGTATGTATATATATATTTGTAGTATAGATATTTAATCAACCTCATTTTTTCGAATATAGTTAAATTTAGTTTTATGTTTTATCTAATATAGGTATCCTACTGATGATGTTAACTTTGTGATTGCTACACGTTTATAGATAAATTATGATTGTGAAATAGATTATTATGATTTACATTCTATATAATAATTAATCTTTACAGAAATTTCATTTTACAACAATAAGCAGTTGTTGATACGCGAGTCATAGCTTTGTACTTTGTTATTGGTTAAGCACAGTACAAAAGCCAAGACGTGACTAAAGTTTAAAGCTTAAAGTTTGGCAACTATAAAGTAACCCGTTCTTTATACCTAACCCCGACTCCATCCCTTACAGACCTGGGTATTCCAAAATACAAAACCGCTTAACCTAACATCGTCCGCAGAAGGTTTCCCAAGTAAGAAGGTGGATTAGGCGAGCTTAAGGCGACCGCTTCTGTGTTGTCGCGTGGGTTTGAAGCTCGCTGGGAATACGTGGTTCGCTTGGTAAGTGAGGAAAATGTTTGTCGCATTTTTCATTCCGTAAAATATAAGTTTATTTTATGCTTCATGAAATATAAAACTACTCTAGGTTTCTTGATGTAATATTTCCACCACAGTTTGATTTAGAAAAATATTTTTTTATAAAAATGTCTGTACAAATATCTATAAAGATAGATAATAATACAGTCATTCTAGGTTAGGTGAAAGAATTACTTCAAGAAGGGATGCTTTTGGCAACTCCGCATTGCTCGTAAATACTTTATTTTTTGCAACTAAAATTCTTCCAAGTGCTCGTATGGGCGTAAGTAACGAACACGTATATGTTTCTATGTGTAACGGCCTGCAATAAATAACAATAAAAGGCGATTTTTAAAAGCGAAATTGTCGCTGGTAGGAAGTAGGCCTACTTAGACGCGTCAAGCTTAGAAACTACCCCTTTAAGGTTCCCAAGCGGGCGAAACTGTTCTCTCCTGAAGCCTAGCTATAAGCCTCTCATGACGTGATACTTGCTTTTCTTAAACCACAGAAACTATGAAATGTACAAGCAGGACATATCTGTACAATATTTTTACTTATCCAGATCACATGATCATCGCATTACACGTATTGTAACAGTGGCGTATATAAGGGGTGGGCCAAGGAGGGCAATGAAACTTAAATTTTAAGACATTTTTATGAATGTTATGAAAGATGAAAACAATATCAAATAATATTCAAGGTAAAATTCAAAGAATATATTGGTGTAAGATAGTCAATATTATATTTCGTTTGAAAAAATAATGTAATTTATAAATAAAATATGCATTCCCCTCCTTCGCTTCCCTCCTTCAAACCCCCGCTCTTCGCCACTACTTACACTCTTCCCTCATTCTGCTCCATATCACACCCCCGCTCCTCGCCCCTACTTACACTCTTCCCCTCCTTCTTCTCCATATTACACCCCCGCTCCTCGCCCCTACTTACAGTCTTCCCCTCTTTCTGCTCCTCATCACACCCCTACTCCTCGCCCCTCCTTACACTCTTCCCCTCCTTCTGCTCCATATTACACCCCCGCTCCTCGCTCCTACTTACAGTCTTCCCCTCGTTCTCCTCCTTATCACACCCTCGCTCCTCGCCCCTACTTACAGTCTTCCCCTCGTTCTCCTCCTTATCACAGCCCCGCTCCTCGCCCCTACTTACACTCTTCCCCTCCTTCTTCTCCATATTACACCCCCGCTCCTCGCCCCTACTTACAGTCTTCCCTCTTTCTGCTCCTCATCACACCCCTGCTCCTCGCCCCTCCTTACACTCTTCCCCTCCTTCTGCTCCATATTACACCCCCGCTCCTCGCTCCTACTTACAGTCTTCCCCTCGTTCTCCTCCTTATCACACCCTCGCTCCTCGCCACTACTTGCACTTTTCCCCTCTTTTTGCTCCTCATCACTCACCCCACTCCTCGCCATTACTTCCAATTCCTCCTGTCAATCGTCAATCACCCCTACTTCCATTCCTCTTGTCCATCACTCACCCGGCTCCTCCTAACTACTTCCACCTCTCCTGCTTCTCGTCATGCAAGCATAACCATACACCAACGAAGACCTTTTATTGTCCATGACCACCAACAACAGAGTCACCGAATCAAGAAGTAATTGTAAAAAAAAATATTTCCAATATTTGGCGAGACAGTAGAAATTCTATTTAACAACAAAACTATGTGTTTCCATTGGGCAAAACTTATCCCTAATGGTGAAAGTATATCGCCAGTGGCCTCCAGTAGCACTGCTCCTGCTCAAGAGGAATAACACTGCACGAATTTCATCTACAGCAATACTGTGCACCTCTACCCAGGAGGACGAATGGCGGACCCAAGGAGGACATCTGCGATGCTTACAGAGGAGTAGTAGAAGTACTAGAAAGAGGATATACTTTTTTTTAAATTAGTTAATTAGTTAATTAACTTCAAAGTTACAAGTAACTAAATACAACCCCTATTTTTACGGGTTTTACTAAAATTACTGACGCATACAACAGACCATAGAATTTTTTCGAAATAATCTATGAATATTTTTGTTTATTTAATAAAATTAATTATTTTTATTTATAACGTGTAAATTATGTCGCGCTTAGGCTAATGATGAAATTTTTGACAGAATAATAGGCATTGTTGCATAATTTCAACAGCGTTTCGTAAAGGGTTGTTTTGTAATTAATCACTGGAGGGTGATATCGACCGCATATGTTATTATCAGCACTATATAAATCACGTGATAGGCCCACTATCCGTCTAATCGTATAGCATTATTTTAGTTTTATCTCTAATTATCTTTAATTGTGTGTTACCACCGGCGATAGATATTTATCCAGGATAGTCTGCAATGCTTGCACAAGCACTGCATTTTGTAAACACCTCCGGTGTAAAATAATAAACACCTGCAGGGGAATAAATCGATAAAAAAGCATTCAGCTTTATTTTTGCATGTTTATTGCTGGTAGTGGTTTTACAGTGCACGCCTATAAGCGTAGTGGGTGACAAGTGCACAGTTTGGGCAACATGTCACTGTCCAAATCCAAGCCTCGACTATCCGACCCTCGGTTAACCGAGTTCCAGGCTAGTATACAGTACGTATATACATTTTGGACTTCGGTGTATTCCTAGATCAACGACGTAAAATACGTTTATGTCACTTATTCTTAAAAACACTTGGGACATAATGTATATATATATATATACTATATATAGTCTATAGGCTATATATATATATATATAATAAATTAAAAATATTTCAAAAACAAGAATACTTTTAATGCATATATTATTCAATGCTTTTCGCCGATAAAACAGTACCAGCATCTTCAGGAAAATAATTATTTAACAAAATATTTTTACAAAAATTATCACCATATTTAATATATATATATATATATATATATATATATATATATATATATATATATATATGAAGTTAATATATTACTATTTTAAGTATTTTTATCCACCATTAAGTGTAATGATTTTACTTTGTGTGATGAGGCGCCTTTCGGTCACTTGACCATTGTCGAATCACTGATGACTTTTTCTCAATTTTTCTGGTGTGGATGTTCGGTCCGAGGTGTTGGTACTTGTTGACGTCATACACGTTTCCATATTAACTTCATAAAGTCAGTGCAACGGAAAAACAATGGATAACGTAAAATATCAAGAATATATATATATATATATATATATATATATATATATATATATATATATATATATATATATACGTTACTTTTTTGTATTGTACACCATTCTTTAATTTGATGTATAGTAGACAGTTTACCACATCTTTGACCACGCTTTAATTATTTCCCCAGACCATTAGGTTTTTGACTGTCCGTATTATCGAAAGTACTTTCGGACCACATAAATTCGAATAATCGAAGTTCTACTGCACTCAGCTTAAGGGTTCGGCCCTTAGGTTAGGTCAACAGAGGGTGAATAAAGTACTTTAACTACACCAAAATATTTAGAAAGGCCACGAAAAACTATTTGATTCCAATGGTCGCTGAAGGGTAGGCTCAAGCTCGAGCAACCTCCATGACCCACTGGAGTAGCCTAGGATTTACAGAAACACGTTCAGGCATTTACAAACTTGTATAGAGGCAGAGACATCAAGCGTTTCGTGTAAGATTGAATCTATTCACCCGATCGGAATGCTAGACATTCAAGTAGGATTCCTAGAGCAGTTCTCTTCCCCAGCCTTTACTTTCACCCTTTTCGTTCGTTAAACCTTTCCACGGGCACATTGGTACTCTCTACCCTGAATCTATAGGTAAGGAGTAAGTCGCAAGACAGGTACCCGCACTCAAGTTTCTGTATAAGATGAAAGCCATCTTATATTACAGGTTGTCACGATGATTTCAATACTGACATGGATCGAAGTCTTTAATATTAGCGTAATATTTATCAAGAATATTTCTAATACAGTAAAAGCAGATTGTGCTTAGACGCTGTTCCGATTACGCCGATTCCGAAAATATAAGCAAATATAACCAAGAAGGCAGTTTTTTTTTTAAAGAAAACACTTGTATAGGTTCGCTTAGTAACGTATAGGATGGACATAAACATACAATTTTCCGTCAGTATAATTTCCGTCAGGTTACGCTATGAGTCACCTCAAAGACAGTTAAATGATACCATATGATTTCATGCATCAGCTGATTTCTTGTCAAGGCTATGTTCTAGAACAGCTGTTTTACAGATAGTTTAGTTTTATTATTGATTAGTAATGGAATAGGGGTATTGTTAAATAGTTTTAATCAGTTAATACATATATTTATTTATTTAAATTTTGATGATTCACAGTATAAATTAATATTAGGTTAGGTATTTTTTATCAAATTTTTCATATGAAAACATTTTTAGGCGCGTCTGATATTAAGTTAGGTAATTTCTTATTACGGAAAATTAAATGTTTTTCTGAATTCAAAATGTTTGTAGACGTGGCTTTAAACACTGTCTGTAATCCCCTAAATGCAACAACCTAACTTGTTAGTTTATGTGCTCTTGTTTACACGTACACTATTCAAAATATATTATTTAATAAATTATTTATTTTAAACCTCATTGGTGTGGTTACAATCTTTCTCTTTGGACATCGTCGCTAGCTTTTTTCATTAGCTACATTTTTTAGCGGAAGTTTTAAAAACATAATATCAAACACGCACTGACAATTTTTCAACACTGCGCCAAGATATTCTGGAGTGTCCACTTCAAAATACTATTCATATTTTAATCAAACTTTATAGTTTTTTAAACACCTCTTGGTGATAATTAAGGCACTTAATCCAATAATCATGTAAATCCTTCCTCTGACGTAAATCCTTCCTCTGACGTAAATCCTACCTCTGACGTAAATCCTTCCTCTGACGTAAATCCTTCCTCTGACATAAATCCTTCCTCTGACGTAAATCCTTCCTCTGACGTAAATCCATCCCCTGATGTAAATCCTTACTCTGACGTAAATCCTTCCTCTGACGTAAATCCTTCCTCTGACGTAAATCCTTCCTCTGACATAAATCCTTCCTCTGACGTAAATCCTTCCTCTGACGTAAATCCATCCCCTGATGTAAATCCTTACTCTGGCGTAAATCCTTCCTCTGACGTAAATCCTTCCTCTGACGTAAATCCATCCTCTGACGTAAATCCTTCCTCTGACGGCCACAAATGAACCGTTAACAAATGAGCTAATAAAGTAAGAAAAGATTCATTTAAATTGATTTATCCCGCACGAACTGGAACTCTTCAGTTACTAATGGTTCAGGAGTCGATTGCCAGGAACTGTGCACGGTGAAGGCAACATTCCCTCTCTCGCTACATCTCTTACATTACAAGGAAGAACTAATTTCCATGAACAACCGAAAATAAAGGTCATGACGAAAACAAATGAGTTACAAAATAAGAAAGTAAAGATACGACATAATTATATGAACAATACAATATTGCTCGATATTTCAACAGTTCTAAAAATTATTTTCAACAAAATGGAAAACCCCAATTTTCTTGCATATCTTGCAGTTTATTTTTATGTAGCGAAAATTGTAACACCAAAATATAGAAAAGTATAAAATTAATTTTTAAACTTCGGTGGTGAAGTTAGTTTTTTTTTTTTTTTTGAAAACAAACTTGCTAATGTATTTGATAAAACGAAAAAGATTTTCCTTTTGTCCGATATGTGATCTAACAAATTACTTTCAAATGTAGAAGTAAAAATGAATAAAATATTACACCAATTTCGGGGTTTATAAACCAATTTCATTTGTTTATCTGTTTATCCGATTGACGACGATTTTACAACAATTAGGTTTAAAATGAAAATCAAACATTTGCACAACTAAAGGTATTGTTTAAAACAACAGCATATTTTCGAAAGCACTTTGTCCTTATTAGCATTGGCGTTTGTTTCCCTGTTGAAGTGTTCAAAGTTTATTTCGTGAGAAATATTTAAGTCGACTTAAATAATGGTTTTGTTCTGAGGACCCGTGGCAATTTGTTTGAATAAATTTCAAATAGCTTTGCTCAGGAATATCTAGCTTCGTACACAAACCACTAGATTTTTACACAAACCACTAGCTTTCTACACAAACCACTAGATTTCTACACAAACCACTAGCTTTCTACACAAACTAATAGCTTATTATACACACCAATTGCTTTGTATTAAACTTTCTAGCTTTATATGTAAACCATTAATTTAGTACACAAAGCTCTAGCTTTCTTCACAAACCACTAGGTTTGTACATAAGCCACTAGCTTTTTCCACAAACCACTAGCTTAGTACACAAACTACTAGCTTTGTAAAGAAACCCATAGCTTAATACACAAACCACTAGATTTTTACACAAACCACTAGCTTTCTACACAAACCACTAGATTTCTACACAAACCACTAGCTTTCTACACAAACTAATAGCTTATTATACACACCAATTGCTTTGTATTAAACTTTCTAGCTTTATATGTAAACCATTAATTTAGTACACAAAGCTCTAGCTTTCTTCACAAACCACTAGGTTTGTACATAAGCCACTAGCTTTTTCCACAAACCACTAGCTTAGTACACAAACTACTAGCTTTGTAAAGAAACCCATAGCTTAATACACAAACCACTAGATTTTTACACAAACCACTAGATTTCTACACAAACCACTAGATTTCTACACAAACCACTAGCTTTCTACACAAACTAATAGCTTATTATACACACCAATTGCTTTGTATTAAACTTTCTAGCTTTATATGTAAACCATTAATTTAGTACACAAAGCTCTAGCTTTCTTCACAAACCACTAGGTTTGTACATAAGCCACTAGCTTTTTCCACAAACCACTAGCTTAGTACACAAACTACTAGCTTTGTAAAGAAACCCATAGCTTAATACACAAACCACTAGATTTTTACACAAACCACTAGCTTTCTACACAAACCACTAGATTTCTACACAAACCACTAGCTTTCTACACAAACTAATAGCTTATTATACACACCAATTGCTTTGTATTAAACTTTCTAGCTTTATATGTAAACCATTAATTTAGTACACAAAGCTCTAGCTTTCTTCACAAACCACTAGGTTTGTACATAAGCCACTAGCTTTTTCCACAAACCACTAGCTTAGTACACAAACTATTAGCTTTGTAAAGAAACCCATAGCTTAATACACAAACCACTAGATTTTTACACAAACCACTAGCTTTCTACACAAACCACTAGATTTCTACACAAACCACTAGCTTTCTACACAAACTAATAGCTTATTATACACACCAATTGCTTTGTATTAAACTTTCTAGCTTTATATGTAAACCATTAATTTAGTACACAAAGCTCTAGCTTTCTTCACAAACCACTAGGTTTGTACATAAGCCACTAGCTTTTTCCACAAACCACTAGCTTAGTACACAAACCACTAGCTTTGTAAAGAAACCCCTAGCTTAATACACAAACCACTAGCTTTTGTGTACATAAGTAATTACTAAATCCTACCTTTGACGTTAAAACGAAAACATAAACCTATCAACAAACATCGTAAGGTTTTGTCTTTGCTTTGGACGATGTTAATGAGTAGACCTATTTACTTTGTCTTATACTTCACTCTGTGAAATCTATGATGAAAGTTAACATAATTAGTGTTACATGAATAAACCTTTTGCGGTTTTACGAAAAGGACCGAGTCATGTGCGCACATACCGCACCCAAGGTCGGTCTTGATCTCAGACGTCGTATCGTAAGATATCATATCGCGATTCTGTCCCAATCTAGAACGATCCCGTCACAACTATGGTAAGGGCAGGTCTGCCTTAGTATCAACCAAAGCATGTCACTCATGGCGATATTATCATTCAGTATAGTCCAAGGCTTCATTAGCTCCTATCAGGTCAGAGTATTCAGTGTTATTCATGCTGTTTTAAAACATATCAATTTAATATTACCAATTTAAAAAAATAAAATTAAATGACGAACAATTATTCTCACAGTTAAATAATCCCCACCCAGGGTAGCCAGCTGTCTCAAGGGTTGCTTGTATTGCTTCTAGTTTATGCATCGTTAGGTGAGTAAACAAACAAACATCTAGTTAATTATTGTACAACTTGTATATTGATATTATTAACGGCAACTACCCTAACACTTGGGGCGGCTAAGGTGTTTGTTGTAAGTTTGTTTCTGTAATAATGTGCTTGTATTACTGGTCGCGATTAACTATTCCAACACTTTCTCCAGTAACTCATCACTCGATTCCTTGTGTCTATAGTTTTTATTTCAGTTATCTCTGACAGTTGAATCTGTGCGTCATTACTAACAAAACAAAGCAAGTCGATATTCCTCCTATAGTAAACCCATAATGAATATTATTGTTCTGATTAGAAGTCTATAAATATGCATCTGATATGCTTAGTGACATCCACTCTTGAGTCCTTCTTCGCTATTAATATAGTCAGTATGATCTAACCTGTCTTGAAGACCTTGGCTGTCCTGGACGTGCCTTGTCACTTGCAGCTGTTTCCTAAATGAGTCATCTAGTAGCATCCTGTTCAAGAAAATTAAAGTTTTTGCCCTAATAATATCTTCCAAAAAGATCGACACACGAAAACATGACAAACAAATTGATAAATGTAATATTATCGCGCAGACCACGCCCACGTTTTATGTGAAAAATTATATCGTATTTTTCAACGTTCTACATTTTCAATACAATTTTGGTAAATATAATTTGGTAAATAGAGTTTATTTACTTAGTCAGTAAATGAGTCTAAAGGCAACAGCTGCGGGTTTCTGCAAGTGATAGGGCATGTCCGAGATATCCCGGATCTACAAGACAAGTTAGATCACACAGACTATAACATATTCCATATTTAATAGAGGTATTATGATATTTGTGATGAAAACTGATAATCTTGAAAAATGACAAAAGCTTGCCAATTTTTCAAATTGGCGATGTATTTTGGTACAAAGTTAACAATATACTCAAATCAGTATACACGAATTTGTTCTCCCAACCTTCTTCAATACAAGTATCTTCTACAACAATATTACAAAAATTTGGTAAAATATATAATTTTGAAAATAAAATTCCTATGTGCTCAGACGGGTGATAAAAAAACCTAATAAAAAACCGGAAAAATACAATTTCATTAAAACTATTTCCAAGAGCGGTTATTTTTTTTCTTCTCACTTCTCTCTCTCTCTCACTCTCAATATGTATATACATACATATCAGATGTACCGGTTAGAAGCTAGTCACCTCTCTCTCTCTCTCTCTCTCTCTCTCTCTCTCTCTCTCTCTCTCTCTCTGTCTCTCTCTCTCCCTCTCTTTCTTTCTCTTTCTCTCTTTCAATATGTATATACATAAATATCAGATGTAGCGGTTAGAAGCTAGTCACCTCTCTTCGCTCCGCTGGAGGACAGGTCTAAGTTACAACAGACAGCGATCCTATCAGTGGGAGTTCATATTTCTTGTTATTTCCAGTATCAGGAGATAATTAAATCTACTTCTCCATTACCTTCCGTTCTCTTTCAAGGGGTGTATTAGGGTTGAGCACCCTCTTACCTTACCCCATTAGAAACTAGGATGCCAAGATTTCTCTCTACTTCCATTATTAAAGATAATTATATCATTTTGTTGGTCTTTTTCTACTTTTAATCATTCTTTTTTCTATAAAAGGGTGTAACGGATAAGAGACTTTTTTATGTCGATATAGAGTAGGTGTGTTGGAGGAAACCCTGCACACTTGCGCATTGATATACCCTACATCCTCAACCAGGGATCTTAAGTCCCTAACCTAAAGTCTTTCCGAAATCATTTCCTACGCAATGTAGGCGTTAATGTTCCTACTAAATGAAATTTGTTTCTAAAATCGACGAATTAGTTTAAATGTGTAAAGTATTTTATATTTATCCCTCACTGAAAGAGTTAACTGATAACTGGGGTTGGCTTTATTAGGGAGACATTTTGGAGTTGGGTTGTTTTCATGTTGTGTTGCTTCGGGATGTGTAAGTTCATGAGTGGATTTTGTACTTTATTATTCTATTTTTATTCCGTCACTTCCATCCCTTCAAACAAACCCTGATTTAAACTGTATCGCTCAAATGGATGGGTATTGCGAAATATAAACGGCAGCCATAAACCGCTTAGCAAGACATTAGCTTACCTGTGTCAGTGTAAACCTATAAGGAGGTGGATTACGGAGGATTACCGTCTGGGGTTGCGTGTTGAGGGAGACTTTTAAAGCTTTATGCAAAATACGTGCCCTACCGTAATATAAACAAGTGAATACGTATACTTTATGTTTCTCTCTTTAATAAAATACGGTAACAAAAAGACATTTGTTATGTTTTTATCGCGGTTGTCGCCTTGAAGGACGCAGGTCTTCCAACCTGATTCGAAAAACCAAGTTTTAGTTATGTTTTATAGTTATACAATATGTTTGGTTGTGATTCAACAGTTGTAGCCTCGAGTTTTATATTTAGTTCACCATCGGTTACCTATGTTGTTTTTCATGGTGAGAGAAAAGCGGTGCTGACTTTTACGGTCAGAAGACGGCTATGTAGTCTTTCACGGTCAGAGAAGGGTGATGAGTCTTTCATGGTAAGAGAAGGGCGATTTAGTTTTTCATGATCAGAGAAGGGTGGGGTAATCTTTCACGGTCAGAGAAGGGAGATGTAGTCTTGGCGATGTAGTCTTTCATGGTAAGAGAAGGGCAATGTAGTCTTTCATTATGAGAGGAAGGCGATGTAGTCTTTCATGGTGAGAGAAGCGCGATGTAGTCTTTCACGGTCAGAGAAGGGTGATGAGTCTTTCATGGTAAGAGAAGGGCGATTTAGTTTTTCATGATCAGAGAAGGGCGGGGTAATCTTTCACGGTCAGATAAGGGCGATGTAGTCTTGGCGATGTAGTCTTTCATGGTAAGAGAAGGGCAATGTAGTCTTTCATTATGAGAGGAAGGCGATGTAGTCTTTCATGGTGAGAGAAGGGCGATGTAGTCTTTCATGGTAAGAAATGGGCGACATAGTCTTTCATTGTGGGAGAAAGACCATGTAGTCTTTCATGGTCAAAGAAGAGAAATGTAGTCTTTTACGAACAGAGAAGGGCAATGTAGTCTTTCACGGTGAATGAAGGATGATGCGACTTTCAAGGATACTAAAATGGAGGAATACAACTACAAAGGTGGAGCGGTGAATTTCTCTTCAAACATTGTAATTTTAAAACATTATGTTTAAAATGAAAAAAGAGTTCAATTTAACTATACAAGTTAAATGGACGAATAATATACGAGGCATGCATTATTGGTTTAAAATCTTTTTCAATGTTTCGAAAACTTATTTTCCAATTCCGGCCACCCTACACATAACTTCAAGCCCATGACGGAGTATGTAATGAAAAAATTTAACTCTAACCAAATTTGAACAAATTCTTCCTCTGTAACAATTACGTTACCTATTATGAATGACACAAAAGGTACATGAAAATAAATACAAACCCTCGTTACGTGCGTGTTTGGGAGGATCACTAAGGATATAAAACAAATAAGTTATATTATTATAACAATTATTTATAAGTCCATCTCGTTATAAACCAGCCGTTTGTAATTTCAATTATTTGGAACAAAAGTCTAAGATATCTTACCTAATTAGGCATATATAAGTATTACATTTAAAATTATTATATTTATTTGAACAAATACAAAGTTATAGCAAACACATACCAAAGTAAGCCGAACCCAGAGGAAGGTGGTTAATGGTTACCCCTGTACATCAGGGCGCAACAATAAAACCTAAGAAAAAACAAAACATCATTAGTACAAGACTATAGTAACAAAGTCTTCATGATCTACCAGTAATGCAATCTTACCAACTTTTCAACAAGAGGTTTATTACTTTTGACAGCATTGCCTGGTTGTCGTGTGTTGCGCAACAGCATTCTTGTTTTACTGTAAAACACTTGTTCGTGCTTTTTTATTATCATTTCCACTCAAAGTATTTATAAATGTTGTAAACAACTCCTGTTGCTAGCTTGGAAACTAATTTTCTGTCACGGGACCTTTTACTTCGCACCAATAAATCTTTGATTCAGTACTAAAGCAACAGCAAACGAGTGAGACAATGTAAATGTTACAAACAGCTATTTTATTTAGCGTGAAGACTAAACAATTTACAGAAATAAGAAAGCTCAGCGAATACAGAAAGAACCACGCTGAAACACAATCTAGTGACAAGAACCAACACTTTGTACCAAATTTACAAATCAAAATATCTCTCACTGACCATCACGCTAGCATCCATGATGAAATTCTTCCTTGTTTACGTCAAGACTACAGAAGTTTTCGGAGTTTGGGGAACTTTGTGTGTGTTACAAGCAGTGTACAAAACTGCTATCTTATCCTATGTTTGTGAACATATGTTCCCAAACGGCTGAAAATAGATTTCACAAAATCAAATATAATGAAACGACAGCTGATAGAAATAAGCCGTCCGCATGTCAAATGTAATGCAAAAGTAAATAACATATTACCAACGGTATCTCCGTAAGCAGAAATATCCCCCAGGGGAAAATATTGAAAACATTAAAACTTATATGAGCTGTTGTGACCATTACATGATCATTTTGCCAATTTTGAATAAATGTATTTTGCACAACATTAGAAGTACAAAGTCTCAGCCTATCATTAAAATATACCCTTGTCGGGGAAAACGTAAAATACCTCCTGGCCACTTGTTACGTACTTTTCTTTAAATTAAATATAATTTAAAAAACAGTGTAAATGCTTCAGAGAGGAACTCCTTATCGGCCAACCTTTGTCCCTTACAAGGTTCGGTACACCCAGTTCCTTTTAAAACATCGGTTAGACGACATCCCTCCCGTCACTCTCGACGTGACGTAGTTTCAGACAGTTCCTTTTAAGACATCGGTTAGACGACATCCCTCCCGTCACTCTCGACGTGACGTAGTTTCAGACAGTTCCTCTCAAGACGTCGGTTAAACGACATCCCTCCCGTCACTCTCGACGTGACGTAGTTTCAGACAGTTCCTCTCAAGACGTCAGTTAGACGACATCCCTCCCGTCACTCTCGACGTGACGTAGTTTCAGACAGTTCCTCTCAAGACGTCGGTTAGACGACATACCTCCCGTCACTCTCGACGTGACGTAGTTTCAGACAGTTCCTCTCAAGACGTCGGTTAGACGACCTCCCTCCCGTCACTCTCGACGTGACGTAGTTTCAGACAGTTCCTCTCAAGACATCGGTTAAACGACATCTCTCCCGTCACTCTCGACGTGACGTAGTTTCAGACAGTTCCTTTTAAGACATCGGTTAGACGACATCTCTCCCGTCACTCTCGACGTGACGTAGTTTCAGACAGTTCCTCTCAAGACGTCGGTTAGACGACATCTCTCCCGTCACTCTCGACGTGACGTAGTTTCAGACAATTCCTCTCAAGACGTCGGTTAGACGACATCCCTCCCGTCACTCTCGACGTGACGTAGTTTCAGACAGTTCCTCTCAAGACGTCGGTTAGACGACATCCCTCCCGTCACTCTCGACGTGACGTAGTTTCAGACAGTTCATCTCAAGACGTCGGTTAGACGACCTCCCTCCCGTCACTCTCGACGTGACGTAGTTTCAGACAGTTCCTCTCAAGTCATCGGTTAAACGACATCTCTCCCGTCACTCTCGACGTGACGTAGTTTCAGACAGTTCCTTTTAAGACATCGGTTAGACGACATCTCTCGTCACTCTCGACGTGACGTAGTTTCAGACAGTTCCTTTCAAGACATCAATTAGACGATATCCCTCCCGTCATTCTCGACGTGACGTAGTTTCAGACAGTTCCTCTCAAGACGTCGGTTAGACGACATCTCTCCCGTCACTCTCGACGTGACGTAGTTTCAGACAGCTCCTCTCAAGACGTCGGTTAGACGACATCCCTCCCGTCACTCTCGACGTGACGTAGTTTCAGACAGTTCCTCTCAAGACGTCGGTTAGACGACATCCCTCCCGTCACTCTCGACGTGACGTAGTTTCAGACAGTTCCTCTCAAGACATCGGTTAAACGACATCCCTCCCGTCACTCTCGACGTGACGTAGTTTCAGACAGTTCTTTTTAAGACATCGGTTAGACGATATCCCTCCCGTCACTCTCGACGTGACGTAGTTTCAGACAGTTCCTCTCAAGACATCGGTTAGACGACATCCCTCCCGTCACTCTCGACGTGACGTAGTTTCAGACAGTTCCTCTCAAGACATCGGTTAGACGACATCCCTCCCGTCACGCGTTACGTGACGTAGTTTCAGACAGTTCCTTTTAAGACATCGGTTAGACGACATCTCTCGTCACTCTCGACGTGACGTAGTTTCAGACAGTTCCTTTCAAGACATCAATTAGACGATATCCCTCCCGTCATTCTCGACGTGACGTAGTTTCAGACAGTTCCTCTCAAGACGTCGGTTAGACGACATCCCTCCCGTCACTCTCGACGTGACGTAGTTTCAGACAGCTCCTCTCAAGACGTCAGTTAGACGACATCCCTCCCGTCACTCTCGACGTGACGTAGTTTCAGACAGTTCCTCTCAAGACGTCGGTTAGACGACATCCCTCCCGTCACTCTCGACGTGACGTAGTTTCAGACAGTTCCTCTCAAGACATCGGTTAAACGACATCCCTCCCGTCACTCTCGACGTGACGTAGTTTCAGACAGTTCTTTTTAAGACATCGGTTAGACGATATCCCTCCCGTCACTCTCGACGTGACGTAGTTTCAGACAGTTCCTCTCAAGACGTCGGTTAGACGACATCCCTCCCGTCACTCTCGACGTGACGTAGTTTCAGACAGTTCCTCTCAAGACATCGGTTAGACGACATCCCTCCCGTCACGCGTTACGTGACGTAGTTTCTCGTCAGTTCTAAGCAAGGCTCGGTTTAGATCAAACATATTTCCCGTTACGCTCTATGTGACTTAGAGTTTTCTCTCTTTGTTTCTCCCGTCGTGTGGCGAAGATACTATTAGCATTAATAGTGACTTTTGAATTATATGTGATTTCTCTTAAGTTCCTTAGGTATATGATAAGTGCGGGAAAGGGTGCACCCGAACAACTGTCCAACAAGTGGTGGTACTTCGCCCAGTGAGGTATGTACAAAAATGTCAACTTTTTTCATTTATTGAGTCAAGGTCCTCCGGAAATCAATGTTGGCGTTACATGGCAAAATATTTAACATTTTTGGTCCTATGGGCCGGATATTATGAAAAGGCCTTATGTTAAAACATGTCCACATGAGTGACGTACATATTTACAACCGCACGCAATATCTTGTCCTTGTTACAAGGCTTACCTCACTCAATTTCTTATCTATCTGCTGTGCAAATAGAGTAGACTATAACAAACCCTCTCTGAAAGCATATATTTACAATTAACTTTGCTTGTCTATTTGTAAGGCATTCGTATTATTCAAAGCTTATGTTTCCCACTCATGCTAATGTTAATAGGTTAATATATTGATAAATATTTTCTGCTATTTAGTATGGTAAAAGAAGTCACCTATGATTTCACTGCTTGTAAATTGCAAATTTATATTTATTGATGCTTATTGTTTTGAAGCAGATCATTACACTTCTAACCAAATGCGTAACTTTGTTACAAGTTACACAGAGAACACCCAAGCCTTGAAGGGGCTACAAATTGATATCACGAGTAACAATCCCTTATTGTCAGCGATGATTTTACGCAAGCTGGATTCTACTATACTGAAGAAGCTTGAACAATCACGGGATAACACGTCGACCCTGGCAACACCTGCGGAAATTATCAACTTCCTCTCACAAAAATGTAGTGAACTTGAACACGCGACACTACATTCCTCTTCAACTCTCAACCCTAACTCATTACCTTCAAACTCGCCTCAAACTTCGAAGGGAAAACAGTTAATGTATAAGACTCAGGTTAACCTAAAGGGGACTTCGCTGGTGACTTGTAACTCTGTCAATGACACAGCGTCTGAGACAAAGCATCCTTTATGTTTTCTGTGTAAAGGAACAGACCATAAAATCTATTCATGCCTTAAGTTTAAGGCCAAAACATAATTTTCTCATTCTCGACAAAATTTGCGTCGATTTACCTCGTACTCACATTGACGTTAAAGTACTAAATAAGGTACAATCTTATACGCTTGCCGACCCTACTTTTCATTTGCCAAGTCGCATTGATATTCTTCTGGGCGGCGCCCTTTTTCCTTTAATATTGACTCCAACTACGCATTCTCTCGGCTCTAATATGCCGTGCCTGATAGGCACTCACTTTGGATTCATGGTTATGGAAGAAGCTCCATGCCTGCCTACCTGTGAAAGGGAATCTAGTGCTAGTATGTCCACCACATTACTCACGGTAAATGACTTGGAACTGCACAATTCTCTGCAAAAATTCTGGCAACATGAAGAAGTGTCCTTCACCTCAAAACCCACACCACATGATCAAGCATGAAGTTCATTATGTCGCTACTCATACACGCGACAGTTCAGGTCGTTACTGTGTCCGACTTCCTTTCAAACAAGATAAACCTCCTCTCGGAACTTCTTGCGGGAACGCGGAAGTACGAATAAAATCTCTCGAACAAAGGTTCAACTCTAAGCCTCGCTTCAAGCAACTTTATGCAGAATTCATGTCTGACTATTTGACTTCTGGACACATGATACTTGCCCAAAACACTCAGCTCAGTTCACCTCACTACTTTTTACCTCATCATGGGGTTCTAAAGGAATCCAGCACCACTACTCGCCTTCGAACAGTCTTTGATGCCAGTGCAAAAACATCCAACGGTTTCTCTCTCAACGACACCCTGTGGACAGGACAGAAAATGCAGACCAACACTTGTGATCTGTTACTCATGTTTCGCTATCATAATGTGGTTTTTACTTGCGATATACGTCAGATGTATCGTCAGATCAAAGTCCACCCTGATGATCAACCTTATCAGCTGATCCTATGGAAGGACCATGTCGATCAACCTATTTACACTTATCAATTGACCACAGTAACCTATGGACCTAGTTGTTCACCTTACCTGGCGATAAGAACTCTTCATCAGCTCGCCTCCGATGAAGGTGCTTCATTCCCTCAGGCTGCCGAAGTACTCCGCATACAAACGTTTGTAGACGACATTATTGCGGGTGGTGATTCCATTGATGAGGCCTCTCATTTGAAAACTCAGCTCATTTCTCTTTTACTTCGAGGTGGCTTCGAATTGCGGAAATAGGCTACTAACCCTTACCAACTATTACAGGATCTTCCAGACGAACACCTAGAGACACTCACGTTTCTTCAGGATACCGCACAACCTCATTATAATATTCTCGGACTTCATTGGTCATCCTCTTCGGACGCTTTTACTTATCATTTAAATTTTCCTCGAAACTCTAAAACTAAACGCCAAGTGCTCAGCGTTATCGCTCAAATTTATGACCCTTGTTGTTTCCTTTCGCCTGTTGTCATGTGGGCAAAATGTTTTATGCAGCTCCTCTGGACAAAAGGGTTGGACTGGGACCAATCCCTACCACCTGAACTTTTAACTCAGTGGCAAACATTTGCAGAGACTTCTTACTGTTTAAAAAATATTGTAATTCCTCGGGCTTTACGCTTGAGTCACTCGCCTAACATTGAGTTACACGGTTTCTCAGATGCTTCTGAGAGTAGATACGCTGCTGTCATTTACTTAAGATGTCAGGTTAGTGACAACTCGGTGGTAATTCGGCAGCTATTATCGAAGACTCGGGTAGCCCCACTGAAAAAACTCACTGTACCTCGCTTGGAGCTAAGTGCTGCTCATTTACTCGCCCAATTAGTGACGTATATTATATCTCATTATAACAAAAAAATGGAATTTTCCTCTGTTTTTCTATGGTGCGATTCGACAGTAACTCTGACATGGATACAAACACCTCCTTATCGACTAAAAACCTTTGTCGCCAATCGGGTAGCGCAGGTTCAAGAATTATTGCCTTCTCATTATTGGAGGCACGTATCGAGTGAACACAATCCCGCTGACTGAGCGTCATGTGGATTACTTCCTTCAGACCTACCTCAACATAAATTATGGTGGTACGGACCCTCTTGGTTACAACAGTCTCATGACAACTGGCCTATATCTCATTTTGAACCTGCAAAAATCATTGACACAGGGGAATATAAACCTATTTCACCTATATCTCTTCTCTCCACTGTTCACTCAGAATGGGACTTGCTGCGGAAATATTCTAGCTTTAGTCGACTGCATCGTGTAATGGCGTACTTGTTGCGTTTCATACACAACTCTCGTCACTTAGGAAGAACTGTTGGACCTTTCACTACTGGGGAGTTGAACTCAGCCAGAATCCGAATATTCAAATTACTTCAGGCATCCTCCTTCATCGAAGATTTAAAGGCATTAGGACACACCCCTCCTAACAGGGTATCTTCTAGGCTTCGACGATTAACACCATTTCTCGATAGCGATGGCGTCCTGCGAGTTGGTGGACGACTCGAAGCAGCACAGATTCGTTATGAGACGCAACATCCGGTGATATTGCCTAAAAAATCCTTGATTGACCTATTACATCGGAAGTACCTTCATTCTGGAGTTCAACTCACTCAATCACTTCTCGCACAAGAGGTGTGGATATTGTGTGCTCGGAATGTAATCCGTGCACGCGTCTTCAGGTGTACTGTGTGCTTTAAGCACCGACCTAAAAATGAAAATCCTCTTATGGGAAACACACCTCAACCTCGACTGACCCCTACTCGCCCATTTCTCAACACAGGCATTGATTATGGTGGTCCTTTCACTCTGAAAGTACATAATCTACACTCTATTCGAACCATCAAAGTCTACATTTGTGTCTTTGTTTGCCTTGTCACCAAGGCTGTTCACATTGAGGTGGTCACTGATCTCTCGATGGACGCGTTCATCGCAGCATTGACTCGATTTGTGTCTAGACGAGGTCTTTGTCAACACATCTTTTCCGACTGCGGAACAAACTTTGTGGGAGCTGACAATGCTCTGAGATCTCTACTCAGGACCTCAGGACAAGATCTCGTTTGTGAATTTTCATTTCAACGTGGAGTTAATTTCCACTTCAATCCTCCTGCTGCACCTCATCAAGGAGGGCTATGGGAAAGCGGATTTAAAAGCGCTAAACATCACTTGCGTCGCGTCATAGGTGAACACGTTCTAACTCTCTCCGAATTCATGACTCTGACAACTCAAGTCGAGACAATCCTCAACTCTCGACCACTCACACCTTTGTCTAACGATCCTTCCGAACTCACTGCTCTGACCCCAGGACACCTTTTAATTGGAGCTCCATTCGTCGCTGTACCCGAAATAAATCTGGCTGAAGTCCCTACAAATCGACTTAAGCATTGGCACCTCGTCCATGCTTTTCACCAACGCGTGTGGAAAAGGTGGCAGCTGGAATATCTTCACACTCTACAGCAGCGGACCAAATGGACGGCATGACAGACAACCTGCGTGTGGGCGACCTAGTGCTAGTGCATCAACTTACTCCGCCTCTCTCTTGGCCATTGGCAAGAGTGACACAAGTGTTCCCTGACACGGACGGTGTGGTGTGAGTGGTTCAGCTCAAGACACAGCAAGGACTTATAACTCGACCTTCTCATAAGATTTCCCCCTGCCTATTAGTGCAGAATAAACTTATTATTTTTCCTCATATCTCTAGAAAAATTTTTAAAATTTTTATTAGTGTATATTTGTTTTTTGTAAAAAACTCTCTCAGTTTGTTTATTGTTAATTATTGTTTTTTTCTCTCATGCTGGGGTAGTTTACATTGTATTCTTCTTTGAATCCTAGGAGGATTCAAGGCCCCCGGTATGTTACGTACGTTTCTTTAAATTAAATATAATTAATAACAGTGTAAATGCTTCAGAGAGGGACTCCTTATCGGCCAACCTTTGTCCCTTACAAGGGTTGGTACGCCCAGTTCCTTTTATGAAGTCGGTTAAACGACATCTCTCCCGTCACTCTCGACGTGACGTAGTTTCAGACAGTTCCTTTTTAGACATCGGTTAGACGACATCCCTCCCGTCACTCTCGACGTGACGTAGTTTCAGACAGTTCCTCTCAAGACGTCGGTTAAATGACATCTCTCCCGTCACTCTCGACGTGACTTAGTTTCAGACAGTTCCTTTTAAGACATCGGTTAGACGACATCCTTCCCGTCACTCTCGACGTGACGTAGTTTCAGACAGTTCCTTTTTAGACATCGGTTAGACGACATCCCTCCCGTCACTCTCGACGTGGCGTAGTTTCAGACAGTTCCTCTCAAGACGTCGGTTAAACGACATCTCTCCCGTCACTCTGGACGTGACGTAGTTTCAGACAGTTCCTCTCAAGACGTCGGTTAAACGACATCTCTCCCGTCACTCTCGACGTGACGTAGTTTCAGACAGTTCCTTTTTAGACATCGGTTAGACGACATCTCTCCCGTCACTCTCGACGTGACTTAGTTTCAGACAGTTCCTTCTAAGACATCGGTTAGACGACATCCCTCCCGTCACTCTCGACGTGACGTAGTTTCAGACAGTTCCTCTTAAGACATCGATTAGACGACATCCTTCCCGTCACTCTCGACGTGACGTAGTTTCAGACAGTTCCTTTTTAGACATCGGTTAGACGACATCCCTCCCGTCACTCTCGACGTGACGTAGTTTCAGACAGTTCCTTTTAAGACATCGGTTAGACGACATCCCTCCCATCACTCTCAACGTGACGTAGTTTCAGACAGTTCCTTTTTAGACATCGGTTAGACGACATCCCTTCCGTCACGCGCTACGTGACGTAGTTTCAGACAGTTCCTTTTAAGACGTCGGTTAAACCACATCCCTCCCGTCACGCGCTACGTGACGTAGTTTCTCGTGAGTTCTAAGCAAGGCTCGGTTTAGATCAAACATATTTCCCGTTACGCTATACGTGATTTAGAGTTTTCTCTCTTTGTTTCTCCCGTCTTGTGGCGAAGATACTATTAGCATTAATAGTGACATTTTGAATATATGGGATTTCTTTTTAAGTTCCTTAGGTAAATGATAAGTGCGGGAAAGGGTGCACCCGAATAGCTGTCCGACAAGTGGTGGTACTTCGCCCAGTGAGGTATTTGCAAAAATGTCAACTTTTTTCATTTATTGAGTCAAGGTCCTCCGGAAATCAATGTTGCCGTTACATGACAAAATATTTAACACTACTGTAAATCGAACCGATAAAATACCGACTGACAAGGAATCAGGTACAATGGTTTATTATCATGGTAATGCTTCATTTAGTAAGACTGTTTCTGACTTTATTCTGCTTTTAGGAGTAAACCTTTCCAAGGTAACCCTTCGAGTATCTTTAACCAGCATTGTGTATTACAATTTTCTAAACTACAGAAGAACGAAAAGAGGGTCAATTCCGCGATGAACCCATTCATCAAGCTGTACGAGCAGGGAGAGAAAGGCTGTCTTTGTGAAGGAGCAGTTTTACAAACACGTTCCATCATACTCCCGCCAGGTAACAGGACGTATTGCTCAGAGAACTTATATTGACGTCTATTCTTTG
Source organism: Prosapia bicincta (assembly GCA_036971475.1). Classification (NCBI taxonomy): domain Eukaryota; kingdom Metazoa; phylum Arthropoda; class Insecta; order Hemiptera; family Cercopidae; genus Prosapia; species Prosapia bicincta. Next base: position 74,769,165 of record JBAIZL010000004.1, on the reverse strand, counting down.
GCTGACAGATTGAGTTTTATATATACGATAAGTTCACTGATTCTAATCTCGTTTTCTCACATTTTTACTATCTGTATTACGATATGGTAGTTATAATAAAGTAGATGTTAGACAGTAAATTGGTAAAGTATTTGGTAGATATCGATAAAGTTGTAGGGCCTTACTTATGTAATTCCTCGTAGCTCTAATGAGAGAGCGTAAACGGGATAGTAGGGTAGTCCGAGTTGCTGCCACTAAACGTCCCCTACGTACAGTCAACTCAACTTGATAGTCGCTGTCGTTCTCAGTAATGCTGACTAACTGGACTGTATCGTCTGCTGGTGTTGGAAGGAACGTAGTGCGCATGCGCCAACGATGTGCCTAGCTATGTGGCGTGTACCATAGTACTGAGGTATATCTTTAGCATGGGCTCCTGAGGAGTTGTATACTTGCTAAGATGCTGCACATGTAAAAGATGTAAAACAATAAAGTGATTTGAACGTGGGACGACGAGGGATCAATGTTCTTGACAGTGGTGTTTTAACCAGTTTCTAATGACTACCATCTTAGTAGTTTCTAATTTTAGTCTTCGATTTCTGCTTGGATCATTTTTAGACCCTAGAGCTTAACAATATTTTTGTGTGAATAAAGAACTATATTTTCCATACGTGTTTTACAAATTAAATATCTTCAAAACCTCAATCGCCATTGTTTACAAAAACTACTTTTCTCTCCTTCCGTTAATTTCTCTGCTGTGTTTATCCCTCGTCGTTCTTTTGTATTCTGAGGTTATTGCCTTTTAAAATAATGCATCGAAATTTGTTTTTTGTTAAATTAGCTTTGCAGTAAATGACAAAAATAAAGACTTACACATTTTCCTCTTTTGTAAATAATTGCAACATTTCACAAATCTAAGATTCCAAAACGACTTATTTTTACCCGCTCACAATGAATAATCAAAATTTACTGCCAACGCCAACGTCTTGTAAGAGCAGAAGCTCATCTGGAACACGATCCACTTCGCAAAGCACAACCATCGTGTTGCTTTTTGCTGCAAATTACACCGTGTAACAGAGCCTTCCTTTGTTACACAGCCTACAAGATTAATGGCTTCCGTGCATGCACGGTTGCCTGTCTCACTCTTGCGCACAATATTGCACCCCTTTCCGTCTCTCTCCATGAATACAGAGGCGGTGATATTTTATTTATTAACATTGTTATTCTGTTAAGAGTCCCCGGCGGAGCAAGGCGAAGATTGGATGCTGACGGAGAAGGAATGTTTTTGTTCTTTCGTGAAGGTCGAGGAGCTGAATGAAGGGGCATGACACGTTCCCATATATATCAGAGTGTCTTCGTATACAGGTACTGTCAAACACTATCTTGCAGCAAAGGAAACAAGACAGTTTCAAAATCTCAAATTTCGTTATTTCTTGATTTTCATAAAACGAGAAGAGAATTTAAACATTATTTTTGTTACAATAAATGTTATTTTTTTTTATTAATAAATTTGTTAAGCACTGTGGAATAATTTTCTTAACTAAATAAATAAAACCCACTAACCACAATACAAAAATCCTTGTTTTACTACAATTACCTAATCTACATTTCGATTACATGATAAACATCTTCAGAAGTACTCTCTCCAGTAAATACGTAAATCTTCAGAGTACTTCTGAAGATGTTTACCATGTAATCGAAATGTAGCCTACATAAAGTAATTGTAGTAATATAAAGATTTTTTTACTGTTGTTATTGGGTTTGATTTATTTACTTAATTTTTTTTAAAACGTTTTTAATGTTGTTGAATTTTGAATTTTTTCCAACTAAATTGATTACTGTACCTTTTAAAGGACATGTATTCAACCTTGATCACTTAGAGTATAAAACATTATGGGATGTAAGGAAGGAGCGGTGCTGAAAAATTTAGAGCCTAATCTACACCAGATACTCCCTAATCGTCAATATATGTGTAACGATCGGGTCAAGTTCAATGGTTTAAACATTCCAGCTGCCCCGCAGACTGGCGAGTACTCTGACGACACCATAGTGTTAAGCTCCTTAACAGGACATTTTATTTAATAAGGTTTACGAAATAATGTACCCAATCATACAACTTTATTCATCTTGAAGCTTATCACCAGCAATTGTTCATCAACATTTTTCTTACGAAAAGTTTTGGGCATTAAAATCTTTGCTCTTTAAATTTTGTCAGATAACGGTTCTGACAAAAGACGACTTTGTTAGAAACGAAAATCACTTGTCTTCGTGAAGCTGTGAGTTTACTTTGCCAAACCTGGAAGAGGTCAAGAGGCTTCAAACTGTGACCATTGAGCAAGAGAAGTAGATATTGCATGTCGCTACAACCTCTAAAACCGATATCTAAAGTTATTCTAACAAAACGTATTTACTGTTCTTACAATGAGAGAAGATAATTGTTTTTAGAAAAGGTAGTTTGGGGATTTTACAAAAATATAATTAGGCTACGACTTTTCCTTAAAACCTGAATATTTTTTCTAAATAAGATAATTTAGCTTATTTCCCTAACAAAATGTAGAAAAACTGAAAAATTTTAGAAAACTTGACTAAGGTTTTCCAACAAACATTATTGGTTGTTAAAATATAATGTAAAAAAACAAATTTTGGGTTGTGCTCTGAATACAAACCGGGATAGGCGGACGAAAACTACGTGGTCTCATATAGTCACATCTATTACGCGATTAAAAATTATCTGGTTTTGTAAATTTTAGATATCATAAATCTTAAAATTTCATATTAGCTTAAAATTTTGTTGAATATAATCATCACACTAGGAAATCCGTTGAAATAGCTTATTTAGTTTTATTACAATGTGTTACACTCAGGTTACTGGCCATGAAAACATGTATCATTTTGTTAAAACCGACTTTTATAAGCAATGTTGGGAGAAGCGTTACCGGAGATTTATATGCCTGCATGACATAAAGCTCTCCGGAGCTACAAGTGACGTGTATTTGTGAAGGTTCGCTGCGCTTTGAATAAATGTTCCAGGGAAAACGTTACCCCTGATCTTTAGTCAAGGTCATCAAGATATATAATATTATATTCCTTAATATTCTGTATCAACGCAAATATTTGCTACACTCTTAAATGACCTCTTCTTACACATTGTTTTACATATTTACTAAATAATAAAGTTAATTGGATATCTACACGTATTTTCTGTAAATATGTTAAGTTACATAAAATGTCTGTTATGTTACAAAACTTATTTTATGACGGCTTAAAAAATGTAATGTATTTATTTAATTTTAATCATAAGACAAAAGCCAATTCGATACCGCGTTAGTCGAAACATAAACTTGAGGGTTAGAGTTAACAAATATAACCCATAAATTAACATAAATTTGTTTCAACTTTTAACTACACAGATAAACACACACACACACACACACACACACACACACACACACACACACACACACACACACACACACACACACACACACACACGCACACGCACACACACACATACACACACACTCACACATATATGTAAGATACATACATATTAAGTATATATACATATATATACTTGTATCTTATAAAGTAACCTACCCTCAGGTAATGAGCAACAATTACACCTTTGATAATATCTGGCTCAGATAAAATCAGAATTTCTTCAAAACAACAGTTTTTCACAAAGTTCAATTCCGTGTGCTTAGGTTAATACACAGTTTGATGTTGTGACTTGTGTATCTGGCGGGAGTCATATAGGACCTTAGTTTACCGTAGGGAAATGTGAAATATGCTGTATTATTGTAGGAAGAATCGTTATGTCAATGATCTATATCTGTACTCAAAACAACCTCTAAATCCGTTTCGAGATAACGAAATGCGGGTACAACGCCCTTTCTAATATCAACTGAAGCATGGCAACCACGGTTGTGAACATAACAGCATTAGTTGTACGCATGGTGACCGTTGCGCCAATGTTTCCAAGGCGGAAGGAATGTGCACTTTGCATTATCCACTGAAGCATAGCAATCACGGTTGTGAACATAACAGCATTAGTTCTAAGCAAGGTGACCCAGGCGTCAATGTTTCCAAGGCGGAACGAATGTGCACTTTGCATTATCCACTGAACCATAGCAACCACGGTTGTGAACATAACAGCATTAGTTGTACGCATGGTGACCGTGGCGTCAATGTTTCCAAGGCGTAACGAATCTGCACTTTGCATTATCCACTGAACCATAGCAACCACGGTTGTGAACATAACAGCATTAGTTGTACGCATGGTGACCGTGGCGTCAATGTTTGTAAGTCGTAACGAATCTGCACTTTGCATTATCCACTGAAGCATAGCAACCACGGTTGTGAACATAACAGCATTAGTTGTACGCATGGTGACCGTGGCGTCAATGTTTCCAAGGCGGAACGAATCTGCACTTTGCATTATCCACTGAAGCATAGCAACCACGGTTGTGAACATAACAGCATTAGTTGTACGCATGGTGACCGTGGCGTCAATGTTTCCAAGGCGGAACGAATCTGCACTTTGCATTATCCACTGAAGCATAGCAACCACGGTTGTGAACATAACAGCATTAGTTGTACGCATGGTGACTGCGGCGTCAATTTTTTCAAGTCGGAACGAATCTGCACTTTGCATTATCCACTGAAGCATGGCAACCACGGTTGTGAACATAACAGCATTAGTTGTACGCATGGTGACCGTGGCGTTAATATTTCCAAGGCGGAACGAATCTGCACTTTGCATTATCCACTGAAGCATGGCAACCACGGTTGTGAACATAACAGCATTAGTTGTACGCATGGTGACACGTGGCGTTAATGTTTCCAAGACGGAACGAATCTGCACTTTGCATTATCCACTGAAGCATAGCAACCACGGTTGTGAACATAATAGCATTAGTTGTACGCATGGTGACCGTGGCGTTAATGTTTCCAAGGCGGAACGAATCTGCACTTTGCATTATCCACTGAAGCATAGCAACCACGGTTGTGAACATAATAGCATTAGTTGTACGCATGGTGACCGTGGCGTTAATGTTGCTAAGGCGGAACGAATCTGCACTTTGCATTATCCACTGAAGCATAGCAACCACGGTTGTGAACATAATAGCATTAGTTGTACGCATGGTGACCGTGGCGTCAATGTTTCCAAGGCGGAACGAATCTGCACTTTGCATTATCCACTGAAGCATAGCAACCACTGTTGTGAACATAATAGCATTAGTTGTATGCATGGTGACCGTAGCGTTAATGTTTCCAAGGCGTAACGAATCTGCACTTTGCATTATCCACTGAACCATAGCAACCACGGTTGTGAACATAACAGCATTAGTTGTACGCATGGTGACCCTGGCGTCAATGTTTCCAAGGCGGAACGAATCTGCACTTTGCATTATCCACTGAAGCATAGCAACCACGGTTGTGAACATAACAGCATTAGTTGTACGCATGGTGACCGTGGCGTCAATGTTTCCAAGTCAGAACGAATCTGCACTTTGCATTATCCACTGAACCATAGCAACCTCGGTTGTGAACATAATAGCTTTAGTTGTACGCATGGTGACCGTGGCGTCAATGTTTCCAAGGCGGAACGAATCTGCACTTTGCATTATCCACTGAAGCATAGCAACCACGGTTCTGAACAAAACAGCATTAGTTGTACGCATGGTGACCGTAGCGTTAATGTTTCCAAGGCGAAACGAATCTGCACTTTGCATTATCCACTGAAGCATAGCAACCACGGTTGTGAACATAACAGCATTAGTTGTACGCATGGTGACCGTGGCATCAATGTTTCCAAGGCGGAACGAATCTGCACTTTGCATTATCCACTGAAGCATAGCAACCACGGTTGTGAACATAACAGCATTAGTTGTACGCATGGTGACCGTAGCGTTAATGTTTCCAAGGCGTAACGAATGTGCGCTTTCCATTATACAACCAATCCAAGCTTACATGGGACGATTTCATGTTAGACCCTTTGTCGTTGTGGAGTTCATATCCCCTACATAATAATTCCAAACCAACCCCAATATGTCGCACTTTTGCTGTAAGCATGTTACAGGTTAGCTCAGTAAGGAACGATTTCTCGGAAGATAATAGCATTCCGAAGGAAGTGGTACCTAATTTAATTCCAAAGGGCAAATTTTAAAAAGTAAGATCATTCTACCGTTTAAAATTTGATATTTTACAAAATTAGTTAAATGAGTAACCTCTCTATTGAATTACATTGCAAAATTAAAACTGCTCGATGAACTATAAAAGTTCTAAAAACAAACTTAGAATTTTCATTTTAACAAGCTTCAATGCCACAAAGAAATATTCAGTTTAAAGAATCCTATGAAAGATCATTAACAAACTCAATGTTGGGTACAGAACTTTCCCGTGGCTAATTTACGTTCCCATGAAGTATCCACATATAACTTATTTAGACCATCTCATAGATTTTATTTTTCAAACATCGGCAAAGGAACTTACTGGAACAATTGGTTTTTTACTCACACGGTGCATGCATATTTATTACCCACTCTGAGTTTCAGATCGTTTTATAACAAAACTATCTTGAACTCAAGTTATAATAATTTATTTGCTTTTTAATGGAAATAATTACGAAATTTAATACATGTATCGGGAATTTAAAATAATGTTTCTATGTGATAAAAGATTTTAATGAAGGGGATTCAACTCCTAAAAGCCTGTTGTTGCGCCCTTGTTACAAGTACTGGGAGACAGATTACAAGCTGCAAGTCGCTTGCCAAATTTTTTTTATACCTGGATTCTTCTATTCCTATTTCTTCTACATTTTCCATATATTGTTTTATCAAATACTGAAACCTTCTGCAAATTATTTTCGCTAACCCTTGGTATTCCGTCGCAATCCAGTACTTTAAGGATTAACATATGAAAACCATTGGAATATCATCATTAAGAAAAGCTCTGAAGGATTGGTTCTGCTTGCAACTACTATCGAGGATTTTCAAGTACCTTAAACATATACCGTATGCACCAAAACAGAACCGAGACTGAATCAGCTGTAGTTACCTTCTCTCAGATATAGTCATTGTTGGTATTTTTGTAGGAAACACCAGGAGATTTTGTTACGCACGAAACCTGCCTTTTCGTTCACAATGGTTCCAGAAAGATTTAAGACGGGATTGCTTTTCTTCAAGAAACTTCTGGTAACCGCTCCATCTCCCTTTGAACAAACTTTCCTTGCCCATCCCACTTCCTAGTTCTTACACCACCTGACGCCTACAATTGGGGAATGGTGAAGAAGAAGATTTCCCGGAACGGTGAAAGATAACCGTGTGTATAACGAGCATGAAACAACCTCTTCACAAAAATGGCGCAAAACCTTTAAGAATGGTAAGAAGTGTTGTCTCGAATTGAACAAGGGTCATATAGAACATGTTTATACTCGAGTCTAACTGATTTAACTTCTTTTTACTTGTAAAACTATATGAATAAAATAAATATTTACCACTGTTTCAAAACTGTTTATTTTACCGCAACGGTACATGCATATACATTTCATGTACTAGAATATTTATAATATTATTGAGTAGATTTTATTCAATTCCACATATTGATATAAACAGGAGCTACGACCACAGTCAACAGCTAAAACACTATTCTAACATTGTGGTTGACTGTACGTAGCTCTTGGTGATATCAGTACGTTTAATTGATGGAAAAATTTCAGAATAATTTTATAAATATTCATGTATGTGAAATATATGTACAATAAATCTATGTACATATTAAAACAGCATACATATATATTATCCTCAAAATTAGACAGTCAGTTTAACCAGTCAATGTACAAAGAATAGATTACTATTGTGTTATTAACGATTATCCTGAAACCCTTGTAACTTTGTTCGGGATAAATTTACTTTTCTGTGCAAGAAAAACAATAACAAAATAATCCTATATATACAAAAAGAAAGTTAAATAAAAACAGAAAGGGCAAGAAAGTGATATTAGATTCTGCGGGGAATGTTTGCATTCTTTAACCCTCTCCCCTAACCCACTGCGCAAGATTGAAATCTCCGTCTGTACAATATGAAACGTTCGGTATTTATTGTAAAACTCTTGCAGCCTTCGGCGACGTGACGGATTCCGTTTATTTAAACGATTAGACTGGGAAATTCAACGTGCAGTGGAAGGAGGGTATAAATTTGCTCCGATCACTTTCAAAGCGAGGGAGAACATCCCCGCGAAAGCAGTATTTCCTGAAATGATTTCACCCGGTCCCGTTCCTCGCTAAACTAAGATACGGAGACTTCAACAAATGACGAAGTTTTAGACTTGGATACAATGAGATAAGACAAAGCCAGTCGTGTTGTATGGTTTTCATAGTTTTTTTTTCGTATATTATTATTAAATAAATGCATCAAAATGTACACAACATCAAGAGCACAGTGGTTATAATATATTACGATGAAAATATTGGAAAGAACCCCAATACCACAAAAAATATTAAAAAAAAACAAATAAAACAAGTTACTTAACATTAAAACCTTATGTACATTTCGATGGCCATGTCATCATCATCAGAGGGTCTTATTACAAAATTACAATCTAGCAAACAAGAAGTTACAAACTAGAGTGATGGTATTCAAACTGTATACAACTGATCACTCTAATTTGTAACTTCTTGTTTGCTAGATTGTATTTTGTAATAAGACCCTCTGATTATGATGACATGGTCAACGAAATGTACATAAGGGTTTAATCTTAAGTAACCTGTTTTATTTGTTTTTTTTCATTATTTTTGTGGTGTTGGGATTCTTTCGTATATTTTCATTGTAGCATCAATATATAGTTTACAATTAAAACATTCTTAATGATACACAATGCTATTTTCAAAAAAATAATAAACCCAGTATAAAACACGTAAGCAATAAGCTATATACAGAATGTGAATAATAGAATAAAATGCACATTTGTGTTTATTAAACCTATTCACTAAAATTTTTAACACGTACATAGATATACTTTAGTAACTTTCTTGCCAACTGACTTTCAAAAGATACAGTTATTTTATTTTCAAGAGCAGAATAACCATAACCTCAACACGCTAATTATGTTGCTTGCTAAAAGATATTTAAACATTAATTTTTAAACAGTGATGTTACAATTATAATTTACTACAGTAAATTTGTCTATAAGTGGAAGCGTGCGTATGTGTGCGGCTTCAGGTTACATGTTTTTCTTTAATATTTATTTATGCATTTCTTAAAACCGAAAGTAACACACAAAAAAATGGCTTAAAGTGTTTCATGAGTCTAATATATTGATTCCATCAAGGGCTTCTAAATCTTTGGAGTATACCTTGTAAGTGACTGAGAATGGGGATTTTGATAGCAATAGTAGGCCTATAATAAATTATTGAAAACTTTATTCCTGTATTTTTATTAGTTATTCTTGCTTATGAAGAGCAATATATATATATTTATTTATAATGTATGTATAATATTCAACAAGTATGTATATATAATTTGGTATATTTGTGTGTTTACACACACACACACACACACACACACACACACACACACACACACACACACACACACACACGCACGCACACACATACACACACACACACACACACACACACACACACACACACACACACACACACACACACACACGCACACACATACACACACACACACACACACACACACACACACACACACACACACACACACACACACACACACACACACACACACACACACACACATATATATATATATATATTAAAAACAAGTAAGGTTATTCAAATACAAGAATATTAATTATTTTATATCCAAAGCTTTTCGTTGGCAAACAGTACCAACATCATCAGGAATGAAAATGCTAATGATTAATTATCATTAATTATAATGATAATTAAGTTTATCATTTATAATCTATTATACTGATAAACGTAATTATAATATTTTAAAGAAACAAAACAATAATCTAATTTGCAAAAATAATGACAAAAATATCATATGGACTTCATTTACTTTTTTGGTAATGAAGTAAAATATATCACAAAATTGTTTAAAGGTAGCAACATAAAATTCATATATAATACTAATAAAAAATAATAAATATAATGAATAATAATAATATTATTAATATGCATGAAAAAAACTGTGTATATAAATTAAAATGTGATTATTGTAATAAAGTTTATACAGGACAAACTAAGAAAAAACTTAAAGATAGATATAAAGAACATTTTAATGCATATAAAAAGCCGGAAATTTATAAATCAAATTTTGCTAGTCAATGTATTAATAATAATCACTTATTTCCTAATATAGATAATATGATATTTATAAAAGAAATTAACAAAGGCCTGAGAATGAATATTTATGAAGCTTTAGAAATACATAAATATAATACTAATAATGAGTTGATAAATGAACAAATACAAGTAAAATCTAAATTTGATAATATATTCAGTGTTTGTTATGTTAGGGCAGCAAAATAAAAAAATTTAACAACATTGTAATTGATTTGGCATAACTATTTATTTGATCTAATTTGCACATATGTTAATTTTAATTGTTTAATATTCCTGACGATGTTGGTACTGTTAGCCAACGAAAAGCTTTGAATTGTAAATTCAATTATAATTCTTGTATTTGTATTTTGACTTAGTTCTTTATTAATACACAAGAATACATACTGCGATATATATATATATATATATATATATATATATATATATATATAATTCAGCACTTTTACTTCGATCCCAGTTATCTTGTCTTTCTAACATGGTTATGAGTATAATTTATTTGTCTTAATAATGAACATTGGGACTTGACGGTAGCTTAGTGGCAAAGACGTTGGCAGATAATAAAGAGTATAAGAGTTTATTAGTTTTGTGTTCTGATGGAAGAAATTTCAACTGGAAAATGTTTAAACTTTTTATTTTTTTTAGCAGTCACGAAAGTTATTAATAATGTAGACTAATATACCAGCAAGAGATATTCCTCAGGGGAGAGGCGGGGCGAGTTTGGTATTACCCGAGCAAAGTTTCACGAGGGGGGTAACACGGAGTCGCTAAATATAAGTCGTAGTTCATGCATTGCAGATTACAAAGTTTACCAGTTTATCTTATATCGCCGGAGATTTGCTCCGAGAGGAAACTTTGATCGACGTTAAACTCTCTGTTAACGCGAAATCTGTAGAATCTGTGTCGATTTATTGGGATCTTTGGATTTTTCTAGCGGCAGCTCCTGTACTCTACAAGTAGCGAATCGTGGGCGGTTTGTACACATTGCAATATGTAAACAGCTTTTGTTACATTTAGAGTGAGGATTCCTTTACAAGAATTTCCGCAAAGTCACTCGTTAAAGTCATTCACTATTTATCTAACTAAACTCTCTTATCCCCTTATTCAACTCCCTTGTTTAACTTAGTTCCATCTATCGCGTATGAGGTTGGTAAACAACAACAATGTATACCAATAGCGTTACCTTTATAGTGAGAATTCTTGACAAGAATATACAGCAGACTTACTCGTTAATATCACTCACCAATTATCTCTCTTAAATCTCATATCCATATTCAACTCTCTTTTACAACTTAGTCCCATCTATCGCGTGTGCGGTTTGTAAACATTGTAGCAATGTAGACCTCTATTGCTATTTTTATACAGAGTCACTCGTTAAAATCACTCATCCATTATCTCTTTTAAGTGTCCTATCCGCTTATTCAAATCTTTTGTTCAACTTAGTCCTACCTATAACATTAATTTCGTAATTTGCTACAAAATTTCCATTCAGTTACATTTTCTTCGGCATATTCTTTGCCTCATATTTTTCTTTTTGTGCCGATTTACGAGTATATTCTTACTTATCCATTTAAGTGATTTCATCACTACTCTCAACTTTTTTATCAACGGTTTCTTTTTATATATTCCTCTTAACTTAATGTGTCACCCCCCCCCCCATATTAGTCAATATAAAATGCAACATTCGTTTTACAGCGTAGATGAGCAATTTTAGGACAATTAAGCAAGCATTTAGCAAAATTAACGGTTGAAAACTTTAAAATTCTAAAAAAAACATCTTTTTGAAATGAAAAACTTAGACACTATCGAAATACATAAGCCGGCGCTTTTGGTATAATACCGACCACACACCTGTAGGGGATGTAGGACATTACAGAATTAAAATATACATAAATAAACCTTTACATTACACTTTTACAAAAGTATCCAAAAATATTTTCTGAAGAAGAACAAGGTTATTTTAAATGTCAAGTCATGAAGCACCTAAAACTTACATTGAGCGTATATACCCTAAAAAATATAACTTAAATTTTTAATCATTCTCAATTATAAACCAATTGCTTAGGAATTATTCCACTATTTTTAGAACATTACTACTGTATATACCTATGAAGTATCCGGTTAGAATAGATTTCTTTGTAAGAGATATACAAGTTAAATGAAAAGGTTTATTTATCTATATTTTCATTCAGCAATGACCAACATTCCCTATAGGGGTGTAATCTGTATAACTATCTGCCCTTAGGTACATAGTCCACCGCATACAAAGACGTTTAATATGGTTGCATGCTTAATTAAAGGCAGTTAATACGGCCGCATATTTAATCATTACAGTGAATACATAGCGAATTTTTTAACCAAATCGTCAGACAATGTTGCCTTCGAATTTATTCAAACTTGTGTCTAGCAAAACTCCGTTTGTAATTTACGTGCTTTGCGCTCAGGATTATAAATTTAATTCTCTCCGTCTCAGCGATCTTCTCATGGATAGCACCTTATGGCAGTCCATTTAGACGTACGTCAGATTCATTCTTCTAATATGTGGTCATCGCCAGACAAAGCCGAGAGTTAATGGGTAAGTCTAAGGAGTTTTGTACACTCGTACGTATTGCTAGATCCGACTTTACTTGCAACTGTAAGATTATCTGTCACGGAGGATTTCCATGCCTTACTGGTCGCATCACTGATTAGTATCCCAATAATTTTAGGGATAAAAAATAACTAATAACTTTATTGTTTTTAACTAACTCCAGAGCCCATTTTGCTGCGCCTCTAACTTCTATATACATTTCAGATGTAGGTAATTTTATATACATTTCAGAAAATATTATAGATGAGGTTCAAGCACTACGCCCTACCCCTTTATAAGACTGAGATGAGGTCCCCCCCCCATTTATATTTGGTCAATATTACAACCTGAGTATGGCACTGTAGCTAGTTAATTTAATTAAATATCAAATAGTTGTTATGTTTATTTGGGCACTCAAATTAAATAATACATGAATGAGAAAAAGGTTAATATAAATATATATACACACATACATATATATATATATATATATATATATATATATATATATATATATATATATATATATATATATATCCGGTTTTATAGCGCCTGCTGTCGTTGTCCGATTTGTAAACTTTGTCCCCATGCTTTCCTACTGTAGCAGTGTTCCACCGATAACTTCCTTTCCATCAAGGATTTATCAATGACTTCTCTCCATATGAGCCTGGGTTTTCCATTTCTTCTCCTCTCCGGTGGCGTCCATTCCACAGCAACCCAGCAACCTTCGGTAATCTTTCCTCTGACATCCTCTTTACGTGACCGAACCATATCAGCTGTCCCCTCTGAATCTCCTTTACGACTGTCTCCTCCATCATTTATTTTAATAACGCAACGTACCGGCAGCTAGTTGCGCTTACCAAACCTGTTGTGCTATAAAATAACCAAGTCCTTACATTTAACATTCAAACGTAAACCTCCAAAACATTACACCGCCAACACATCACTAACAAACTCATTTGAACTATAGCTCTACCATATTTCCTTTTATAATTCCTGTTGCTTTTACAGCATGTCTCTGATGCGGGCAACGAACTCGTAGTCGAAACGATGCTTTATTTAAATAAAAATCTGTAGCTCGATTACCAACAGTTTAGTCATGCATGTAATCAAATTATTTTAATAAAATAATAATATGAATATTCATACAACATATTATAACCCCCTGCAATCCCAAAGCGGTAGACCTAATTCGGACCTTGAACATCGTAGATCTATATCTTAATAAACTGTTAAAAATACATAAAGTTCGGTTAATTGATATTATATATATATGTATATATTACGAATAGTTAATATCAGGAGTACATCCGTTCATTCTGCAGTGCATAAAATCGCAGTGCCGATGTTTCGCTAGAATCTCATCTAGCAGTGAATAGGTCAACCCAACAGCAGTTGAGTATATATATATATATATATATATATATATATATATATATATATATATATAAATATATATATATATATTACGAATAGTTAATATCAGGAGTACATCCGTTCATTCTGCAGTGCATAAAATCGCAGTGCCGATGTTTCGCTAGAATCTCATCTAGCATTGAATAGGTCAACCCAACAGCAGTTGAGTATATATATATATATATATATATATATATATATATATATATATATATATATATATATTACGAATAGTTAATATCACGAGTACATCCGTTCATTCTGCAGTGCCGATGTTTCGCTAGAATCTCATCTAGCATTGAATAGGTCAACCCAACAGCAGTTGAGTATATATATATATATATATATATATATATATATATATATATATATATATTACGAATAGTTAATATCAGGAGTACATCCGTTCATTCTGCAGTGCATAAAATCGCAGTGCCGATGTTTCGCTAGAATCTCATCTAGCATTGAATAGGTCAACCCAACAGCAGTTGAGTATATATATATATTACGAATAGTTAATATCAGGAGTACATCCGTTCATTCTGCAGTGCATAAAATCGCAGTGCCGATGTTTCGCTAGAATCTCATCTAGCATTGAATAGGTCAACCCAACAGCAGTTGAGTATATATATATATATATATATATATATATATATATATATATATATATATATATATATATATTACGAATTGTTAGTAGCAGGACCCGCAGGGGGGTGAGGACTAGCCGCACCTACGAGGGATTTGGCGTCCCTCGCGGTACCCTAGCCTAACACTACACCACTCACAAAGCATACACACACACATACACACACCAACACAATCTATACACATTTCAACACTTACATCTTCTCTTAGGGAATTTTGACTGGACAGAACCGTTGCGCGTTGGGAGTGCTGAAAAGTCCAGAGCGTGACAAACTCTGGTCTGGGACGCCGATGTGAGCTTGCTCTGCCGAAGACGTAAGCGCGGTTTCTGGTCTACCAGCCGCTTCGGTCCTTGGTCTGGGAGTGTCCGCGGTGCATGGGTGTCGGAGCCTGTGCACAGTATTACGAGTTCTTGACTGATGCCCATCCAGTCGAGCTAAGGAGAAAAGCTATAGGCCTCAGCGTTCTGAGAATTGGAAATGATCTTATTGTGATACAAGGGTGTATCCGTTCCTATAGTCTCGCCCGTAACGCTTGACACGATGGCTGGCTTAAAAAATTTATGGATTCAAAAACCCCGTCAATTATGACTAGTTTGAAGAGAACAGGCCAGGATTCTCCTGACGATCATATTAACAAGGATTTGAGTAAAAAGTTGATGGTGGCAACGTCGCAGACATTGCCATCAGAAAAGTATTTAGTTGTTTCTAGTGCCGAAGAAGGGAAAGATCTTTCCAAAGTTTCTCCTTTCCTTATTAACAACGCTATTACTGCCTGTGCTGGAGGTCCAGTAGCCTCTATTAAGAAACTTCGAAACGGAACACTGTTAGTTGCGACTTCCACCGACAGACAAAATCGATCTCTATCAAAAATGACCTCCTTCTTTGACCAGGTCATGGTATCTGTGGCTCCCCACAGATCCTTGAATTATTCGAAGGGGGTTATCACATGTAGGGATTTAATGTACCTTCCGGTTGATGAAATTAAGTCCAAACTGTCGTCTCAGTCAGTTACGGACGTTGTCCCTATCATGAAAATGGACAAAGGAGAGAAAGTAGCAACAGCTTCTTTTATCGTCACCTTTGGCAAACCGGAAATACCCGAATACTTACTTGCAGGTTACCAAAGGCTCTCAGTGAGACCATACGTAGCTAACCCTAGGCGCTGCTTCAAGTGTCAGCGATTTGGGCATATCAGCTCTACGTGTTCGAAGCAGAACGTATGCGGTATATATAGCGTTGAAGGCCATGATGATAAGGATTGTGTTAATTCTCCGAAATGCGCCAACTGTGGTAGTGACCACCCAGCGCGATCCTACAACTGTCCTACCTTTAAGGAAGAGAAAGCTATCCTAGGCATCATGGCGAAAGACAAGCTGTCGTTTCCAGAGGCCAAAGAACTCTATCGATCCACTCAACCAAAGGCAGACAGTAAGACTTATGCCGCTACCCTGACCGCTTCAAAATCGTCTTGTTCCAACTGTGCTGAGCTGTCCAAGAAGATTGAAGCTCTAACTGAACAAGTGTCTCGCCTTTTGTGCTTAGTCACAAATGGTCCGTCTTTGAATTTGGTACAACCTGCCGCAACGGGTAATATTTTGACTCGTGTACCTATTTCTTCCACTGGGGGGATTGGAGCACGAAATAAGTCACTAAGTGAGCCTTGTGTTTCTGTGCAGAAGATATTATCAACGGGTAATAAACCTTCTGTGCAGAAGACGTTGGAAAAATCCAAACCACGTAAACCAGTGTTACGTCAGACCACATCGCCACCGTCGTTACCGGGTATTAAGAAAAATGCTAGCAAAGGAGGGAATGTAAAAACTACCCCTCCTAAACCCAAAACTTCCTCAGATTCCATCCCTGAACGGGTGGATAATGAATCTGAGAAATGTAAGCCTGAGACGTCTAAAAACGTCCCAGGCAAGAAAGGAGAGAACACCAATGGGTGTCAAATAAATCCTTTGCTAAGCTAATAAATGTCTTTGCTTAGGAAGTCAATGATACAATGGAACGTCAACGGTATTAGGAGTCACATAGAAGAACTTAAAGTACTCGTGCGAGATGTGTATCCAATGTTTGTATGTCTACAGGAGACACATCTCCACGAATCGCATAATTTCCATTTAAGGGAGTATTCAGTTTTTAGATCGGACTTCGTTACAGAAGATCGAGCTAGAGGTGGCGTAGCCATCCTAGCCCGTGACTGTATCGATGCTGTTTCTCTAAACTTAATATCTCCTTTACAAGCAGTAGCCGTTCAAACAGCTGTCCCGTATAAAATCACTGTGTGTTGTGTCTACTTGCTACCACAAGAAAACCTGCATCACAGTGATTTAGTAAATTTGATAAGCCAGTTACCAACTCCGTTCTTATTGGTAGGGGATTTTAATGCCCACCATTCGTCTTGGGGATCTCCGACTAGGAACTCTCGAGGTGACCTTGTTGAGAGTGTAAGAACGGAACTAGACTTATGTCTGCTAAATGACGGCTCTCCTACTCATTTAGCAGCATCTACTGGTGGATGGACAGCTGTTGACCTATCGATTTGCAGCCCTCAATTAGCTACTAGATGCACGTGGTCGGTACTCAATGATTTGTATGGAAGCGACCATGTGCCTATTAAGATCAGTTTATGTGACTCCCAACCCTGTTATGCTCGAAATCCCAGTTGGATTTTGCGAAAAGCCAACTGGGACTCCTACTCGAATTACCTTGTATCACTTGACATGAATTATTTGACACCCATTGATGAAAATATAGAAAATATTACGAAAGCAATTTTAAATGCCGCTGAAAAGACCATTCCGAAAACCTCTGCGCATCCACGCCGACCGCCTGTGCCGTGGTGGAACGATGAATGCACAGAAATCCTCCGTTTACGACGAAGAGCTCTTAGGAAATTTAAACGACACCCAAGGAATGGAAACCTTCAGGAATATAAAATACTCCGTGCGAAAGCACGGAAGATATTTAGGCTGAGTAAAAAGAATTCTTGGGAACAGTACATTAGCACAATTAGACGAACAACTCCGTCCTCCACAGTGTGGAGGAAACTAAGATCAGTTTGTGGTACTTCCATTTCGTTGCCAGCCATTGCGCTGAAGCGACCTGATGGGAGATTAATCACAAACAGTGATGACATTGCTAATGTACTTGGAACATCTTTTTCTAACTTTTCTGCTACTACAGCCTATAATAGATTGTTCCAGATGTATAAACTGAAGGAAGAAGCAATACCGTTTACCGTTGGGTTGTCTGAGGACTCTACTTTAAACACCCCTTTCTCTATAGGGGAATTGGAGTCAGCTCTTGCGTCAACGAAGGATTCTGCACCAGGTCCTGATTCCATTGTGTACTCCATGCTAAAACATCTACCATCATCGGCGAAACTTGTCCTCCTTCGAGTATACAATCGTTTATTCGAGGAGCGCTCTTTCCCCGATGCATGGTTAGAATCGACTGTAATTCCTCTTTTGAAGCCAGGTAAGGACAAAACCAACCCCAGTAGTTACAGGCCTATATCACTTACAAGCGTCTTGTGCAAACTACTGGAGAAGATGGTCAACCGCCGTCTTGTCTGGTACTTAGAAACCAACAACCTTCTTAGTAACGAACAATGTGGTTTCAGACTAGGACGATCATCAGTTGACCAATTGGCTTTCAAACAGATCTTTCCGCGTTCGACTTGGAGGCGCGTATTCAAACAGCTATACACATAAGAATGGTATACCGCAGGGCATCGTGCTGAGCGTCACGCTATTTGCCGTTGCAATAAATAGTATCACCAGTAATATACGATCTCCGGTACACTGTTCCCTTTTTGTGGATGACTTTTGTATATATGTGCCTGCTCGTAGTATGGCAACTGCGGAAAGATCTTTGCAGTTAGCAATATACAGATTAGAAGAATGGTCAAAAACTACAGGCTTTAAATTCTCTGCTTCGAAGACCCAATATGTAGCATTTAGTCGTCGTAGGCAACACCAGGAGCCGATCCTTTATCTTGATGGGGTTCAGGTTGAAACCACGGATAGTGTTCGATTTTTGGGTCTTTTATTTGATAAAAGACTCTCATGGGGTCCACATGTTCGTGATTTGAAGGTGAGATGCAGCAAGAAATATATTTTAAGAGTCCTTAGTGGTACGAATTGGGGAGCAGACAGAACTAGTATGCTTCGGTTTTATCGCGCAGTCGTTAGATCGCGCATAGATGATGGTTGTCAAGTCTACTCATCGGCACGACCCACAGTTCTGAAAACTCTTGATACCATCCACCACTCTGGACTTAGACTGGCTACTGGTGCATTTAGAACTAGCCCAATCCCTAGTCTTCTTGTCGAAGCTGGGGAACCTGCCCTTTCTAGATGACGTCAGATGCTACAAATATCTTACGTTTCAGTTCTTCGAAGCAAACCCAACCACCCGGCATTTGAAATAGTCTTTCATAATAAGCTAAATCAAGTGTACAATGCACGTCAACGTTCGACCGCTCCATTCGGCATACGAACATTACGAATAATGGATAACCTTGAGTTGCAACTACCTACAGTGTTTGAACGATCAATGTGCTATCTACCTCCATGGATAATAAAAACGCCCCGCTTTGATTTTTCATTGTCCAGTTTTATAAAAACCAATACTCCTAATGTGGTGTACCACCAGGAGTTTTTGGCAATATACAGATTCCACCAGTATAGTGAGATTATTTTCACGGATGGATCTAAACTGGACATTGACGTTGGATGTGCGTTTTATGCGTCTGGACGTACCTACACGTACGGATTGCCCTCAGCTTGCAGTGTTTTCACGACAGAACTATTCGCTATTTTTAAAGCTTTGATCGTCATTCAATCTCGATTCTCGCATTATCTTTTGTGTTCGGATTCCAAAAGTGCTCTTCAGGCTCTTCAGGATGTTTTCTCTAACAACCCTTTAGTTGGGGACATTTTGTGTGCTGTACACAGGCTTCAATTGAAGGGTGTGGGGGTAACTTTCTGTTGGGTTCCTGGACATTGCGGAATACTTGGAAACACAAAAGCGGATGAAGCGGCGAAGAAAACTACAAGTTTGGTGCCTATTACTCAACGAGTTATGGCATCTGATTATGTGTGTTTCGCGAAACATTTATTGCTCGCTGCTTGGAATGACGAGTGGCATACCGTGATTCAGAATAAGCTGAGGGAAATTAAAGATACCGTCCGTCCATGGAGGTCTTCAATTCGTTCAAAACGTAGGGAGGAAGTGGTGGTTACACGCCTTCGCGTTGGCCACTCTTTTGCAACACATGGATATTTGATGCGTCGTGAAGATCCACCAATATGCCAATACTGCGGTGATATCTTCACAATAACACATTTTTTAGTAGATTGTGTTAATGTAAGCAATATTCGTGCCCTTTTTAATTTAAAAGGGAGTTTGAAGGTGGGGCTAAGAGACGATGCCTCGGCCATTGACCGAGTCATCGCTTTCTTGCACCACTTGAAAATATTTTTTGAAATTTAATACACAAATAATTTTTTTTTTCATTATACATATAATTCTCTGTTTCTTTTATTTATTTTAATTTAATTTATTTTGTGTTCTTGTTATTGTTATTTAAATTGATTTATTTGTAAACTGTTACCTATTATTGTTTTAAATATTGTTATTATTTATTTACTGTTATATTGTTCTTTGTTGTTATTTTGTTATTTAGTTTTTTAAGAATTTTTTCATTGTTATAGGTTTATTGTTGTTTTTTGTTATTTATTGTTGTTGTTTTTTTGTTTTGTAATTTTTGTTGTATTTAAATTTATTTGGTTTTATTTAAAATATGGCGTTCCGTGTTAGATTTTGTCTGGCGATGATAACCACAATTGCTTTTTCGCCAGGAAAACAAAAATGTTAGTAGCAGGAGTACATCCGTTCATTCTGCAGTGCATAAAATCGCAGTTACGACGTTTCGCTAGAATCTCATCTAGTATTGACTAGGTGAACTAAACAACAGTTGAGTATATATATATATATATATATATATATATATATATATATATATATATATATATATATATATATATATAAACACACTAAACGTGTAACGTCATAGCGTTTGCTTTACTAATAAATCTTTTTTTATTTCGTGTAAGATTTATCCCGTCTTATATTTCACTGATTCTACGGGTTTTTACTAATGCAAAGAATTTGTATCCTGTTACAGCTTCCTAAGAATGGCGTGCATTGTTGTGCAAACAATTCCAACAAATTTATAAATATATCACGCATTTGAAATTGTTGTCTTTCTACTTGCGAAGAGTCATCTTTCACCGCCCGACGCAAACATCCGTTACAGCAATAAAGCTTTCTTCCAGGGAACTTTGCGCTGTCGGTCTTGCTTAGCGTCAACAAACAACAATCGTTTGTTTTCGTGCTCCGGTTGCGGTTTCGCAGCTTACACTGGAAATAATCCAATGAAGGCCGACAAAAATGGACCTTGTTTCTGGCGTCGACAAACACGAGAATTCTGTTCATAGTCTGGGCCGACGTACGTAGCTATATATATATATATATATATATATAAAGTATGTATTCCCGTGTGTATATGTGTAAGAGAGAGAGAGAGAATTTATCCCTGCACGTGTACTAATGTGTTAATGTGTGACGTTATGCCGCATTATCATTCTGGTGGTATAAAAGTAAACTCGCGGGTATTTTAAGGAGTACAATTCTCTTTGTACATTTTATTGTTTTATTTCCACTTACACCTTTAACGCTACCGTAATACACCTGGTGTTTGGGAGGAGCTTTATTGGATTCATCTCGTGCATATGTTACCGCGGCCTGGGACTAGGTCGATGACGTTCATGACAGAGAATTATGTTTCTTGATACATAAATAAATTTTCTCGTAACTTAAAATAGATGAATAAAAATTCACTATAAGAAATAAAATATTGGAGACAGTGTATAAGTGAAGTATCGATAGTTGCATACGAGGGAACCGACTACCTGATCTTTGTATCGAGTAGAATCGACACGCGCGCCATTCATCTTGAGAAAATAACATTTCAATTTGATTAAACAATATTTGAAATTACTCAATAGAAGTGTAAAATGAATAAAAATAAATCACATGGAAAAGGCTATACCGGAGGAAAGAGATTAGATTCCGACCTAAGCGGACGGATTAGATTGAAGTCATTCAGTTGGGGGCGGGGGTAGGTGCAATGATGGATAGACGGGCGAGGTTAATGGCGCAAGCAAGTTATTTATTGAATGCAAACGCGGGACTCGGATGAGAGTTTCGTCTTGTGCAACAATAAGCAAACCGCCATTGTAGCGTTTGTATCGCTTAAACGTATAGCTTTGTTGTGTTCGCTTTATTGCATCAATTTGTAAAGCGTTTGGTTAACGCATTGTAGCCATTATGTAATGTGCTGTCTGACTTACCCAACTGTTGGGCAGATTAAAAGTCGTTTTAACCTTGAAAATAGACTGGCTCACATAGAATAACAAGTAATATGAAGAGATATGTTTTTTGTAATCAATTCCTACTCAGGTCAACAAAGGATTATTCTATTTTAGGTAATTTTTATTAAATATTTACAATATATATAAATAAAATTACAGAACCTATGCGTTAAAACAGCCGTTCTACTACATAACCTATAACATAAATTCAGTTGATTTATGAATTTAAACTATCACTTATTTTAAGCCAAATGGGACGAACTAACTATATTGCATACCTTTCTCCTTTTGTGAACGTTTTCCCCCAAATAGAACTAAAATTAACTAGTTAAATATATTTAATAAATAACTATCAAAACAACTGTATTAACAACAAGTGGCATCCAATACAAGTTTTAAACAAATGTATTTGATTTTGAGTGGATAAAAAAGAGTATATTACTAGCGATTGGAAATTTGAACAAGATGTGTATAAGGAGAGGGTGAACTAATAAAAGAAATTGAATAAGAGACACGGTCGTTCGAAGTATAATTACATAAGAAGTAAGAAAATGTTTGAAGCATACTTATTTGAAGTCAAATGGGACGAAATAACTGTTTTCCATACCTTGCCCCTTTTTGAAAATGTTCTCTCCCATGTAAAACTAAAATTAATTCATTAAATTAATTTAATGAAATATTATTTAAAAAACTGCATTACAAAACAAGTCATCAACCATGAGTTAAAAAAAATGTGTTTGAAGTTAAGTGGATGAATAAAACGTATTTTATTAACGATTGAAAATTTGAACAAGATTTTCTCCTCGCATATATAAGGAGAGTAAAAACTAATAGAAGGAATAGAAAAAGGAAGTTGGAGAGAAGTCGGGATGTATACCTGAAGAGAAAGGGTTTAAAGTACTTTTTATTCACCCACTTAGGTTTAAATACATTTTTTTAAACTTGTAATGGATGACACTTGATATTATTACAACTTTTTCAATTAATAATTCACTATTAAATTTAATAAAATAATTTATTTTTATATGAGAGGAAAACCTTTCACAAAAAATTGGGAAAGTCATGCTACAAAGTTATTTCGCCCCATTTGGATTAAAATAAGTGATAACATATGATTTCATAAACCAGCTGATTTTAAGTTACAGGCTATGTGGTAGTACAGCTGTTTTAACCTATAGAATGTTATTTTAATTTTAATAATTGTAAGTATTTAATAAAAAGCAACTAAAATAAAATTTATCTTTGTTTATCTAAGTAGGAATTTCCTATAAATTTTCCTTATATT
>JBAIZL010000004.1:74708003-74738003 GCA_036971475.1 Prosapia bicincta | reverse complement strand
TTTACCAAAGGGATTCATGTCCTAACATATTCTAAACTATATTCACGACCATTTCCTATCCTTCTTGAGCGGTCGGAGTTTTACTGGCTGATTATCCTTTACATGACAAAATGAAAAATCTGTTGTTCCCGCTCCTGGTGTATGTGTTGCAGGTTAATTATACCACGTGCATGTTATTTCTGTAATTGCTAAATTCTCACTTATATCGACAGTAAATGTCAGATGTTTTCCTTATTGTAACAGTAAATTATAATTTTTTTTTATTTCATAGCCACCAATTTTTGGGGGGATTCGCGCATGGAAAATGTAGGGTACAAATAAATATATTGCAAGAACAGTTCCTTTTATAAATTCAGGATTGAATTCATGGAGTGAAGCTAAAATTTACGGTTCTCAAGGGATTGTCTAACTGTTACTCTTATCCCCTATGTTCTGGAAGAGAGTTGGGCAAGTTTGTTGAATAGGGTAGAACGTAATAAAGGACCATTGTAAGAGAATTAGGGAGACATTAACGCTAAAGCTAGCCAGATGATCAACTTGACGCACTTTATAAATTATGTCTGTTTTTGAGAAATTTGTAATAGTTTAGTATGTTTATATATACTATTTCCATTCTTTCTTAGAGAAGACATTTAAAAAAACCTCTCTGAAACCATCAGGAACATTTTTTCCTATTATCGACTCGTGTCTAATTTAAGAAGCTCTAAACAGTATTTTGATTTTAGCTAGATCCGCCCACTAACAGAAACAATGACATAAATATAAACAAATAAAACTCAGATAGTGCCGGAGCCTAATAAACGCGACAACTTAATCCGCGATGGTTTCCCCTCGTCTTCTGCACCCCCACTGTGAGGGTGTATAAATGAGGGTCGTTAAGTTTACGATTCCTTTAAATTTTACGTCATTTAACATCCTGTTGTGTACAGATTTCACCGTTTCACAGTGGCTGTGAAAAGGCAGAAAGGTGTTTTTAAAAACACATTCAAACACTATAATTGGGTGTTGAAGAGACGTCGTTAGTTTAATGGGCCTCAATTTGAACATATGATGTTTTTAATGTATTACTTTGTTTAACAGCTCTTGCGGTGGGCGTTCGTGTATTCATTACTATTAAACCACCCCTATTCTAACTTTTGGGGTGCTTCGGAATTTTCAGTTATTAACTTTAAAGTTAATGCGGCTCTTACACTATAGGATTTAAAAATATTTTTAATTTTTTACATGAGTGTTCAACCCTTTGGAAATACCATGCTTTTAACGTATTGTTAGGTTAAGACGTATTTTCTTCAGAGTATAAAAAATTAATACCGACTACTTTTGTAATTTAGATATTAATTTACAGATTGATATTTTCTAATTTTTCAGATAAGAAAATTCACCCCAGTTTCATAACACTTCTTTGGCTTGATCTTTTGGAATAATATATTGTTTCATTAGGTATTTATTAATATGCAGTCCTATAAATCACGCTATTTCACCCAACCTTTTATCTTACCAACCCTCCATTTTTCTCTTCGTAAACCCGCTCTTCGACTTCTAACCCCCTCTTTATACATCCTTTTGGCCTCGATCGCATTGATCCCCCCCTTTCGCTTTCCTTTCGATCCCCATCCGTGATTCTGGTTAACCATAACGTTTTACTTAAGCTGCTAACATGGCCGTTTCCCGATACCTCTTTTACTTATCTATATCTATAAAAATGAATGTTTGTGTGTGTGTGTGTATGCATGTTATAGACTCCTAAACCACTGACCAGAAGTTAATGAAATTCGGGGGGGGAGGGGTTATTATATTCCCAGGATGGTTACTGTGAGGATTGGTATAAATCCACCCACAGGGCTCCGCCCCAGAGGCTTAAGATGGTTTAGTGTAAAGGCTTCCATAAGTCTAATGTTAAAATGTATATCTATACTAGTGTTACTAAAATTACTTTAAAAAAATATAAACATATAAGAATAAAAATACATTATTAATTAGTTTGAACTATTTAAAATGGCTAAATTCGATGCACAATTATTGTTGTCACACTTATTGATATTAAAAGTAGGATCGCCGATAATATTCGTGAGGAATTTGAATCAACAAAAGTTGTGCAACGGAACCAGAATAACCGCAAAAACACTGACACCCAACTTGATCCAGGTAGCCAGAGGTGGCAAGTTCAAAGGAGAGATGGTCTTAATTCCATGAATACCGATGATTTCATCAGATCTACCCATTGACTTTAAACGACTTTGACGACTACAATTTCCGTTCGCAACAACCATAAACAAGGCACTAGGACAATCATTGATTATTGCCGGATTAAATTTAGAACATTCGAGCTTTTACCACAGACAATTATATGTTGCGTCTCACGAGTTGGGACACCTAAAGTTAGTATGTTTATACACCTAATGAAATGAACAAAAACATTGTCTATCCTCTAGCATTGCAGTAAATGAAATATAATTATGTAGATATTTGATTTGCTTTTCTTATTGCAAAATTTATGATTTCTGGCGCAGCCACGTGCGCCGAGTAACGCTAGTATTCTATATTACATCCTTCTCCATCGCCACCTTACTTTTTATCTCATATTTGGTGTCTTACAAAATCTAGTAAGATTTGCATTTCTGCTCCCGCACGAATTCTTTGGAGCTATTTTTTTTTCTCATTTCTTTGACCAAAATATCAATTGAAATCCATATTTTCTTGCTTCATATGTAATTAACTACGAACAACCGTGTATCTTTTTCAATTCCTACTATTAGTTCACACTCTTCTTATACTTCTTGCTCAAATTATCAATCGTCGATAAAATAATTTTCATTCATCCACTCAAAATCAAATAAATTTTTTTCTTACTTGTAGCGTATAACACTTGATGTTAATACAGTTGTTTTCATAGTTATTTATTAAATATATTTAATTAATTAGTTTTAGCTCTGTATGAGGGGAAAAACTGTTCACAAAAGGGGCAAGGTATGCAATATAGTTATTTCGTATCATTTGGTTTAAAATACGTGATAACTTATGATTTCATAAAACAGCTGATTTTATGTTATAGGTTATGTGGCAGCTGTTTAAAACACATTTTTTTAACGCATAGGCTATACTACTCTATTTATATTATATGTAATTAGTTTTAAAAAAGTAACTAAAATAAAAAATTTCCTTTTTTCACCTGATTATCAATTGACTTTAAACAATTTTTGTATATTTTATTATTTAAAACTTTCAGAGAGTTCAAGTTTAACTATTTGATTCCAGCACACTTCCTCTCTTATTTACTCTCTAAAGAACCATCCGTAGATATTAAACATCCCACAAGTTCCAATATCCGTTTCCTTAAGGGGCTTTTATATGGTCTCATATTAAAATTTATTTCCATACCAATCCTGGTATATTTATCTTTCAAATAGCCCATCATATAACCCAGCGGTTCTCAACCTGGGGGGCGCGCCTCCCTGGGGAGGCGTAGAAGAATTCCAGGGGAGGCGTCAACAAATTTTTAAAAAAATTGAATTTGATGTTGGACACAAACACACAATCATTGATATTTCTTTATAGCTTAATAGAGCTATAAAGCTCTATTTCTTTACTCAATGAACTTTTCTTCCTTTCCAAAATCTCGTCGATGATACCCAAAGTCTTCCAAAAGACCTAGTAAATGAAATGAAGGACCTAATATCTGAGCATTTGTTGTCTCTGAAGAACAAAATTGGAGCCTATTTCCCAGATATAAGCTCGGAAAACTGGGAATTCAAGTTAACAAGAGACCCCTTTCAAATCAACATTGATATACCTCCTGATCACATTCAAGAACAAACAATTGACTTGCAATGTGATTCCAAAGCTAAATTGGATTTCCGAAACATGGATCTCGAAGATTTCTGGCTACTATATCTTCCTGTTTACCCAGAAGTAGCAATGGAGGCAGTCACGTTGCTTGTACAATTTTCATCAACTTATCTATGTGAGACAGGATTTTCAGCCCTGGCTAATATAAAATCTAAATATCGAGTCAGACTAGATGTGGAAAGTGAACTGCGGTGTTCTTTGTCAAAATTTCATCCAAACATACAAAAAATAGTTAACGAGAAACAGTGCCAGCCCTCACAACTAGCACTACAAAAGTAGCGAACATTTTTCTGGTTATTACTTAAACATATTGTAAGTAGATGTATCATATATAAGTCTAAATTAACTTAATCCGTGAAGGGAAGCGTGACCTCACACCAAAGTGTGAAGGGGGCTCAGAGCCTAAAAGGTTGAGAACCCCTGCTCTAAAGAACCATCCGTAGATATTAAACATCCCACAAGTTCCAATATCCGTTTCCTTAAGGGGCTTTTATATGGTCTCATATTAAAATTTATTTCCATACCAATCCTGGTATATTTATCTTTCAAATAGCCCATCATATAACCAATATCCCCTCATACTGAACCAACCCTATGCTACCCAACCCCTGACATTATATATAAATATATCGTTCTTACTCCTATCTTTATCCCTACTCGTTTCTTCGTCTTCCTACTCGGGTCTACTTCACGAATGATCTTATAACCTTTCTTCACATCCCAACAGAAAGGGGTTAAAGTCTTTATCTACAAATCATGAATAAATTGCCTTCAAACCATAAGTAATATTATTGAATCGCCCTGTAATGTGCGGCCTCCGCAAGAGACGTTCCTATCAAATAGGCCGCGATACAAACCTGTGCGTAGAGAAGCGTTCGTCACTTCATCATGTCGTGAAATCTTAGCTTTGTTTACCAATCACTCGTTGGACTAAAGGAAACGAGAAGTGTGACAGTTGACGTGTGCGAAGGGAACCCTTGTTGAAGTCTCCGCTGAAATGTAAAGCCCTTGTTAAAATTACGAAAACACCTAGTTTGGACACAGAAGCGAGATATAAAAACACTGGTGTGACAGTTGAGTAATATGTGTGTTGCGGCAAGAAAATAAAATATCTTTTATCTGTTTATATTTTTGTTATAATAACTTTTTATTCAAAATAGAATACTGCAGTAAAAAAATATTTACAAATTCTGATATTTTGAAGTTTGATGTTTAAATATTGCAACAAATCGATGAAAGTATTGAATACTTTTGGGCCTTGTCTAATAAACGTAAGGGAAATTGTGTTGTGCTAAAAATAAATGAGGCATGCAATATCATCAAGGCAAGACCAGGAAATTGAGAGGCCCTTTACTACATTACTTCATGTTCCAATGCCTTTAAAAAATCAGTTTTTATGAGAACCTTTCACATTTGAATAATTTTCATTGAACAACTGCTTACAAATCTCAAAACTAGACCGCTCGCTGAGCCAGTCCCTCTTCACGCTTTTATCTACCCTGTCTTCATTATACATGCCATAAGCTACAAGAGTTTAGCCCAACTATAGTAATAGTGTAACAAAATTCTACGTTTCATGGTGTTTTTTACTGTTCAATACTTGCTATGCTATAGTTCATTGTTATATTTCATAGGTTATTGTTGTTATTTTGAGGTTTATTGATATCGATATCAGAGTTCAGTGTAATATTTTATAGTGTATTGCATCTTGTTTACTTGGCTGTTCATTTTGTTATTTCATAGTTCATTCGACACTATTTCGTAGATTTTTGCTAATTCTGTTCAATGTTTGTTACTTCAGAGTTCATTTTTGTTATTTTATAGTTTATTAGATGTTATATCACTGTTCATTATGTTATGTTACAGTTTATTTGGTGTTTTCCCCATATTTATGTTTGTTATTTCACAATTCGTTGTGTTATTTCACACTTTATACTTTGTTATTTCAGAGTTTATAAGGGTATTATTTCGTAGTTCATTGTGGGTTACTTCGAATTTCACTATGTACTAATTTACAGATTTTTCTTTCTTATATTTTCATTCACTGTGTTTATTTTACAGTTTATTGTTTGTTACTTTAGAGTTCATTGTATTATATCATACTTCATTGTTGTTATTTCAAAGTTTATTGGATTCTATTTGACGGATTATTGTGTTATATTATAATTTATTTGGTGTTTTCCCATATTTGTTTGTTATTTCACAATTCGTTATGTTATTTGACACTTTATTGTTTGTTATTACAGTGTTTATTTGTTCACGGTTCAATATGCCATTTTGCCGTACGTTATTTGTTATTTCAGAGTTTATATGGTATTATTTCATAATTCATCATGTGTTAATTCGTAGTTGATCAGTAATAATTTACAGTCTTTTGTTTCTTATTTTACAATTCCCTATGTTATTTTACAATTTATTGCTTGATATTTCAGAATTTATTCTATTATTTCAAAGTTCAGTGTTAATATATAAAAGTATATTGGATGTTATTTAAAGAATCATTTTGTTATATTCAAGTTTATTTGGTGTATTCCTCCATATTTGTGTTTGTTATTTCACAATTCGTTGTGTTATTTCACACTTTATTGTTTGCTACTGTAGGCTTTATTTGTTCACCGTTCAATCTATTAGGCTCTACTCTGCAGTTCAATGTTTGTTATTTCAGGGGTTATAGGGTAGTATTTCATGCTTCATTGTGTTTTATTTTATAGCTTATTATATATTATATTACTCACAGACTATGTTTTATCTATACTCGTGCAGTTTTAACATTCTGAAAAATGATTCTTTTGCTTCGATATTTTCTTCTTCTCACTCAGCGTCGTCCTCTCTTACTAGCTTCCAACTCTCTTTTACGTAACCCATATTCACTCCTTTCTGTAACTTTACTGTAACTTTTACTGAAAACTCCGTTTCAGTTCCCCAATGCCCACACCAGATAGCTCTATGCAACTTCACCTCCATAAAACTTCATACCTCCTGTTCATTTTCGTTTTAGAATCAAATCCATTGCCTTCAACTGAACCCTATCCAACTACTAATGTGCAAACAATTCTGACCCTAATTTCACCGAATTACTTTTTTAACGAGCTCCAGCATCGGTTTCACAAAACGTTTTGTATTTTTAACGTGCATATATATTTAAACAATTAAATTATAAAAATTGAATTATTTTTTTAATATTTGCTCCAATTCCTAACTGAAGAAATGCTTAGAATTTTATTGCTTCAGCGTAACATTACTAAAAGTCTTAACCTAGACAATCATGTCCCCTTTAAATCGAAATAAATCCCCCAGTACAGAAATACATGCCGGACATCCCCGGGGAAATCTTTCTAAAACAACGATCTCTTCCCAGTATTGGATTTTATGCCACGTGTTTTTCCTGTTACCGTTTCCGACAAAATAAATAGAGAAAAATTTCACGCTAACTGCTTCCCAATGGTTTCAACCAAGTATAAAGAATCGATTTTGTTAAACGAACACTCTAGAGGGTCTCGCAGTTTTCTAAATTTTATTTCGTTTGAACCGTTACTTGTGGTGATTCCTTAAAGCAATAATTTATAACAGAATGTACGGGAAATGGGTACATAGCCTGCACTTCCGACTTAACCAACTATTAAAATCAACGCTTACTTATGACGTATGAAGGCGGCCATTTTGGGATTGTGACACATTTCCTCTTTAAAAGTGACTTGCTTTTTCTTTATGTTTTGATTAATATTGAATTTTTGTGTATTTATTTATTTCTGCGGCGGTTAGAAAGTACAAACACTATATCCGATAAATTACTATAAAAAGAAATGGGGAATATTGATTGGAAAAGATTAGTGGACGAAATTAATTACATGAAACACTATAAACCTGCCCTCTATCGAGAACGAATCAAATTTTCTACAGGTCAGAGCAGGATGTAGTAGATAGAATAGTGAGCATTAAGGAAAGACGTCAATATAATCTAGTTATCACATTGTAATTGTTGTAGAGAAAAGTATGGTTGCTTCAGATGGGCGATTCGACGCCTAATAGCTCAACTTACCCTATCGGTGTTAAATAAAAGCGCTCTACCTAAAACCTTCCTTAAAAATGCAGGGCTGAATTGATTGAAATCATTTTTAAAGATATATGGTTTATATAGGCAGAGGTTGGAGATGATTACAAACGTTGGGTTAAATTACAGTAATTATCACAGGATATTGTAGGAATTTCCTTTCATTACTATCATTATGATAGATATCTTTCAAAGTTATGGTTGTACACCTCAGACACTTTTTTATCGAGTTGTAAAGACGTGTAAAGGGTACGAGTCTCGACGCATTATATATATATATATATGTATAAATATCGCAGTATGTTTTCTTGTGTATTAATAAAGAACAAAAGTCTGAATACAAATACAAGAATTATAATTGAATTTACAATTCAAAGCTTTTCGTTGGCTAACAGTACCAACATCATCAGTTCCTTGAATTGTTTAATATTCCTGATGATGTTGGTACTGTTAGCCAACGAAAAGCTTTGAATTGTAAATTCAATTATAATTCTTGTATTTGTATTCAGACTTTTGTTCTTTATATATATATATATATATATATATATATATATATATATATATATATATATATATATATTACAAGAAAACATATCACCATATTTAATATATATATATAAATATATAAGTGTGTGTGTGTGTGTGTGTCTGTGTGCGCGTGCGTGCGTGCGTGCGTGCGCGCGCGCGCGCGCGCGTGTGTGTGTGTGTGTGTGTGTGTGTGTGTGTGTGTGTGTGTGTTAATACGTTGGAAGGAGTTTTAATAAAAGAGAAGGTACTAGCGGTCAGTACGATAGTAGAGTAATTTCAAAGTGAGATAAAAGTACACGTGTTTCGAATAACAATAAAACGTTTTCATTAGGTTGAATGCAAAGTAAATAATAAATTGTTGAAATAAACCAAGACAAATATAGGCTACAAAAACCGTAAATATCATAGGAAAAATATCGTCACCAGTTGGAGAATGAATTTATTTATAGTCAAAACTGTTTGAAACTGCAAATTTAAAAAAGAAAATAGTGAACTCAAAATCTCACCAAAAATTAGTTTTTAATAAACACACAGTTCTCACTAGCTAAGCTCTAATTAATTGAATATGTTCAATATGTTGGTTTTACTTGAGTTAATTTAGAATATGTTTTTGATTACAACAGAATTGTAGGTTATCTACAAACATTTATTTAGACGCCACCGAAACAAGTGTTTAGCGAACGTATAGAACCCGACTTTTATAAGCAATGGAGGGAGAAGCGTTACCGGAGATTTATATGCCTGCATGACATAAAGCTCTCCGGAGCTACAAGTGACGTGTATTTGTGAAGGTTCGCTGCGCTTTGAATAAATGTTTCAGGTAAAACGTTACTCCTGTACTTGCGTCAAGGTCATCGCTCGGTACCATATAGTAGACGCTTAGACGTATGAACTGTTAGGATCAGATGCTTGTTGGACTTAATTCTGCTCAAACTATAATCACATTACATGCAGGTCTGATGAGTCACTTTTTTCAAGATCATTTTGGTTTTAGATTTACAAGTAGGGACGATCCCCCTTGCCGTTTTCATTTCCGTAACGTGTATAGTATCATCAGCTTACGTGCTTCTGTTGTTTTGGTTCTACTATGCGCCATGTGTGTATATATATATATAACACCGCTCTATATAGAACAAAAATATTCTTTATATTTCTTTGCGATTCGGATCTCGAAAGATCCAACCATTACAGTTTGAAGCTTTTAAAGGTCTTTTTATGTAAATTTAATTTTTAGGTGGCGCAAGCACACGCACTCTTACACGCACACACATACAAACACATACCAACGCACACAGACACAAACACATCCACACCCACACACACACACACACACACACACACACACACACACACACACACACACACACACACACACACACACACATACCAACGCACGCACGCTCGCACAAACACACACTCACACAAACACCCCCACACAAACATACCAACGCACGCACGCACGCACGCACAAACAAACACACACACACACCCACACACACACACACCCACACACACATACACACTAACACATACCAACGCACGCACAACACACACACAAATGCACGCACACACACACACACATTTACACACATACCAACGCACGCACAACACACACACAAACGCACGCACGCGCACACACACACACACACACACACACACACACACACACACACATTTACACACATACCAACGCACGCACAACACACACACAAACGCACGCACACACTCACACACACACACACACACACACACACATTTACACACATACCAACGCACGCACAACACAGACACAAACGCGCACACACACAAACACACACACACACACACACACACACACACACACACACACACACACACACACACACACACACACACACATACACACACACATTTACGCAAATGCACAATGAAATTAAATTTATACTTTTGCGTGTCCACAACTGTATTTCATTGAGAATAACGCAACTGGTGAAGCTCCTCGAGCGTAGATAACGATACCAGTAACCAAAAACAGCTATAGCGTATAGTAGAACAAGCTATGCATAAGGGTAGTATGCATTTTACAATAAACTTTCTTTAAAAAAATTGTTTTCTAGTAAATTTCTCGAAAGTAATAAAATATGAAAGGAGCATATAGTAAAAAGTGTAACAAAAACTACATTGGTCGGATTGCTAAATTGTTTCTCAATACACTTATGTCCATGCCAGCATAAACCCTTGTCCTTCGGGTCGATGCGTGTAGGTTTTGTTAACAATTTAATATGTAAGCGTTGATAAACTCCTTGTAAGGTTCCTGACGTACAATGCTTTCAATTGGTCGCCCTAAACCGTCTATGACTGTGAAAACATTACTATATCGCGATACGGGAAGAACCGGACGCAAATATTCCTTTGTGTTTACTTACAGCCCTCAGGAACGAAGAAAAATGCTCACTACTGTTGCTTACATTCCTGAATTGGAATAATTCCTTCATTTTCTAAATACTCTGTAGCAGGAAGTATAGTAAAAATGACGTCATTAAGATTTTATTTATAGTTTAATGCTTATACTTTTAAGATAAGAATCAAAGGTTTAACAAAGTCACCGTCAGTTTTTCCAAATTTTAACAAAATATCCAAATCATTTTATCCTTGTAGGATTTATATCATCAATCTTCAGGTTTAGATGAATTGTAACAAAATCAGCCGCACTAACTCCACATTACCCCCTTCTAAACATACCTAAATCCATCCCATTTGGATCGGATTCTTTCTTTAACGCCAATGATATTAGTTTTTCAAAAGCCTGGTGCAACCAGAGTGTTTCACAGTTAGACGTTTTAGTTTTTGTTACTCCAATTTCATATTCAGAACTTCTGTTTGAAACGGCGTTATATTTAACGATATTTCGCATTGGTTATAAGAATATAATATACACAATCACTCGCCCGTATAAATAATTCGTCTGTATGCAAATACGACTGAAGGAAGATGGACATACGTCAATAGTGACGGCTAAAATAGATCACGCCATTTTGTGTAAAGCGGGCTATTAATAGAGTCGTTGTTTCCGAGGAGTCGATTTCCCCAAGTAGAATTACTATTTAGAGACCACATCGGAGATTTGAATGGACGAGGTCAACTAGAGCCTGGTTAGTTGAGTGTTTCAGCGAGCGTCATTCTCAAACGTTTGTCACCATTTTAAATAAACCATATAAAGGTCGTTTTCTATTGCAATACACTAAAGATTGAAAACTTTGCCCTCTATATCTACAAGAAGGAACCACTAAGTCAAGAGGAATGCTGCACGCTGAATAAGCGATTTTGTAAATTTAGATAATACCATATACGCCAAATTAAACTGTACTGAAACTGAATCACCTGTAGTAGAACAGTATAGTAGACTTCAGGAGATTTTGTTGTACCCGAAAACTGCCTTTCCTTTCACGATGACTCCAGCAAAATGACGTAACCAGCTACGCTACCTTAGACAACATTGCTTTCTTTCAAGAAACTATTGGCAACATCCCTTGTTTCTTGACCCACTGCCACAATTTCCGACCTCAGACGCCTACGTCTGGGGAATGATGAAGGAGATTTTCCGAGATGACATACCAACCACCAAGACACAGCGTAAAAAACAACAAATGTATATAACGAGCATGAAACAACCCCTCTTTACCAAAAAGATGCAAAACCTGCAAGAACGGTAGTAATGTTGCCTCAAATTGAAGGAGGTGCTATAGAATATGTTTATTATACCCGAGTCTAACCGATTTAGCTTCTTTTTACTTGTAGTGTTTGGAAAAATATGTAAATAGTCTAAATAAAACTTACAGCTGTCTCAAAACTGTTTATTTTAGCGCATACGTTAATTAAACTTTAAATAAATATATACAATGTAGAAACTAGAGTTGCATATATTCTGATATTATTTTAAATATTAAATTACGAGTTAAACCTAATCATTGAATTTATTTTATTTATATTTTATTTATATTTAATCAGACTTAGTTCATCATTAAAAAAGGTTGTAAATTATTTAATTTTAAGTGTTAAAAAATTATATATATTTTTTTTCAAATATCTTCATAAAGCTAACCCTAAATAAAACTCTCGGTTTAGCTAAACTTAAACTGCACGAGGTAAGAGTAAAGGTTTAAGAACCATATATTCAGCTAACCATGTGGAACTTGACACCCCTACTCTAAGGCTATGAATGAACGTCGTTAACTTCTTGCTTCCTTAAAATTGAGCCATTCAACATCCTGCTGGCTACGAGTTTCATCTCTTTAAACCCAGAGAGCAGAAGGATATTTTATGTGGTATATTAGATATGACATCATTGCATCTCCTGAATGGAAACATAAGCCTTTGTACGAGTTTATGGCTTTCAATAAATTACGATTTTGTATAACCGTGACTTCGTGATACTATCAGTGAATTCGGTTTCCATTATTTGCAAGATGCATTTTTATATTTCAGCTATTTTTACACAATTCTATTCAAACCTATACTAATTTTAGAAAAATATGTAACCGGAATGACCTAAAATATTAGGGGGAAATGTTGGCAGAATGCCTGCACTAAAGTGGGCATGCCTGCCAATTCTATTTGCCGTCCTGCATGTTCGAAAGCCTTCAATTTATCATCAAATATCTGTATTTAGATAAAAACATGGCATCCAGTTGGAAAGTGAATCAACGTTATGTACGTTAAGCAGCTCTTAGGCCTATATGTCTATGAGAAATTTATTTTCATTAATTCAACTTAATATGATATAATTCTGAAAAAACGTGATTGCGCAAGAGTTTTTTGTAAATAAATCATTTTAATATTTGTTGGTAAAAAGATTTTAATGTACGTTGTAAAAGTAGTTTTGCGCAAGAGTTTTTTGTAAATAAATCATTTTAATATTTGTTGGTAAAAAGATTTTAATGTACGTTGTAAAAGTAGTTTTGCGCTTGAAAATACCATATTGATAACATTAGTAAAGCTAATTTAATTTTAAAGAGATTTCAGTGCTAAAATAAATGAAGGTTTTCCTTACGAGAATCATATTTAGAGTCTTACATATGTATGAAAACTACAACAGCGGCTTGCGTCAGTATCATGTAGACCATGTAACAATCAGAATTAATACTCACATACAATGAATATAAATTTATTATGCTCTATACTAATTAGACAAATGTTATTTTCTAAAAATAAATTTATACATGGTTGCTCCAAAGGTTTCGTCGAAGGTGATATATCAATAAATTAATTCAGCACACTACAAAAAATAGTTGATGAGGTTTATGTTTCCAATATATATATATATATATATATACTTAAACAAGAATCTATATGTGAGTTAACTTTCGAAGACTAATTTCGGTGTCTTCATTATAGAGCATCAACTGAAAGTCAGTTGATGTATATATATATATATATATATATATATATATATATATATATATATATATATATATATATATATATGTCGATTACACTATAATGTACTTAAACAAGAATCTTACTTGGTATATACGAGTGTTACCTTTCGAAGACTAATTACAGTGTCTTCATTATAGAGCATCAATGAAACAAAACATGCGGCTAACGTGGTGGATGTTACAGGCTAGCTGGATACCGGAAAAATGGTTATGAAATTGGGATGGAAAACAATTTAAAACACCTATATTTGTGCATATAATGGAATTATACGGTCCTTGTTTGTAATTGACCAACGTATTGCGCAATACTCTAATTTACAAACATTCATGTCGCGGAAGGAAAAACGGGTCAATGCCATCAATTATTAAATTCGATAATTAACTCAATCCGCAGGACTTGTAAAAATGTTTAAACAAAGTTAAATTTGCATTCAAGTAAATCAGGGAATTAATTACTACACTAAGTTCAGAGAATAAAAGTTCTCAACAAAAACCTCTGATTTATGCATAGGCCTAATTTGGCGGTAAAGCAAAGTTGCGTTTAGAAGGGGAGATTAATTTGTTGAAAGAGTTTTTTTTTAAAAAAGGTATTTTAAATCTCAGTCTACGGAAAATATACATTGATTTGGATTTATTGGTGTAACGTAAGAGGAAGCCCAGTGGGAAATGATAATCAAAACTTTCTAAACTACTATACGTCTCTAATTCTCAGTCTCTCTCTCTCTCTCTCTCTCTATATATATATATATATATATATATATATATATATATATATATATATATATATATATATATATATATATACCTACCCACAATATATAAACCCACAAAATACGGGTTCCACGCCCTACCAACAACGTGACCACATTTACGCTTTTTCGCGTACGTTTCACATGGTGGTGATGGAAACAGCAGGGCCGAAACGCGCCAGTTCAACTGCGGTGAAAATATAATCCCAACCGACTTACCATATAATGGTACCTGTGGGGTGTCGAGCGTGATCTGCTAGTGGATAAATCCCTGAACTTTGTTTAAAAACCAAACAAAATGTTCATACTCACTTATGTGATAATATGTACATTATAAGTTTATGTTTAACTGTAAAATTAATCAAAATGTTTAACTGTACAAAATACAAAATTTTCTATTTCATTGAATTATTTACTTTTACCCTTGTTGCTGGTTCGAAAGCTTTCAGAAGTTTTATTTAGTTGATTTACCACAGTATATATATATATTCAATGTTTGAAAGTATAAGTGATACTGTAAAAATAATTTTAAGTTATTATATTTCAAATTAACCATTATTATTTTTATAGGCTTAAATGTTCATACTGTCTGATTTCTTTAAAACCATACAAATAATTGCAGTATAATTTTAATTTTCGGGCACTTACAGCTCTTGAGATATAATGGACTAGTTATTTGTACGCCACTTACATTTGGAGGTTTGCCCTGATTCGTGTATATGTATATAACCAATTCCCCTTATCTCACCTAAAAACATCTGGTTATGTAATGATTTGGCGGCTCTCGCCGCATGCGATAAAATGTGTGTTTGTTTAGTTTTGTATGTTTATTACTTTATTTTTACTTAGGTTATTCGGAAATTTTACAGTAAATTCTCAAACTCAGGACCCGAAGTACGTAGCTGTTCAAAGCCTTTGTGCGGTTAAGTGTTAGGTTATTAAAACCATTGTTGCATATTTACAGTGAAAAATAATTTACAGTGATTATAAAATATGATAGAGATTTGATCACCCGATACATCACAAGTCGCGTACTTGTAGTACATTATCTGGTAGCTAACGGGCTCAATTAACCCGTTCTTTACAGTTCAATGAAAGAAGGACATGTGAAAACGAAGGGACGTACTAATTTACACCTGCTCGCTTCTTACTTGTTACTCGTGATAATGAGAGGGGATGCGCTCTCTAGAAACGTGTCCAGCAAGAATACACGCAAGACGACAAACGTTTCTACTATTTGAAAATCTAACGAGCAGCGTTCGTTTCTACGCCCGTGTTGCATTAACGTTATTAGTTTCAGACTACGTGACACACAAACAAATACCTTTAACTCCTACTATTATATTGTTATGTAATTCCTTATGTAATTTTGCTACCTTATTAACTGAAGTATTGCTACTTCTAGTTACATTGCTATTGTAGTAACAACTTGCTAAGGGAGGGATTCCAATATTTCAATTTTTAGAAATATAGGATTCACAGAAATAAATAATATAAAACCTATAACCAAAGTAATAATATATTCTTTAAGAAATAAATTTATAAAAAGGGTGTGAAATTTATAGATAAAACAATAACAATCGATTTATACCAAATAAATATAAACCAATATTTCATTTGTTAAAAACTAAAATTTCACTAAAATAAATTTAAAATTAATAAACTAAATATATATTCTTTAAAAAATTAATATAATAAAAACGTATTGAAAACAACAGAAGTAAACAACAAACCTATTGATACCAATAAAACAAAACCAAACACGACACAAAATTTAAAATAGTTTATAGTCGCAATGCAGACTAAGAGTGAAAGTCTAAATTTACTGCTAATACTTTCTATCAGAGGTAACCAATTAGTGTTTTATAAAGATTATACTAATCTTTCAAATGTGAATTGGTCAAATATGCCTTAATGATAATTATTTTATGCTTTGATTTAAAACTTAACTTATGTTATGTTTAAAATTGTTTTAAAAGAGACCAACGCCTTATTAGAAATCCGTTATTTGGGTCATACAGTATTAAAAAATGTGACACTTCAAAACCTTTAACACAACAGCCTTTAACCCTAGATACTAACATATGCTAGTGTATCCAGGGGGTTGAAAAATACAGAATCTTTGGCACCACCCGGGATCAAACCCAGAACTTTAAAGTTAGTAATTAAACCATCTACTCACCAGATTTATCAAGTTGCATTAATATTTCTTTATATAATACAGTATAATATATTATAATATAACATGTTTATACCGTAAGTGCCGAAATAAACAGTACTATAACTGAATCAACTGTAGTAGACTCAATTTGGTCGTTTTATATATCTCAGAAGAATTTGTTGCGCCCGAAACCTGCCTTTTTCTTCGTAATGGTTCCAGCAAGGTGGCGCAACCAGCCATACTGCCTTAGACAACATTTCTTTTCTTCGATAAACTTTTAACAATCGCCTCATATCCCTTAGAACAAACTTTCCTTACCCAGCTACCTCCCCCGATCTTACACCACCTGACGCATACGTCTGGGGAATGATGAAGATTTTCCGTGATGACTCACCAACCACCATCGTCCAAATAGAGAAAAAATAACCATGTGCATAAGGAGCATGAAACAACCCCTCTTCCCTGAATTGATGCAAAACCTTCACAAACGGTTCAAATGTTGCCACTGTAGTGCCAGATAATCTGTCTTGGTGGTTAGATTAGAGTTTCTCAAGTTTCCTGTGACAGTATCCTGAGGAACCCTCATCAACCACATTCAGCCACAACTGAAAATATTTATCTAACCAAAACATCCTTCACGTGGACATGTAATGACCTTTAGAGAGGATCTCTGAAGACAGCTGATTGGAGAAAGATCATCCAATTAAAAGAAATAAGATAAATTCCAACCAATCCTGTTAGAGTTAGAGTCCACATGGACTGTCAAAACTCACACCCAAGAGTAAAACAAGAACAAGAGGGAGAACCCATATATAACCTCATGTTGAGCCCTCAAGAGGCAGTTTTTAGTAAGTTTTTCAGTTTTTCTTCAGAGAGAGAGTTAGAGAGAGAGTCAGAGAGTCAGACAGATTTTGTTAGTGGATTTTGTTAGATAGTTAGTTGAAATTGTATTATGTTTTGTTAACTTAGAAGTGTTATATCTGTACTGGAGATGCTGAACCGTAAGTCAAAATATATATAACATTTATTTCTGCAAATCATGTCTAGTCATTAAGAACCACAGACCTATCCATCATACCAATGAAGTAGTTCCCAGTGTCTATATAAAGATCTATAAGTCTCGACACATTACACCACAAATTGCACGGAAGTCATATAGAACATGTTTATACCCGAGTCTAACCGAACTAGCTTATTTTTACTTGTATGTGTTGGTAAAACTATGTAAATAAAATAAAATCTTACAATTGGTTCAGTACGGTTTATTTTGGCGCGTACGCTACCATAAATAATATACTAATTTATTATCTATCCATTATGTAATACGTTCAATGTATCCTATTCATTTATAGATGGAAACTTTAACTACATTTACAAATTCTACTAAAAAGCGGTGGGATTTTGTTTGAGCGGTGAACGGCCGCGAGATTAACGAGGGTTCCAGATGGCCGAAGCTCAGTTCAATAACTAACCTGTTCGATACGGTTTAGCCCCATCCCTCTCGCATTCTGATTTTGTCTCTTTTGCCCCTCACCTGCAAATTCTCTTTACCCTCCGACTTTCACTATTTTGAAACACACCTCTTTTACTGTAATCTGCCCAATTTCCTCTGTGCAAAAAACGCGTCCTTATTCAGTTGGTAAAGACGTTAAGGTTTTTTGTGTTTAATTGACAAGAGTCCTGTGTTTAACACAAATTGAGTTATTGTTAATATAGTTGTATAGTTTGCTACTTGACCAGATTAAAAACAGCTAGGAATTTGAAATCTAGAGGACGTGTACAAAACTGACTTCTAGTAAGGTTTAGCTAAATTAATGTACAAATTTACAATTTGTACAAAAATAGGATTGTTTAAAAAGATCTAGGGAACAAGAAAATGACAAGTAACACCTGGAGAACCGTTGAACACAGAACCTATACACAGAGTCTACACAGAATGCACACAACCTACATAAAAAAAAACACTCTAAAGTAAACATTTTACCAAAGTAATTTTATAGAACGTTGCAGTGAAAGTTTACATTGTAATAGATCTACAGAAATTGGACAAAATTAATTAATACTTATTTCTGATAAATAAACAATTAATATAAACATTTAGAGACAAAAAATATAAAACTATAGTAGATTATTCTTTATTGTTAGATTGACAACTGTTAATTAAATGCCCCATCAGCATAATTACTCGTTTAATTTTAATACTAAATAATTATAGAAATGTAAAATTACCAGTTATATTTTTGTTACAATAAACGTTTTTACAGAAACTCTACAAAGAATTTCTTTTACAGAAAAATTTATAGAAACGCTGTGCTAAAACGCTTTACAGAACTCTTTATAGAAACGCTCTACGGAAACGCTGTACCAAAACTCTTTGCATAACTATTTATACAGGTAGAAACGCTCTACAGAAACTCTATAAAGAATCACTTTTACAGAAATTATTTATAGAAACGCTCTACAGAAACAGTTTCCAAACGCTTTTCATAACTCTTTATAGAAACGCTCAACATAAACTCTTTAAAGAATAAGTTTTACAGAAACCATTAATAGAAACGCTCTACAGAAACGCTGTACTAACACGCTTTACAAGGTCAAGCGCTTTGGCACTAAGCCAACTTTCCATAGCTAAAGATTTCTCAAAGATACTGTATATATATATATATATATATATATATATATATATATATATATATATATATATATATATATACATCTTCTTTCCCTCCCTCCTTCTGGTTGCCGTCGAAACCTCCTATGCACAACCTTAAATTGTTTCCATGGTTACCACACAGTATCGTAAATCATCAAGGATTAAAAAAGATTGAAAAGAATAAAAAAAACAAACTGGTTTAACGGTATAGAACCATGCTTCACAAACAGACAATGCAAAAAGAAAGCGAAAAGAAACTACAGCACAACGCAAGCGCCGAAAAAGCATATAAATAGTTAAAAATAAAAATAATAGTCAAACACCATACACAAAATTAAAAATGGAAAACTGCAAGGAAATTTTCTCTCTATTTTGCCACTTAATATTGCTATTCTGACATATGTATATACATATTTTTTTATTGATTGATTTGTAATTATAAAATATGAGTACAAATACATAAAAACTCAAATACAATTTTTCACAATTAGACTAGACTATTATTGACTTAAGAAATTGTTTATAGTGTTTGTTACAATGATGTATACAACATTAATTAGTTACGTTTAATGCGTCTAGCTCTATACACTCTGTAAGCGATAGTGCGACCTTCTTAAATAAAATTATGGGGAACATGTGAAGCATGAGATAGATATGTAGTGAGTGTTGTTAAAGTTCAAGTATACGCCTCTGTTACGGAGAGACTTGGATGAGAGACGTGCATTTAATGTAACACAAATGCTACGAGAGAGTAATTGGTATTTCTTAAACACATTAATTTATTTGCATGAGTAATGCATTTTGTTCAAACAAACAAATACTTTAGCTCAAAGGAAAACTACTTTAAATTCAAAGGAATTAAACTAATTGGGTCGCTGAGAAGCTGAAAGAAAGAACTTTAAATGAAGGTAGTTTCGCAAGCGTTGCAATACTTACTTTACGTACGGGAGTGTTCTAATCTCTGTGAGGCTATAAATGAAACATGAAAAAAAAAACATAAACGGCATAAATAGATAATTGATTAAATTCTTGAAATGACAAAGGCCCGTTCAACACACGCTATCCACTTGGAACTATATCGCCAGCCTTGTAAAACCTAATTTAATAAAAACTTCCAAATCGATAAAAGTAAAGTTACAAAATTTGTAGACAAAAACTCTGTTACAACGTTGGTAATTTTTAATTGAAATTCCACGCTTGAAATGTCGAGTGTTGCGCGCGCAGGTCCGGGAGCTGTCCGGGGTGGGGCAGTGCTAGCGGGGAGTTTACGATAGCTGGCAAGCCGTGCTACTACTATCTGTAACGCGCCGTATCTCGAGCAGTGTCTACCAGTTCACATGTATGCACGCGGCAACTGATTATGTCATATTGGACAGGCCAGTGTTTTCTCTTGTATGATTTCACAAGTGTTAATATCAAAGTAGTGATCAAACATCAACTTAACCCCCCTTTAGCTATATACAATATAAACTTCAAATAGACCTTTGTAAACTTCTACTGTCATATATATGTCAAACGTTATTTATTGACGAAATGTAGTGTTTAAAGATTATAATAAGCAAAAGTTAGGCGTAGTAAATCAGACGTAATAGTGAAGAGTATTAAAACTTTTTTATATATTAGTCTAAGCAATAAAGTGTATCCACTTTAGCAACGGTAGTAGAACATGTAAGGTACAGTGCTACAGTCTCATTCATCTCTGCAGCTGGCGTGACATCAGACGTCCAAATGAAATGAGCAAAGACAATACGCAAGTAAGTAATATCTGTAATGGAACAACTGCCACGCTGTTCTCTAATATATAAGGCTCGTAAATATTAAAAGCAATAATAACATTTAGCGTTAAAGTCC
Source organism: Prosapia bicincta (assembly GCA_036971475.1). Lineage (NCBI taxonomy): Eukaryota > Metazoa > Arthropoda > Insecta > Hemiptera > Cercopidae > Prosapia > Prosapia bicincta. The sequence continues at coordinate 74,716,747 of JBAIZL010000004.1, read as the reverse complement.
CCATAGAGATATATAATATTCTCAGTATGGGTTTATAGTAATGTACTTTATACAAAACGTTCTATGCTTACCATGTGTTAAAGTTATTTATAATGTGTTTTCATCTTGATATATACACAATTCAATTTAGCATTGAAATCTCTCTAACTTTATGTCCTCCATAACCATTAGCTCATTGAAGTAAACACAATAAATAAACACCCAACGAGCACAATAAAGTAATTCTATTGACTATAAATTAACACCTGATGAGTTTTTCAGTTACAAGGTCAGAAATACATCTTCTTTAATGGATGAAGAGTATCTCTGAAGATAATTACCTTGAATCCGAAACGTACGGATGTTGACTTGTAGCAAATAAATAATTCTATTGGGGTTAATTGGTGTTTATTTATTACATATAGTTAGTTATTCCACATATACTCAAGACTCTGACAAACAGACCAGTCATTTAAGTTTATATTTTTAGAAACAATAATTACTTAATTGCATTACTTTTATCAAATAATGTGCCTAATATTATTCCTAACCCAATATTATTTTTCAGCAAAATAATGTTTATTTAAACACACAATAAACAAATATAGATCCACTCTGACTGCGTTTGTTTGTTCTACAGCTGTTCTGATCTTATAATATAACTAACCTTTTCATCTGTTATATAGGAACTATTTATAATGAGATATATTCACTAAATATTTAAACCTGTCAATGTGTTTACAAATATTTTATAACCCTTTATGAAAATAAACAAGTAGTTTATTAGAAATTATTAATGACGTTTATTGTATCTCTTTGGCGCTACATTAGAAGAAAATACTTTCAGAAACATTATATACGTGAATTTTACTCACAAGGCATCGAAGTATTATTAAAAACGTAAGATATTGTGCAAAAAACCCATTTAAAAAAACAAAAATTTTAAAAAGATACCTCTACAAAGTTATGATTTTAACAACATGTTTAAAAGTAAAAACATAAAACTTATAATTTAAATGTATAAATTATAAAACAATATAATACATAAATTTTACGAAATGTCCTAATTTTGTATGTTATACCGATTGACGAACTTCAGGCATGTTTATAAGAACTACAACTAGCGGAACACTATACGTTATACGAGCGATAAACTAAACTAATGCTTTCTTCTTCACTATTTAGTTATTTGGAATAGTTTCTCATCGTTATGTTTGATAAGTGAATACAAGAAAACAGTGTTACAAAGCTATATATATATATATATGATTAATATATATAAATGATTTTTTAACTGAAAAAATACTTGTATAAAAACCAGAGAGGCATAAGAAAAACGTTTACCTAGTGTGAACTCACAAAACCCACATCACCATCTTAAGGATGATGTAGGGTACTAAAGCTGGCTACTAACATTGTGGCTAAGTCTTTATTTATTGGGCACTAAATTGCTCAAGGAACTTTCAAAAAAACAAATAATATAAAGGTAAATAAAAATAAGTTACAAATAAAGAACATAAAATTGAAGATGAACGTATAAAAAGCAAATACAGATAAATTAGAGACACAACGAAATATACAAAATACTTTAAATTTGATGTAAACTGTAAACATGTCTGTTATTACGTAGTAGGTAATTAATTTTCTTCTAGGTTGTTCATATCACGAGTTTCATTTTTAAACAATATGCAGAACATTTTAAAATTTCATTACATGATTTTACTTCACTAAACGCCGATCGATCTCATAGCTATTTCGTGTAATTTCGATGACGTTGAAACAAAGCACCCTGCTTTTCTGATCACTCTAGTTCCTTACAAAAGCGGTTCTGTCTTATTCGAAAGGAGATAGCACTTAGGGGCGTAAAGGAACGTCAACTGGAAGTGCTCAGGTATAGATAAAGCGTCTAATCTCTTTGTGTATGACTCCTTTGTCAAGAGCCGCCAGCTAATAATGGAAAGGTATAGATTAAATACGGGAACTGTTTCTTGAGAACTACTGTGAAAAGAAAATAAGACATGGTACGGCTTCACGAAATAAATAAAAAGGTGCCCGTTTCTAAAACACTTACATTGTTTTAAGAAAAAAACCATAAAATTCTACGACCAATTACAAGCATATTTTAAAATGTTTTATTCACTCAGCTAGTTAACAACACTACATTATGATAAAAATAAGGTTGGCTAAGAATTTATGAACATTTTTCCTTCTAAACTTCATTAATGCTGGGTTCCATTGCACTGTGAATAAAATTATTGTATTATAAAAATATATTATATAGTAGGAAAGGTAAAACATGTCTCTGTATATATAGGTTTGATTTTGTCGTTATAGAAAGTTAAATACAAATGTTAATCGTTTGTATAGGTAAACGTGAAGATAGTTAGGACATACACTGTTTTCTTCTCCGGAAATAATAAATTTCTCAAGCAAATATATTCCATACAAAATTTACAACGGGCAGCACGTTCAGTATTACTCATTTTTAGTTTAGGCCATGAGGCTTTTAAAGATCGATTATATTGGAAATTTCAACAGGTTGTAGATGAATACCTTAGAAAACTTCTATTTCATAACGAACAACTTGATCATAAACTACAAGTTGCAACGATTGCAAAATTGTGTGTGTGTGTGTGTGTGTGTGTGTGTTGTGTGTGTGTGTGTGTGTGTGTGTGTGCGCGCGCCTCCGTATGCGCGAATATGAGTTTGTACATGTGTATGTTGTATATGTGTGTGTGTGTGTGTTGTGTTGGTGTATGTGTGTGTGTGTGTGTGTGTGTGTGTGTGTGTGTGTGTGTGTGTGTGTGTGTGTGTGTGTGTGTGTGTGTGTGTGTGTGTGTGTGTGTGTGTGTGTGTGTGTGTGTGTGTGTGTGAGTGAGTCTGTGCGCCTCCGTATGCGCGAATATGAGTTTGTACATGTGTATGTTGTATATGTGGGTGTGTGTGTGTGTGTGTGTGTGTGTGTGTTGTGTTGGTGTATGTGTGTGTGTGTGTGTGTTGTGTGTGTGTGTGCGTATGTGTGTGTGTGTGTGTGTGTGTGTGTGTGTTGTGTTAGTGTATGTGTGTGTGTGCGTGTGTGTGTGTGTGTGTTGTGTGTGTGTGCGTGTGTGTGTGTGTGTGTGTGTTGTGTTGGTGTATGTGTGTGTGTGTGTGTGTGTGTTTTGTTGGTATATATGTATGTGTGTGTGTGTGTGTGTGTGTGTGTGTGTGTGTGTGTGTGTGTGTGTGTGTGTGTGTGTGTGTGTGTGTCTGTGCGCCCCCGTATGCGCGAATATGAGTTTGTACTTGTATATGTTGTACGTGTGTGTATGTGTGTGTTTAGCGAGCGTTTGTGTGTTTGTGTATGAGTTGTGTGTTTGTGCGCGTGCGCGCATGTGTGTGCGTGTAGGCGTAATAGAGAGAGAGAGAGAGAGAGAGAGAGTGTGTATGTGTGTGTTTGTGTGTGTGTGTGTGTAGCGCGCGTTTGTGTGTTTGGGTATGTGTTGTGTGCGTGTATTTGTGTGTATGTGTACGCGCGCGCCTGCGCGCGCGCGTGTATGTATGTGCGTAAGTGCGCGTGGGTGCATGCGTGTGGTTAGGGAAGCGGACTTTATGAGTGTGGGTGGTCGCGTGCGTATGTGTGCTTCTGTATGCGTAACACACTTCCAACATTGAGCGACGCAAACAGACTTCGTGAATTCCATCGCTGCGCACAAATTTCCAACGGAATCAGTCTGTAATTATCCGTAGCTCTACGGCCATGTATCCGTCAACTGAAAGGGGATTTGCAGTGTCCGTGGACGCTGTGAATGCGGAACAAAGTATAAAGCGAGCGCCAGGAGACTGATTGGATGCCACCGCCAGCAACGCATGCTACGGTGCATAAATACACCACACGGCCAACGATACGGAATTATTTACTCAGCCTGCATTCTGAGAGTCCAGAGATTGTGCACTGTTGTGTAACATTTCTGACTACACAATAACTACAAAGTAAAATAAACAAATTCCCTTTACAAATAGGTTTTTAAGGTAGTTATAAATAAACATAGAAAATGCAATACTATATAGTTTATATGAGTATGCAATTGTTATACTTGTAAAACGTGTATTTTTAATCTTGATTCCAAAAATGAATAAAACTATTGCGTAAAATAATTGCCTTAGATAAAATTCAAACACAATTCTAAATCCTTTACGCTACGTCTCGCTTGCACAGTTACCATCATCAGAGGTTTACGATTGAACTCATTCAGTTCTCCTTTTGATGATGCTAACTTCATTACCTTAATATCACATAAGGGGTTTTTGTATATTAATTTATTTTTCATGAGCTTCTCGCATTAATAAACTACAATTTATACGACGACTAAAATTCGAGCTAGGTTTCTAATTATTCTAAGTATTGTATTATTATTAATTTTTTAATTGGGTAACTTTAATGAGCGGAAAGAATCAGCGCTAAGAAATCATACGTAATTATTTAATCGAGAAAGGTAATATAATAATATTTGTCAAGTTAAAAACTAAAATCTACTGTTCACTATCGTCATGTATGGGTTTTGAAGCGTATTTCCTTTAGGAAGTCGCCATTAGCAAATGTACAATTTAAAATGAACATAGCGTCCGAACACGTATATAGAGCTTATGCATTACAGACTCATACAAACAAGGCGCTCTATAGGCAATTTAACGTCAATAGTTACGTTGGAAACGTGAACCTGTAACGAGAGTTAGCAAAAGAAAAACATGGAATAAAACGAACAGCAAAGATTGGCATTTTGTTTTGATAGTATTTTAATAATTACTAATTCGTTATGTACCTTTATACATTGTCTGACGTAATGAGCGGATGCTAACCACGAAGTGCACCCTTGTTTCTCCATTAATACTCACAGTTTTCCATATGTCTCACACTTGATAAATTTAAAATTTACTTCTCACCTAGAAACAACAACAAAAATAGTTAAAATCTTGAGTTGGAAATCACTTAGCGTGGAAGTGTATTACAAAATTGTATTACAAACGCATACATCATCTAATTACAAACATAAAATACATAAGTGTTAAAATCCAATAAACTAGGTAGTGCTACTTAAACTTGTACGCTTTAAAAATATCATAGCTCAAGTATTAACAAATAGGTAAATTAAATAGGAATATTTGCTGATAAGTTGTAGATAGAAAAATTTATAATTTCACTATTGCGCAATACAGAAGTGGCTTTTGCGTGATAAAAACAGATAATTTATGAAATCATATGTTATTGGATAATGTATTACCAATACAATATTTCTCAACCGGAATTTTACATGTAAAAGGTTAAAATATATTATCCAAATTATGATGATTTTTATATGTGCAACAACTACGTTTTTATATTTAAACAAAAATAAACATATTGCAAAGTTGAAAATTATGACAAGTATTATGATATTAAAATGTATCTGTGTGATGCTAGATAAATATTTGAGCAATATTTCTTATTATTTATTCCCTCGTAGCTATTAGAACAACCTTTCTCGTTTTAGATAATCATTCTAATCTCTGGAAAGTTTTATAAAAGATTTTAACTAAATCTTCAATTCAAAACACTTACGTAACGTAGCATCCGCACCTATACCTGCTTCAAACAAATGAAATCTCTTGAAGTGTACTGCTTTAATGAATTAATTGACTTTAGTCGGAGAGTGCAACGCAGCGTCTAAATAAAGCCGATGGTAATGAATGTGACTTCTCGAGGGAAAAAAAACACGGACAGTCGTACAAAAGGACTTGTCTCCTTTCAACCCTTCTTAGTTAGAAACAATAGACGTTTCCAGGGGATCCATTATTGTGAACTTGGCGTTAATAACGCAGGGAAGGAAAACCTGCCGTCTTGACATTCTTTGCTTATCGGAAAACCTACCGCGCTACGGCGAGCGGAACTGCGGGAGACTCACTACAGTCCTTCCTCGTTTCCTTCCGAAAACTTCTGCGAAATTAAAATAACTTAGTTATATAGTATATACTTTACAAAAATATTTAATTAAGTATTGTTTCCGGATTTATTTTTAATCTTCGGTAACTAACAAACAAAAATGATCGTATAATTATTGTAAGATTTATAAGAAATCTGTCAGTTTTCGACAATGTTATCCTACGTTTCTGCTACTTTATAAAAGTATATAATTAAATATTATATTTTTTGAGTATTTTTTTTATTCCTCGGAAACTAGCAAACAAAAATTTTCGTAAGTTTATACAAAATCTGTCAGTTATTGACAAACATTAGCCAACGTTTCGGCTAAGCTCGACCATTTACTGCTGGGAGATATAGGCTTGTAATATACGCCTACCACTGCTATATTCCTCCAATATATATGTAACACTTCAAAGGAGTGAAAACTATATTACAAAGGCTGCCTTCACAATTGTATATCACCTTCATGTAGCTCAACGATAAACTTATATAACAATTTAAACTACATTTGTACAAGAAGAACTTAGATCGAATCATTTGAAAAAGGAAAGTTGTAAGACCACAAGAAAAGTGCAGACAAGTGAGAAAAGAAAAACTGATCAATTCAAAATAAATTGAAATCATATTAGGCACAATTGAGAAATTTTATTGTGATTACTCTGTATTATAATGTGAGATGTGTATATATATATATATATATATATATATATATATATATATATATATTTATACATATATACATACATATATATATATATATATATATATATATATATATATATATATATATATATATATCAGTATGACCCACGATGGAGACAAAACTAGTCTTTGAAAGTTAACTCGCATAAATACCAAGTAAGATTCTTGTTTAAATACATATAGTGAAAGTGATAAGTGAATACAAGAAAACAGTGTTACAAAGCTACATATATATATATATATATATATATATATATATATATATATATATATCGTTTATGTTGTAAGTATTCACTAACAGAAAACCAGCTTATATATGAAACCCAGAGGTACACGTAGCCGGACATGTATATAACCACAGCAGTCTCAGACATACGTTAACAATACACACGGCGCTGTTTAGGCAATTCAAAGTCTCGTTGGGATCGTAAACCGACGAGTGTAAGCTGAAGAAAAGAATATACAGCGAGTAATGAGGCAGGAAAGAATCGATACAATAAGGTGTTTAGGAAGGTTATGAATGTTTACTTAACTAAATGAAAAGTCCGTTCGTACGTCTGACGACACGTTGATTGTACGAGTGCCTACCTGACGATAAATTAAACACTAATATGGTGATACACTTTTTAATGTCATTTCCTTCTTAGGCCAAAATAAATAACGTTATATCAAATAATTACAGCTATTAAATACAAAGTCACTCAATGAATGCGTTAAATAATCTGTTCTACTGAATCACCTATAACAAACAAATCAGCTGTTTTATGAAATCATATGTTGTCACTTATTTTAAAACAAATGTGACGAAATAATTATGTTGCATAACTTGGCCCTTTTGTTAATATTTTGTTTCCTATTTAAACTGAAGTTAATTTAAAATTATACTAAAGAATCAATATTTGAAAAAATATAATACTATCGACTATCATCCCCTACAAATTTCAACAAATATATTTGAACTTGAGTCGATTAAAAAAACATTATTTCTTTTACGATTGCAAATTGGAACAAAATATATGTAAGGAGAATGAAACTAATAGAAGGAATTGAAAACGAAATACCAGATGCCGACTTGAAGTAGTCTAGTATATCATTGAAGGGCAGTAAAATGCACAGCTTGTTGAATTCGGAGTTTTTAAGAGAAATGTTATTAATAGGATTGTAGAAACATAACAATAAAACTAATATAAAAACCTAACGTTTCTTTTATTTTGCATTATTATTTTAAAATATGTATCAAATGTAATTATAGTATACTCACATTGGCCTAATGTTTTCCCTTCTAACTGCAAACGTACAGAATCTTGGGTATTAATATTACAAATATTGCTTCTAAAGTCTGAATGCTCGGCGCTGCTTTTCAACTTGTCCAATATGACAATTCGTGCTATTATCAATAACGTCTCTCTCTCTCTCTCTCTCTCTCTCTCTCTCCCTCCCCCTATAATATCAGCAAAAATAACCCAGTTTTTATACAACATTTACAATTTTTTTTTTTAGACCAGACTAAATGTTTAGTATTTTTTGGATTCCCAAATAGAATTAATGCGTAAGGTATAACCTTATTGTAATTCTTTCTTGATTTAATTTTAATTCACGAAATAATTTTTGCATTTGTAAAAGTAGAGACTCTACAACTTTGAACGCTATAAATATTAAACTGTTTAACAAGGTTACTTTCGTAACAGAACGTTCATGTTTTTTTTGTAAGTCTTACATACATGTCCATATATATATATATATATATATATATATATATATATATATCCAGTGACTATATTATAGCATTAATGGTCGTATATCGCAATTCGAACACTATTGTTTCTTGTTTTACCATGAAACTTCTCATTCTATATCTCTACTATTTATAGTTATTATAATCCCAATTTATCAGGTTTTCCTTGGTCGTCTTTTCGTTCTTCATCTCTTGGGATACATGTTCTTGGAAATCTGCTTTCTTTCTATGATGTCTAAGTGATGTCTATACTTTCAATTTTCCTTCGATTTTCTCCGTCCTTATAAAATCCTATAATAAGGTTATACAAGATCTTCTCCAGAAACTGTCTTCCATTGCATTTAATTGTTTCTGTATGTTTTTGCTCACTGTCCAGAATTTAGAACC
>JBAIZL010000004.1:74698003-74700503 GCA_036971475.1 Prosapia bicincta | reverse complement strand
TCTAGTTTGTAACTTCTTGTGTGCTAGATTGTGTTTTGTAACAAGACCCTCTGATGATGATGACATGGTCATCGAAATGTACATAAGGGTTTAATCTTAAGTAACTTGTTTTATTTGTTATTTTTGATTATTTTTGTGGTATTGGGGTTCTTTTCAATATTTTTATTGTATTAAATGTTTTAACAAAGCCACGTGAGTGTAAGTGATTGCCAAAGGTATGTGTTAAATTTAATGTTTTTGATATTTTTTATTTTAATCAAATCAGTAAATATAAAATACCCTAATGGCCTAGCTTTGACAGAGTGTATAGTGTAATTGGGCGTTGCGTATCTTTGTGGAGTGTTGCTTGAAATGTTTGTATATCTCATATTGTTCGGTTGTGTGACGTGGGTTATTTTTATTTCGTTTGTGAAGAATTTGTAGTTTGGATGTTATGTTTGTGTAGTCATGGTTTGTGGATATAAGATGTTCAGTGACGTTTTATTGGGTGTTTTTGTTTGTTATTGTTTTCATATGTTCTTGATAGCGTGTGTAAAATGACCTCCCTCCTTTGGAATATGTTAAAACTAGGAAATGCAAGTTAGTTTGTAAACTCCAGTGGAGTTATATAAGTGTTTGTTTGTGTTGTTTGTAGAGTGTGCGGTAGGATATTCTTTAATTGCATTTAGGAAGTCTGGTGGTTAGTTAATGGGTTTTGGGTGATCTCTATGGTATTGTCAAGTATTTTATGGCTTTGTTGTGTTGCCTATTTGGAGTAGGGCTATTGAGTTCTTAGGCGGTTGTGTAGTTTGTCAATCATTGTTGAATTATAAGCATGTGTACAAGTGTTTATTGTTTACTATGCTTATTTAATGAGGTTTTATATTATTAACATAATACGAATTTTAAAATTTAAAGTACAAAATGTAATACTATAATTTTACCTGAAGTAGAATCTGTAATGAATTAGTTTTACCCTGTAGTACGAGTAGTTCCGTGTATAACTACATTAAACCTTTTAGGTCAATATATGGGTAATTTTCTCATAGGTTCCAATTATGTTGCCAATTAATAAATATTTTTAATTGGATATGATTTAGGAAATACAGATATCAATTTCCAGCGCCGAAATGTACCGCATTTACCCATTTGTTATTTATATAAGTTTAATTCAATTATTGTTTACACATTTCCCTTGGATAAATCCACGATCCCAATTAATGCGCTGCTAATCAGTAAGGTTTTGCCGTTTGTGTGTCTGTTGAAATGTTCGAGCTCGGCATAGCTACTCCCTGTTGCTAGCAACATACGTAGGACAAACAGGACGTAAATTTGAAACCAGATATAAAAACATACAATGCCATTTAAATATGAGAACAAATATTCGAAATATGCTACACATTTGTTTAATGAGGGCCATACACCGCACTAAATGAAATATGCTACACATTTGTTTAATGAGGGCCATACACCGCACTAAATGAAATATGCTACACATTTGTTTAATGAGGGCCATACACCGCACTAAATGAAATATGCTACACATTTGTTTAATGAGGGCCATACACCGCACTAAATGAAATATGCTACACGTTTGTTTAATGAGGGCCATACACCGCACTAAATGAAATATGCTACACATTTGTTTAATGAGGGCCATACACCGCACTAAATGAAATATGCTACACATTTGTTTAATGAGGGCCATACACCGCACTAAATGAAATATGCTACACATTTGTTTAATGAGGGCCATACACCGCACTAAATGAAATATGCTACACATTTGTTTAATGAGGGCCATACACCGCACTAAATGAAATATGCTACACGTTTGTTTAATGAGGGCCATACACCGCACTAAATGAAATATGCTACACATTTGTTTAATGAGGGCCATACACCGCACTAAATGAAATATGCTACACGTTTGTTTAATGAGGGCCATACACCGCACTAAATGAAATATGCTACACATTTGTTTAATGAGGGCCATACACCGCACTAAATGAAATATGCTACACATTTGTTTAATGAGGGCCATACACCGCACTAAATGAAATATGCTACACACTTGTTTAATGAGGGCCATACACCGCACTAAATGAAATATGCTACACGTTTGTTTAATGAGGGCCATACACCGCACTAAATGAAATATGCTACACGTTTGTTTAATGAGGGCCATACACCGCACTAAATGAAATATGCTACACATTTGTTTAATGAGGGCCATACACCGCACTAAATGAAATATGCTACACATTTGTTTAATGAGGGCCATACACCGCACTAAATGAAATATGCTACACATTTGTTTAATGAGGGCCATACACCGCACTAAATGAAATATGCTACACATTTGTTTAATGAGGGCCATACACCGCACTAAATGAAATATGCTACACATTTGTTTAATGAGGGCCATACACCGCACTAAATGAAATATGCTACACATTTGTTTAATGAGGGCCATACACCGCACTAAATGAAATATGCTACACATTTGTTTAATGAGGGC
>JBAIZL010000004.1:74635503-74695503 GCA_036971475.1 Prosapia bicincta | reverse complement strand
GTGTGTGTGTGTGTGTGTGTGTGTGTGTGTGTGTGTGTGTGTGTGTGTGTGTGTGTGTGTGTGTGTGTGTGTGTGTGTGTGTGCGAGTGTTGTGCAAAATCCGTATATAACTTAGTAGTTACTGTAGGAAATATGGTAACGGTAAATAAAGTACTCGGAAAATTCATTATGCAATGCAAATTCGTGATAGGTAAACCTGGACAAATTTAGAGTATTTGATCGGCAATACCACAAGTTCATAATACATATTATTTTATCATTGTACGTCGGAGGATATTTAACGCAGGACCCTTCTACAAGGACGTGTATGCACATTGCCTATACCGCGCCTGAAGAAATACTGCAGTGTTATTTCAATATTGTTATACTGGACTGTATAAAGATTCTTATTTTTGTTTATTTAGTTGCTAAATCTTCTATTTCAAAACATTTACAAATACAAATAACCTTCTTGTCTGTCTCAGGTATTAAAGCCTCACCATTGTTTTTATAAAGTATCTATTATTTTCTTGTTTAATGCAGAATGTATTAAATCACGAGTGCGCGGGCTCCATTTATATAAAACTTGCTTATGAATAGATTTTGCGAATATCGATACTTGGAAATGGTTGACAACTAACGAATATGTTGAGATGATCGATGTCCTCAATAACCAGCTATATTTCGGAATCAACTCCTGTCCACGAACAAACTGTTGAACAGTATCAATTATTGAATAAAAGATGGTTTAAAATAGTTTGCGTTCGTCGGAGGATTATGGAAAGCAGAGTCCTCTTTGTGAAGAATATTAAACGCAGGACCCTTTTACAAGGACGTGTTTGCACATTGCCTATTCCGCGCTTGAAGAAATACTGTTGTGATATTTCAATATTATTACACTGGACTGTATAAAGACTCTTATTTTTGTTTATTCATCTGCTAAATCTTCAATTTCAAAACTTTTACAAAATATAAGTACCCCAGTGCTTCTTGTCTGTCTCAGGTATTAAAATCTTACCATTGTTTTCATGAAGTATCTATTTTTCCTTCTTTAATGCTGAATGTATTAAATCACGAATGCGCGGGCTCCATTTGTATAGAACTTGCTTATGAATAGATTTTGCGAATATCGATATTTGGAGATGCTAGACAACTAACGAAAATGATGGGGTTATCGATGACCTCAATAACCAGCTACATCTTGGAATCAACTCCTGTCCAGGAAAAAACTCTTGAACAGTATCAATTAATAAATAAGAGATGGTTTAAAATAATTTACATTCAAAAGTAATCTGAAAAGAATAATTAAATTTATTTTCAACTCTTAATCGATACACTGACCATTGTTGAGCTCCTACTATCAACTCACACACGCATTTGTTACAACAATTATGATTATATTTTTCCTGCTATAATGCAATAAAGGTTTTTTGTGTATGTTTATTTAGTTGCTGAATCCTCTACTTCAAAACATTTACAAATATAAATACCCCAGTCTCCTTGTTTGTTTCTGGTATTAAAGTCTTTTTTTAAGGCTATATTAAATCACTAATGCGCGCGTTCTAATGACGTAATACTTACGAATAGAGTTTCGCTGCGAATATCGATACTTGGTGATGGTTGACAACTAACGAATGTGTTGGGGTAATCGATGACCCCAAACGCAAGCTATATCTTTGAATCAACCGCGGTGCAGAAAAAAAACAGTTAAAGAGTAATAGTTATTGAGTAAGAGAGGGATTAAAAATAGTTTGAATTCAAAAGAATTCAGAAAGAATATGATTATCAATATGATTATTCAACGATTACGATTATATATTTTCTTATATACTTCTAGTCTGAAGTTTGATTTTGTTTCAGGAGATGGATGATTTTTCAAACTCAAACCTCAATGTATTGTTATTTCTGAATAAAAGTAACTGCTACCTTAGACAAGCTCTAAAGCTTTAGGCAATCTTCAAGCGGGTTGTACACGCGTACGAGTACCTCGAATTCAAGACACGAACGAACTATTAAAATGCAATATATTTAATTTCCTTCCTACGTTTTTCTAAAATATACGCATTTTTTGTCTATTATGAGAAAAGTGTTCCATATATAAACAAGCGTAGATGTCCAGTAATGGAAGATTGTTTAGACATTATCTATAACATAAACATAAAATTAACATTCAGCATATACATAAAACGAGTTTAATTTTTTAAACAAAATTTTTCTTTATTAATAAACAAAATATAATTAGTAATATATCTCGCATCATACGTCCAAGTAGAGTATCTCTCATGCAACCATTACTACGCGATGAAATAACTTTTAATGACGTAACAATATGATCCACTAGAGCAGGGCTCGGCTACCTGTTTGTACTTGAGGGCTTCGTGTTCAAGCTAGCATGCCTGTAAGGGCCGCAAATATAAAATAACCATGAATGCTGTATTTTCTAATTTTAGATAGGAAATGTAACTGATTTTAATACAGTAAAGAAGGTGACTTCAACTAACGGCTAGTAATGGATTTTAAAAGTAATTTTTATAAAATAGGTTATTTACTGCCCTATAAAAATATTGACAACTTTCTAACTTAACTCAAGCAAATTTTTACTTTTGTATTGAAGTGCTGAAATAATGAAATAAAACACGTTCATTTAAAAATTAACAAACTTTTACTAAAACAAAACAATTGCCGTAGGGGTGAACTTGCCTGCATGCACATCGCAGACTCTATTTTCCACTGTAATTTATTACTAGGCTGTGGCTTTATTGCTGTGGCTAGTATAATGGTTCTAGCTATTGAGCAACCTATTTGTATTCTAAGCCATAAGCGTAAGCTATCCGGACCGCTCCGAATTCGAAAACACCATAAGTGGAGCGGGAAGCGCAAAATCATTTGTGGGTTGCCACCCTTGTACTAGAGAGTATATCTACTCCAGGTAAATGGCATTGCACGTGTAAAACACGTCTTTGTCCTCGACTAAGGGTATTATGTACCTATACTAATTCAACCAGAGTACACAGTCCTTTCCACGTCACGAAGACTTATAAAATATATAAAACTATGTACTTGATTGAATATCTAAGTAAGCATTTGATCATACATACTAGAAGAAGGAAAATACAATTATTAAATGTGAAAACGACTTTAAAGTTTACTACATCTGGACTGCTTTAAACCTCGTTTTATACGCTCGCATTAAACAAATTTCCACCAAATTTCTTTCCTGATGTAAGCTCATTTAAATAATGAAATAAACCCAACAAAATAGAGAATTGAACTCCTCGGTAAAGAAAGACATAATCGTTTGCAGGAAATTTATTTCCATTGCGGAGAATTCATTCCGAGTAGGACGGCAGCATTCGGCAAGGCAAGGGGAACATTACGGGTGGATAAGTGGGACGGAGAGGATATTTAATGCCTTTTTAAAGCCTCTAAATGTAAAAGGCGGTTACGGACAAATTTTAAAAGAAAATATTTTAATACGTCGTAAATAGTTGCTTCGCAGCTTTAAAAATTCACACACTTTACTCTCCGTACGTGACGCATGTTCAGGGGGTCTGTGAGATTTTTAAACCACCAATTAAACTTTAAAACCAAATAACAGCAAAGATATCTGCTAGCAATGAGAAAAGAACGCGAATTTTGTTCTATTTTCCAGCATTAATGTGAATGGCATAGCGAAAAGAAATTATAAAAGTTTTATTTTGTTGTTTTATTGCTCTATTTGTGTGAACGTCCTTATACCTATTTCTAGAATTTATGATTTAAAACATTTTGGTGTATAATTTTTGTTAGTTCTAATTATCACATTGTATGTATTACATTTTCTTGATTTCAAAGGTGAGCTTAAGGTCATTGTTTTGCTTTAAATATTAAACTCTCTCTCCCTTTGTCTCACTGTGTGGGCAGTCTTTTTTTCTCACCCTGAAGGTAAACGGTAATTGAAAATTTAATTAAATGCTACGAAGATTGTGGGTAGGGCTTCATCTATTTCTAAAAGTGTCACGTATTTTCACATCGAATTCAGTAGATTTACATTTGTAAAGAAACGCAATTCGCAAATATATGAGAAGCCATTACAGGGTTCTCCCATACGTGAGCCCATAACTTGCAAAGTATATAGTTTCATCATGGCTGCCATGCGAAAGTATCAATCACTCTTTTCCTCGTGGTGAATACTAAAACATACTACACTGTGGAGATATTAAGGCCCGCTTAGGAACTAGAAATAGCCACATGATGGAGACATTAAGGCCCGGTTAGAAACTAGAAATATGTAAGTTTCAAAATTATTTACAGTTTACCCTAATGAACTATTCATTTTGACATTTTTACAGATGGTTATTCTTATTCTAAAACGAAATGCACATAACGATTAACGCCTCTTGATTGGTTAGAATTTGGGCGGTAGGCCTATATGGATGATAATATTTAGGATTAAAATTTGGACATGGGGTTTCCTCAGTACTTACAGATTGCGTAGTACACTAAACAGAAATGCAGCTGGATTTATTGGACATAGTGGAGCTTTGAAGCCAGATAAGTGATGCTATAAATTTTGCAGTCCATCTCTAGGCCTTGTAATACCTCTAGAATAGGCATTTTACTTTAGAGAAACTCTACCAGTTTCTGTAGAAGGAAATATTTCTTTGAACCAAAAGCGTGTTCAAGTTTAACCTACTAAGAATATCTTCTAATATTTATAAATAGCTACTTAAAGTATTTGTTGTAATCTTATACGTTTAAAAAGTGACTTCTTGGTATCATCCGGAAAACATGGCAAAGGTGTTCTGGATGGGGGGTAAGTAATTTGCTGGATTATAGGTAAAGAAACCATGTAACGTTAGCCAGTTTTGTGCGTCACGCCTCTGAAGATGGTTACTTAGTAACTGAAACGCGCATCAGGTTAGAATAAAAATATAATTAAATAATACTCTATTAAGTGAATAGTTAAGGGCTTACTTGCTGACGCGTTTCGAAACAATCGTTCCTTTTACGAAGCAAAGTCTCTACTCTTCGATTCAGAGACTAGAGGCTTTGCTTGGTAAAAGGAACGATTGTTTTGAAATGTAAGGAGGTAAGCAATTAGTATTATTTAATTATAATCTATTCAGTGAATTCAATATGATTACAACAAGCAAGGATGACAATATTTCTAATTAGAGGTTTTTGTGTAATGTATACCAAAATTTGAGCTTCACTTGCGAACAAGTTGATTATTAAATAATAATAAATCCCAACCTACTATCAATAACTTATTTTCCCAAACGCGTTTAGCAAAGTTATAATCTTCACCGAGGATAGTTGAACAAGTTCTATATTAGGAGAATTATTTCAGTTTTCAAAATTAAAATTGAAACGGGTCTGAAGAAATAATTATTGGTTGGGACTTATAGTTTGTAATTATTTTATTTAAAGAACATATTTATTGCTAAAACGTGTTGTTTGAGTCTCAATTTGTTGTTAGGGCTGCATCATACGTTTAATTTGTTTGAGTGATGCATTGAACTCCCACTTGGCATTTCCAGCGCAATCCCCTAAAAGCACGAAACGTAGAGACATCGTGACACAATCTAGATACGCCACGTTTAGTACAGGATATAGGATTTGCATACATATCGAATCTAAAGTTTGAACAATTAAAAGGTAGGCCTAACGCAGCCAGACGTATTGACGTGTTTTTCATTAGGCAAATTGACGCTCTGTAACTGCGAGCGATGAATGTGGACACAGATATTCAGTGCAGTTGATTGGCTTTCAAAGGGCGAATACTTTTAGCGAGGGGTAAGCATTCAAGCGTGAAGTGGGAGAAGCTAAGTGCAGAGCTACAACCTTATGCAGGCATTCAGGGCCCGTTTTATGGCGCTCATTTACTCTTAGTACCAACCTTCAAGTACGTGATTATTGTAACATCTGAATTGCGATACGTGAAGTTACTACGTCTCTAATACGGACACCTCCATCCAAAAGTTAAAACGTAGAGTTCCGAAAACCTTAGAAATACTTCCTGCATTTCCTTTTTAGTCTTTCATTAAGATCGTAAACCGTGATAAAGATATGAGGTGTACGATTACCAGTCTCGAAGTTAGATTATGTTAGGTTATAGTTAGGTTAAATTCTACTTAGGCTACAGATAGCATATAGATACGTAGCCTATAACCTACGTAGGTTATAGATAGGTTAGATTAAGTTAGGTTATAGTTGTTAGGTTCTGTTATATTATAGTTAGGTTAGGTTATATAGTTTGATTATTATAGTTAGGTTAGGTTAGGTTATATTTAGGTTAAATTATATTCAAAGTAGGTTATAGACAGGATAGATTACGTTAGGTTATAGTTGTTAGGTTCTGTTACATTATCGTTAGGTTAGGTTATAGTTGGACTATTATAGTTAGGTTAGGTAAGGTTAGGTTGTAGTTAGGTTAAATTATACTCAGGGTAGGTTATAGATAGGTTAGATCATAGTTGCTAGGTTCTGTTACATTATAGTTATGTTAGGTTATAGTTGGATTATATTATAGTTAGTTTTGGTTAGGTTAGGTTAGGTTAAATTATACTTAGGGTAGGTTATAGATGGGTTAGATTAGGTTAAAGTTAGGTTATATTATACATAGGGTAGGTTATAGATAGGTTAGATTACAGTTTATTTAGGTTATATATAGGTTAGGTTAAGTTAAGTTATGGTTATGTTGAGCTACGTTAAGTTATAGTTACGATAGGTTAAGTGAGGTTATAGTTATCTTAGCTTAGGTTAAATTTAAGATAGGTTAGATTTTAGTTAAGGTAGGTAATAGTGAAGTTTGGTTACGTTATTGTTAGGTTACAGTTAGGTTATTATTATGAATAATGTTACTGATTCAATTAACAAATCAGTGTAGAGAGGTTAGGTTTGAATCGGCAGAAGGTAAAAAGCCTCCCTTTTCATTAAAGACGAAATATAGACAGGCGTCAGTATGCCAACCTTCAAGAGATCTGTGTTATTATGTCTTGTAAATGTAATCCCAGCAGCCCATGCGTGTGGCCGAGTTATGTATGGGACTCTAGGGTAATACGGGTGATCACCGTTGCCAGTTTATTAAACGATTCTACGTGTCAGCTCCCTAGGCAATAGTCTAGATTAGATAACCCGCAGTCAAAGTGTCACACCTCAAGATTTAAATACTTGGTTAAACTAAAAATTTTATAAAATTCTCTGTGTTCTACTTAATAACCTATTTCCATTCCTATACACACAAGAAACATATAAAGTAACAACGCTACCAGTAGACATACTCCACATATTGATAAAGAACCGTTAAAGAGAGGCCAAAAAGGCGGATCAGAAGAACGTTCAATTCACTTTTTGCAACCCAAGTTGCAAAACTGGATCGGTTCCATAAAACACTTTGTTTCCCACTTACGTAATCTATTTAATGGCATTTAATTAATTAGTGGCGCTGATTGGCTCCAGGTTTTGTCCGAAACTAAAAGTTTTATTGATTAAACCGGAGAGTAACTTTCATGCAACAATCACTAGCTACAAGAAATGCAAACACATTGACAGTTCGAGTCCGCACAATAAACTAGATTTAATAATAAAACCCAAGATGTACCGTGAAGAAGCTTTCATACTAACATATCCCTTAGTATCTATGCAGAGGTTTGATATACTATAAACATATATAACAACGGCCATTTTGTTCAAGACTTCAAATTTTATATATTACGAATTATAACACATTTAGGTAACACAGTCATTACGCCCTAAACGTGTTCGGCCATTTTGGATGAGGCAAATTACACATTCCGCAACAAGTTAATCTATTCAACAATTACCCCGAATTAACTGCAATTGTTATAAAGGCATTAGGTGGCAATTGACTCCATAGATAATTTTAACAGGTAGGGTTACAATTAGCCCCCGATAAGGATTATTAATTACTTAATTATCATTTATATTATAATAACTGCTATTAAGAGGTATTAAATTATTATTTGGTCTTTTAAATAGTTATTGAGAAACTAAACTTATACTACTCTTATTCTACGATTGTGTATAGGCCTATAAAAAATGGGAGTAATTATTTATCACTGAAGCTGGTTCCGTTTCTTCTAGAACTTTCCCTTGGAATTTGGAAGGTGGAAGGTTGAATGCATTCTGATCTGATTGTTTATTATTTGTAAAATCGTTCTTTTGTATTGTTTAGGTCTTGTTCTTTTATTACTTCATTTGCAAATGTTTGTCTGCAGCTTATATTTGTCTGCAGCTTATATTTGCAAATATTTGTCTGCAGCTTATATTTGTCTGCAGCTTATGTTTGTCTGCAGCTTATATTTGTCTGCAGCTTATATTTGCAAATGTTTGTCTGCAGCCTATATTTGTCTGCAGCTTATGTTTGCCTGCAGCTTATGTTTGTCTGCAGCTTATATATTTGCAAATGTTTGTCTGCAGCTTATATTTACAAATGTTTTTCTGCAGCTTATAATTGTCTGCAGCTTATATTTGCAAATGTTTGTCTGCAGCTTATATTTTGCAGATGTTTGTCTGCAGTTTATATTTGCAGATTCTTCTATATTTTGGTATAATTTCTATTCCTTTCAATATATTTTAAATAGTTCAGTTTTTTATTGGTTGGGAATTACTGATGTTTATTTATGTAGTATAACGCTAAATTAGTTTTATATACTTCTCGTTTTTAATATGAATTCTGATAAAATTAAAATATATATATATATATCTTTATTTGTTTATATAAAATTATATATATATATCATTTTTTATTTATATAAAATTATATATATATATATCTTTATTTATTTATATAAATATATATATATATATATATATATATATCTTTATTTATTTATATAAAATTATATATATATGTATATATATATGGAGCGTGATGCAATATAAATCAGGAAAACAAGTTAGTAGAGTGTAGAATCGAGGTTGAACCTCTTCATAAAGATTTTAACTTCCTGACGATGCCAACTGATTTACTGAAACGTTTTTTGACTCCCTAACTGTTTACATTGTGTCTACGGATATTTTATATTTATATTGCCCGATATGTGCTGTTATATATGTAATTATAATTAATATAACTATATATAGCAACAAATAAATCTATCAATAGAAACGTAGTTTGGAAGATCAGAGAAAGAGGAAAACAAAGTAGTGGAAGACAAACTGATGACGTAAACCATTAGGCGACAGATAGTGTTGAGTCAGGTTCTAAATCCACTCCCCACTCTGTTAACACTGCATAATATTAATGCACTACACATATTCTATAAAATGAGAAAATACACCTTACTTTATAACTTATTCCGGATGGCAAAAACGTGTCCCCCACAATATTTAATCCCCATCGACTCCGTCACAAGTTTTACGGAACCTTCTACTCTTCCCTTTCCTCTATGAATCTATTAATATCTAGAGGGCGGATAAATATATCTGGAACTTGGAATACCCCGCAACTTTACCGTCGCTGATCTCTTGCGTGTACATTCCCTGTCAAGTGATTTCCCCTCTTCGCCCCTCATTTTGAATTCACTCCAAAGTAAGCCTTCACCGCAACACGAATACGCTCCAAGTAGCTACTGCTCTCAGTAAACTCACTCTATTTACTTCTCTAACACAAATATTTACCGTTTCCACTCAGCATGCAACAACGTTGTAATAAGCTAAAATGCTTTCCCAAATACATGTTTATTGTATATCTCTCAGGCTCCAACAGTAATATAGCCCATATGCATTGTTTACAACTACTTTGGCTTAATTGGAAACATATGATTGCATACAACAGCTGATTTATAGATTATGTTGTAGAACAGCTGATTTAACACGTAGGCTAATACTCGTAATATTATTATAAATTTTTTTTTCAAATATTAAATAGGTCTTATATTAATTTATATTACTATAAATTAATAATTAGAAACTATAATATAGAAAATATATTATAATAAAATTTAGAAAATTTATTAATAATTTAGAAAAAATAATAATAATATGTTATATACTTATTTGTATTGCAATGTTTTAAATGAAAATCTGCCTAACGCCTGTCTGATACTTTCTTAAACCCGATTTCAAAGAAATTTGTCAAATAAAAATTTATTTCAGTAAATTTTTCAACATCTAGCGACTGCACTTTTTTAATTGCCTATAATTTTTAAATTATATCTACATAATATAAATTCTCTTTAAGTTTCTATTTACTAAATTCTACAAATGGTGTATTTCACTTTCGTCGTCAACCTATGATTTTTTATTCATTGAAAAAATGTTCCTAATTTGCGACCACGTGAAAAATTATGTTGTTCGCTTATTGTTCTTAGACCATTTTCACCACAATATTTAATTAGTAATTTTTCCCAGTGTAACCGTTATTATTTTTGTCACCTCTAATTCTTATGAATTAAAGTTGGTTTTAAATATTGCAGTTTATAGTTACAAATTTAGAAGATGACCTGCAAAGTCTTATTAAATTATTGTTTAAAGGCTTATTAAATTAAGATGTATGGGATTTGTGTGCTCGTTAAATAATTGCTCTCTTAAATCTTCAATTAAAACAAATCAAACATATTTTATTTAGCAAACAAATTATAAAGTTACAAACCAAAATACATATCTCTCAAACGTTACTGAATTGTGAACATTTAACATCTGACTTATGAGGAAATTTACATATTAACAAATCAATGGCTGAAGTGATTCTGTTTTCGAGTTTTCTTGCTTGCTCTTTTCATAATTATTTCTTAGAATTTAAACTGAAAACAAATACACCAAATTATGCATAAATTACATTTATATACGTATTGAAAAATTTAAAGTTTATTAATTTTGTATTAAAATGTTTAAGCATTTAAATATTGTGATGGTTCACCAAAGTTTTGAATTTGTTCACTTAGCTGTTTTAACAAGGTGTAGCCTTGCATCCTTCTATTGGAAAAACCTTACAAGATTCCCTCGGTCATGATTTTGAAAAAGGCTTCAGTAACTCAGCGTTGCATCTTCGTACTTGGCAATGTGCGCTGTCTTCTATATTATGATTAATTAAAAATTAAAAAAATGACTGTTGACATTAAAAATTTAAAACAAAACATTTCGTCGCTCTTGGAGACGACCGTTGCCTTCTACATCCCGATTTCAAGAGTTAACTTATCTGTTACATTAAAAAAATTAAAATAAAACACTTCTTCGCTCCTCGCACTACAAGACATGTTTCTTCCCTTACATCTTGGATATGAAAGAGTTAAATATCGGAAGCAAACAAGCGTCCTAGCTACCGATGTGCGCATATTACTTTAACTTTTGTTTTAAACTCTTCTTACAGATGCCACTACCAACCAGAGATTTGATTTATTTTTAACAAATCACAATTTTTTTGATCTAGTTCTATTATTGTTACATTATTGAATACATTCTCATTCGTTTTCTGAAATTTCCTTTTTTAATATGTAACACCATCTAAAGTGTGTTACACCAGAATGCATGATTTTGTGACCCCGTATACTAATAAAAACGCCTTCGGTTATAATTTAAATCAATATTCCTTTTAAAATACTTTTTTATTTTCACTTTACTGCGGCGCTGAGGGAGAAGGTTGCAACGATTTTAATGCCAAACGAAAATAACAGCCCTGATGTCTTGACACAATAACGTTGTCTCACTATGATGACAATCTACTATGTTTAGCTGCATCATTTCCTTAGAAACGTATTTCCCATTAAAACACTCTTCCAATAATTTGTATTCTGTTTCCATTCAATAAAATGTATTTAAAGCAAAAAGCAAAAGTTTTCTATTTCGTGCGTGCAAGAGTTAGCAAACTCTCCGATATTGGTCACCTTTCCTAAAACGTAACGCTCCATTACACCGAGCCCGAAAGCTTTTAACAGAAACAAACAAAACTTTGATTTGTGCTGTTTGGGACCGTTAATTCTGTCTGACAGTTTATTGACTTTGTCAACGCAAATTGTTTCCCAACAGGGCAGACTCTATTAGCGAAATCCTTATAAATAATTCTCACTTGAAACATTTATGACAAAATAATGCCTCTAATTTGTTGGAGAGATTTTAACGCGAGTTGTATAAACTTTTACGACGAAAGAAATTTTAATCCTTTATTCAAATAAAATTAATTTTTTACTGAGTTTTGCTACTATTTATATATGATCACAGATAGCACTGGGACATAACTTATGTTAAAAAAAAGTTTAATATACACAAATGAAATATTGAATCAAAATGTATGTCCCTGGTAAAGGTTAACAAGACGGCCGTTCATATCCACTCATGCTTAAAAGATCAGTATTATTTTCTTTATACAGGTTTACCCATAACTAAAATGCACCCATATTTGGAGAATATTCCTGTGAAGAATACATAAAGGCCACGGAATTTATAAGAGCATTACAGATAACCATACGAAGCCTTAAGGAATTTTCTCGGCCTAGAGCACTCAAATCTGATAACTTTTCTGATAACAGTTCCAAAACTGATAAACCGAGGGAAATGAAAGAATTATACGGTTTGTAACAGGATACACATCGGCGCTTTAGACATTTGTCTTGCCTTGAAGCCCTTCCAACACTAACTAACCTAGGTTATTGAATGGGAGCGTACTCACTGCGTGACGAAGCGAGACGCGACCGGTTGGTCGGCATTTGGTAAGGTTATCTAATGAAACATCGACCCTAAGCATGCGTACAACGCAGTTTCAGTCAATACTGAGAAAAAAACACCTCTGTCGTATTAATATATAAAAAAGAAAGGTATAAAGAACATTTTAATGCTTATAAAAAAAGCAGAAATGTACAAATCAAATTTTGCAAATATTTGCAATAACAATAACCACAAATTCCAAAAATAGAAAATCTGAAACTTATGGAAGAAATTAATAAAAGGTTAGGAATAAACATATATGAAACATTCGAATGTATAAATACAGTATTAATAACAAATAAATAAATTACTAAATAGAAGTATGATACAAATTTGCTACTATAACCCATGTTACGTTACGGCAACGGGATAAACTTGACAATATTGTAATAGATTTGGCAACACTGTTACTGAGTCTAATCTGACATATGATGTAAGACTTAACTTATTCATTCCTGAGGATATTGCAACTGTTTGGCGAAGAACAGCTTAGAATGATACAAAACCATATATATTGTTTATATTTGTAAGTATTTAATGTTACCAATACCTTTCAATATGGCTCTTGTTAATTTATCTTTTCTAATATTTTCTAGAATTTTTAATTTCTTAGAAGTAAATTTTGTATTAGATAAATTTAAAAGTAGGGTGAAATTTATATTTTACTAAAGTGCGTTTATACGTTCATTTTTTTCTAAATAAAATATTTACTTTTGTCTCTCACTCTCTCCCCTCTCGCTCTTTATATATATATATATATGACAGTCTACTACAACCCCCGTTCAGTGATGCTTGATAATGGAGATACTATCAATCTTTGAAAGTAAACTCGCTTAAATACCAAGTAAGATTCTTGTTTAAGTACATATAGTGAAAGTAATAAGTGAATACAAGAAAGCAGTGTTGCAAAGCTATATATATATATATATATATATATATATATATATATATATATATATATATAGACTATATATATATATATATATATATATATATATATATATATATATATATATACACACATATATATATATATATATATATATACATATATCTATTTTATATAAACTATTTATATAAACTATTTTTCTTATATTTTTCGCATCATTCTATACTCTCTATTAAGGAAGCAAAATGCAAATAAATTTTATGAATTTCATTTTGTTAAATTATATTTCACCCTATATAAATTTTCCATTATATTTTTAATATATATGGGTCCATACGGTTGGTGTAACATTCTTGATTGATCTGAGCGAACTGACTAAAAAAACATCTCCAGATTACTTTTCCTTTCCCTCAGGAAATGTAGAAGCGAGTTGTACTGCCTTACCTAACGACAAGATCACTAGATTTCTCTCTATCCTCGACTTTGGCATTCAGGTTACCCCTTCTAGCAACGTTTTCATCATTCCATTCTCGACTTTGGCATTGAAGTTGCCACTGTTTACACAGTTGCATATAGAGCTCCAAAGGTTGAGTCGCATACAGGCCTACTGATCGGTTGTTCTAAAATGTATACCTTGTAAACTAGCTATATATATATACTCAAAAGAGATTATTTGTTTTGTTATCCTTTCTTATCAGCCTAAAACGCTGTAAAGATAAGCTAATATCAATCACCTAGCTGGAAACAGATCCAAAACTAATGCATAACGTGACGTAAGATTTCTTGTTAAACAATTTCAGTTATATATGTATTTAAAAGGATAAAGCCTTGTAACATGTTTATTTCATCTCGTGGACGAAACCCTCAATTAAAGCCAAATTATAATATCACAAATAATTCTGCTGTTTAGACAATCTCTCGATGTTTATAATTATTTATTGCAACGTAATTTAAAAGCATTAAAATTAACTAATTTAATAAATTTCAACAAATCCGTTTCATGAAACAAAAGCCTTAATTAAAACCGAACGTAACTAATTAAGAACATATTTTATGAATAATCATCCAGTGATGCGTAAACAGCATAATCTAAACCTCCAATTCTATTAAATGCAGGAAAATTATATCCAACATAAACAGCTGAGCTGGTATTTTTAACAGCTGACTTGTTATTACAGCTGAACCGAGGTGCATAATCTGTTACGTGTTTTGCTTAACGGTAAACAATAGTTGTATAAATATTTACGAGATCTCCTACCTGTTTATTTTAAAATAAATATAAGAGAAAGAGAGTTGAGTAAATAGTAAATATTATTATAAAAATAGGCGAAGAAAAAATAAAACTCCTCTATGAGGTTTTTACTAATATCGTTCCTTCTATTCGTCAAACATTGATGGGTTTGTCAACCTGTGACAGGACGGAAATTTGTTTTCACGAACGTGAAGGTAGAGATGACTAATAACGCTAAAGGACACCATAACAAAATTACATGACCGAAAATATCCGATTAGTAAACTTGTTACGTGCATAGTCTTGTGCATACATACATTAACCCAGGAATATACAAACTAAAATTGCAACAACTGCAATCAGTTCTATAGGCCTATTGGACAAACAGGCAGATATTTCGCCGAACACAAAAGCGCACTGCACACTACTATTGAATCCACTTTCGCAAATCACCTCATGGACACTAAACACTCATGCAATAGTATGGAAAATAACATGAGCATCATCCACACATGCAACAAAAGGCCATAAATTAAACACACTAGAACAGTATGAAATATATAGACATAGCAACGCACATAAAAATGACATCCTAAATGAACAAACACGACACAGATCACACATAATCTTCGATCACATCACTTCTAACTTCCAAAAATTAGTTAACTTACCAAATAAACAAAACTGCAGCATTCCTAGCGGCAAAAGTACGAAGCTGAAGAAGTCGTAAGACGAAAACATTTCCTCCAAGTGTAATTTAACAGTTTAACAAGCTTTACTTAACAAAAAGTCTGATCGCAAGTAATAGCAAAGTGGAATAAGCTTTTATATAAGTAGGATACACGAATAGACACAAGTATTTGTGTATGAATAAGGGTATATTACGCACGAACACGCGCGAGTACGATCCTCTTTTAGCTTCTACATCAGGGCAGCTGAATGCCGTATATCTCTAATCTAATCCTTCCTATAAATATCCTTTCTATATCCTGCGCAGGCGAAAATAGCTTTTATCTGACCCGAGCTTCAAAGCATTACATAAAATTTATTTTCACTATATATTGAACTAGGGGTTTGCAGGGCCAAATGCCCCTATTCATATTGAAACATTAAAACTACTCAATAAACTAAATAATGTAAACACAAAAACTATAAAGGCTATTTATAAACACCTGTACACATAACCTTTATTACTGTTAAAATATTTGTTTGTTTACAAATCATAAATATCTATTTTTCATTGCAATGTATACACATACCTGTTTTCATACTGTTAAAATATTTATTTCTTTACAAACCATACTCAGTTGTTTTTAATTTTAATGTATTTCATTCCAATATATTTCTTATGAACGCTTTTATTAACTTTAAGTTTCTCACAACCCTATAAATGTCGTAAATTTAGAAAAACCTATATTCTCCCCCGTAGCAATGCCTTTAATTTAAGCCATCTCCCTACTCTGTACGACCTTTCAAGTTCCCACACTCTTTCTCCTTATATTCAGCCTACGATATTATATATTGAATTATTCGGATAGTCAATTATTTATAAATAATTAAACAATCACTGTATATTTATATTTTATATTCGTATATTAAGATAGAGTAAGTTATATATTTGAAACAAAAACTATCGTGCAATAATTAACCCCTAAGAGGGCATTAAAATTACCGCCGTACTCTGAGTAGCGAGTAAAGCATATCTGCTGCGTATTTTATGGCCATTAAAGTGTGTAAACACAAAGGCAGACATCAACGGATCCCTTTACATGCAGTGAAAACCAAGCGAACCGCGAAATTAACCTAATTGCATTTAGCATGGATGTGCAACTGATGTACATTAATATTACGTGATGCTATATTAATTTGACTGAATCAGACGCGGTATCCGATTGCATTTGTTGTGGGCGGAGAGATGAATGTACGGGTTGGTTTGTTGAGCTGTAATAGCGAATTTATTTAAAGAACAAGAGAGAAGGTTTTATACAAATTCATATAACGATGTACCTTTAATGCGTGGACTGCATGATTCTTGAGTTACACAATTTTATTTGGAACTATCATCGATAAAATTTAAATCACCCTTTCTAGAAAAACAATCAAAGTCCAAACTAAAATCGTCAAGAGATGAAATTGAGTAAACATTTTTTTTTTAATATTAAATAAATATTATTTTAAAAAGCATATATTTCTATATTTTTAAATCGTTTGAAATGTTTATAATTATGTTATTGAAATGACATACAAGCCTACTCATTAATAACTCATTCCCTACATTCTTTCAAGATAATACACAAAATCAAATGAATGATTCAAAATGGGACCCAAATATCTAACGGTTCGAAACTTCTGTTGATATGATGTATCCATGCAAATACAATTGCCGCATGCTAGATTTGTTCGGCTGTGTTGAAAGGTAAAAATAATGAGGACTAAGATTTATTCGGCTGTGTTGAAAGGTAAAAATAATGAGGACTAAGATTTGTTCGGCTGTGTTGAAAGGTAAAAATAATGAGGACTAAGATTTGTTCGGCTGTGTTGAAAGGTAAAAATAATGAGGACTAAGATTTGTTCGGCTGTGTTGAAAGGTAAAAATAATGAGGACTACCTGTCTTCGTCACCCAAGAGAAAAAAGATCTCAATGACGTCACGGACGTCACCAGCATTCAGCTGGTTTTAACTTGTAATCGTGTTCGTCCACTACAGAAATAAGAAAATACAAGCCAAACAAAACATTCCAAGAGAAAGAATGTGCTATCTTGAAAAAAAAAATTAAATGTATAGTTGTCGTATAATATAAACGTAATAATAGGAGGCCTAGGTTTATTTAAATTTTGAATTTCGAAATTATAACATGTTCGCGGAAATTCTAAACTTAGAAATTCTAGCTGTCAGAGTAGTGTTTTTTGCGAGGGCAGAGATTTCTCGTGTATTTATGAGGACCTTATTTTTATGTTTAGTTTCTAAGTTTATTTTTTATGGTAAGATTAACTCTGTTTTTTATACAACTCTGTTGATTTTTTTATACTATTGGCTATTTACTTTTATCGTATTTTGTTTTTTCATTTAAAACATTACTTTTTACTAAGTGTATTTATCTAACACACCTGATAATGACGATTCGTACATCCAAAACATCTTGTAGTTTCATAAACAATGAAAAATATCGAAATATATTTTAAATCTGAAATGTTTTTTAAAAATGTTTCGCTGAGCACAGAAATGAATATTTACTAAATAAACTATGGACTAACTTTAACTAAGTGAATAAAAACCCACAAATCAAAATATAAAATTCTTTCATTTTACTACTATTACTTTATGTACATTTCGATTGCATTCTAATCATCTTCAGTACTCTGTAGTAAAAAAAGGGATTATATTGTGGCTAGTGGGATTTTTATTTTTATAGTATTCAACAAAATGTGTAACACACAAGCTGAAGACTTTAACAGTGGCATAGGCGGCGGACTTAACTCAACCGCAGCACATTTTTATACGCTTGAGTAAATCACTCTCATTTGCAATTCAAACAGCTCGGTCAATTTTTGAAAACTTGTCTATATTTTTATATATGCGCATTTCAAGCCATACATGTATCTGTAGTTGTAACACATAACTACTATGATAGTATTATTACTTTCTATACATAGAAGGATTATTTACAAGGGTACAAATAAAGTTAAAGCTTAGACCCCCTGGTGCCGGATATATGCAGGGGGTCGTGTCGTCACATG
Source organism: Prosapia bicincta (assembly GCA_036971475.1). Lineage (NCBI taxonomy): Eukaryota > Metazoa > Arthropoda > Insecta > Hemiptera > Cercopidae > Prosapia > Prosapia bicincta. The sequence goes on along the minus strand of JBAIZL010000004.1, from coordinate 74,677,019 downwards.
TGGATCGCCCTATCCGGATCTCAGTGACGTACCAGTTGTGCCCTTGTAAGGAGAAGATTAAGGAGTGTACATGGGACGATTGAAAGTACAAAATGATCCCCTACTACTGAGAATAGAAGCAATTTATGAAGCAGACCTGCTCTATCAGAGAGTCTAATTGCTCCTCAAAAATGTTTAGGAAATAAAATTTTTTAAAAATAAATCATAACAACGGTGACATTAGTTGAGCGTTGAGGTTGAATATATTTTTGTTTGTTATCCAAGCATTTTAGATTTTACAAGAAAACGTTCATTTTTCCAGGAAGAGAAACAATTCGCGATCGGATTATTGATTCAATTTGTAGCGGTAAGTAAATAAATCAGCAACTGTCACTGTGTAACTACAAAGTCGGAGAAATGAGTGACGGTTAAGAAGGAATGTGTCGCGTGCAGAAAAGATTGAAATGACTTTGTGGAAGGATTAAATTAGACCGCCATTAAGCGTAACTTGTTGCATGCAATATTCGTTACTACCTGTATTAAAGTCTCGTAAATAATACCACTTTGAAACAGAGGCAAAGTAGACAATTGCCGGTTTAGGTGTCATATAACTCCGTTAGAATTATAATCGGGAATAGTGGTTGAATATTTTGTAAAACATATCTACATATCTTTAATACAGTTTGGACACAACACGCGAGGATATCCTCAAAGTCAATTTTCGAAACTTTTAACAGTAATCAGTGAACCTATCGGTAAAGTCCTCTATTAAACACCATAGGATTTTACTCCAATCCTATGGAGGATGGGAAAGGGTTACAGGATTTACATGAGATATTTCACTCGGAAGATCTTTGTTATGGGTAGAATACGTTGTGAAGTCAACCGACTCTCTATCGGGTGCATAGTAGAGATACCCGTTACGTAGTGAAGGATGTGTGATAAGAAGATATATTTAAAGGGGGGACAAAATAAACCCCTAGTAAGAAACAGTAGTAAGAGGCATCAAAATAAATAAAGTATTTTTTCTAAGTTTGTAAATATTTTACTATCATTTTATAATCTACATGAGCTTAGTTTTTATGGACATTTGTGTCAACACAAACAGATGTAAAGTGTCTACTTTTATTTTAATCTACATAAGCGTAGTTGTATGGGAGAATTTTTATGCACATTATAATTTAAAATGATGATAACATTTTACTGTTATTTTTGTACCTACATAAGCATAATTCTGTCGGAATGTGTGTACTTACTATAATGTAAACAGGCTGCTATTATTATTTTTTTCATCTCTATAAGGGTAATTTGTAGGCACCCTATACTGTAAACAGATGTAAACTGTCTACTATTGTTTTCATATACAGAAGCGCGTTAAATCTAGGAGATTTGTGTGCAGATCATAATATAAACACATGCAAACAGTTTACCATTATTTTTCTTCTACATAAGCGAATTTTGTGTGGAGATTTCTGTGCACATTATAATGTAAACAAATGTAAATACCCTAATATTATTTTTTAGCTGAATAAACGTAATTTTCTATAGAGATTTGTGTGCACATTCAAATGTAAACAGATATAAAGAATTTACTGTTATTTTTTATCTGCATGAGCGTAATATGTGTGTGGAAATTTGTGTGCACATTCTGTGTTATGTAATGAACTTATAATCCTTTGTGAGATTCAAACTGTCCTACACCGAACGATATAAAGAAAATAACGGGTATATGTGGTATTCCCTCGGGATTTCTAGTTCCATGTATCCTATAGGAGTAACGATGTACAACTGGCCGGGTACGTTCTGTAGCTTGCCCTGTAGCTGTTATCACACGTATTATTAGTTAGCTAATTAGAGCGAGAGTACGTCTGAGTGGACAGTTACGGAGTATCAAGTAGGCTGTGTTCTACGACTCGCTAAAACCAAGTCACTTCAGAGTATTCAGCGAATATTATGGCCGAGTGTAATTTGATTTCGTTTTAAGGGTGGATGAGTACCAAGTGTAAATGTTATTAAAACTAGTTTAACTGAGTACCAGGTAGGTTTTTACGAAATGTAATGCGGAATTGCCGGTAAAATATAGTTACATTATCAGCGGGGACTGATTAATGGAGGATTCTTGACTGATAAGCGCTACACTGGAACGGAGTTTCTAGTCTATTGTGTTGTCTGTGACGCTCTAGTCATTTATTTAATGGATCACAGCCTCCTGTATATCTATGTTGCCTACCTATAAACTGGTTGAATATGGAGTCAAAAGTTTATTTATTTAGTGAAGCGTTTCAGCAACTAATGTGTTGCCCTTATCATGTCTGAAAATACTTTTACGTTACATTACAAATAAGTACACTCACGGCAAAAATGTTAAAACTTTTAAAAATTTCAAAGGAGTTTAAAACAAAAACCTTTTAAAATAAAACCACTTAAATGGTAAGAGACATAAATTTATCAAAAGTATAGCAAAAAACAGCAACAAAACTGAGAGAATAACAATATACACACATAAAAACGCTCAAAATAAAATAAGTAAACAAAGTAAAACCAAACACAAACATTTATTTTATTTGGGTGTTTTTATGTGTGTATATTGTTTATCTCTCAGTCTTGTTGAGGTTATTAATTATATTTTAGATGAATTTATGACTCTCGCTAAGTAGGTGGGTGGTTTATGTTATTAAGTTTTTGATTGAAATTACATTGAACATTTTTTTAAAGTTTTACAAACTTGTTGTTGTGAGTGTTCTTGTATTTTTATGATTATTTGTAATGAAATGTAAAATTGTTTTTAGGCTTGATAAGAACAACAAATTTGTCTCCGAAATGTTGCATTTAATAAATAAACTTTTGATTTGATATTCAACCGGTTTATCATTTATCCAATAGTTATCTCAAGTGCACAAATAAACGTATTTGACGTAACACCCTTTTATTAAGAACTACCTTCTAGGGTGGTTTCGGGATCAGCGTAACAGTAGTTTTAGAAATACAGTATATCACGTCCGTTGCGCAATTAGTTGAGCTATATAATGTCAGGAAACTATGCTCAACAAGGTTACGAACTACCCACCTAACCTCCTCTTGAAATCACCAACGACATTCTAACATCAGGTACGCCAAACAATAAGACTCGCAGAAGTTTCACAGCTGAGTTTCCGAGGACATTTATCCTCGTCTATAAATCCTTGAAGTAATATTTTAATAATGTCGTCCAATCTATGGCCAGATCTCCTTAGAAGTCGTTTCGTCGTTACATCACTTTATTATCTTCACTCTGGCCATAGTCCGTGTACCGTCACTCTAGTTTTGTTTGGACACCGACGTTTTTATTATTATTTTTTTTTTTATAAAACTGGTTTTATTAGACCAACCATTAACTTTCCTTGTATTATCTTGACCTAAATACTGATATAACTAAAGGGCCCATTGAATCATTAGTTCGTGTCTGAACATTGTCAATACATATTATATTACAACTAGCACAGCACAACACTATACTACACTAACTCAAATGGTTTGGTTCTCTTCAATCTTCTAACCATGGACTGGTTGTCGAGAAGTTGAAGAGCCAGTGTACTTGGATGTAGGTGAAGTCTCTTTTCATATTTTCTTGGCCATCTTCTTTATTTCTTCTGGTATCATCGGAATATTTAGATCTCGGTGAATATCTTTGCTTTTTACATACCAAGGGGCATTAACCATATTTCTCAGTACTTTATTTTGGCAAATCTGGAGAATTTCTACATTAGATTCCTTTGCACATCCCCACAGTTGACTGCCATACATCCAAACCTGTTTCAAAATATGATTGCGGATTTTTATTTTATTTCCTAGTGAGAGGTTTGAATCTCTACCCAAGAGCCAATAGTGCTTGCGGTATTTGATATTTAATTCCTCATTCTTTTTCTTGATGTGGTGTTTCTATCTTGGTTTAGCATCTAGGTTCGTACCTAGATAGTTTACTTTATTTTCATACGGGATGATGATTCCGTTAACATCCATTAACGGAGGATCTTTCAGTACCTTACTTGTGAAGGTGATGTGGACTTCACTTCATTCAGTTTGATTTTGACGTATTTTATATCTTATTTATTTCCTTCTTTTCATCTCTTTTGACGCCAATTACTGGACGCGTTCCACAATATACATCCGGCAGAACATCGGCATTGAGCGAAGCCCATCAAACAGCTGACTGCAGATTCCTTAAATAATCAACAGACCTGCGTCTTGACACTAGTAATGTACACAGCTGAGCTTTAACATTAAAATTAAAATCGTGCAATACTTATATTAAACGATTTATTTTTTGTTTATTTAATTAAGTGTTCATTTCTATCTGCCACTGCTTATTTAAACAGTTTTTTGTTTAAAAATATATGTATTTTATAGTTATAAATTAGTTGGGGAGTGTTTAAAATAAAATTTGCCAGCTGCGAACTCCGATTAAGATAAAACACCAATTTTTCCACGCGGGTAAAACGTATTTACGTTACAAAATTAAAGTGATATTGGAAATATCGTGGCGCTTCCCACGCAAACGCTGTTTCACGGCTTGAGGTGAAATTAACGTATATTACTTGTCCCTACTTTTAAAGTGTACATCCTACACTAAAGGTTACCCCTGTCTGGCAGATTCCTTCGTCTACCTGGACATGATACAGGGTAGATTAGTTTTAGGGTGTCGACGTCACGCAAGTAAAACTTGGCTTACCCCTGCCCACTACTTTCCAGATCGGTGAAGATATATATTTTTACCTTGTTCCCTATTTGTCTGTCATCCTTTTTCCACACCCTGAGTTAGAGGATTCTGAGCTGTCTATTATGTGTTATTTGCTTTCGAAATTTCATGTAATATTTTGTCATACGAACAGGAAAAATATCAACCCTCTAACGCACTGACGCCCTTCACCTCAAGCATCGTCGGATTTAACTGGAATAAATTAATAACGAGGCAATCATACTACAAGTAGGAGATATTACTGTAAACATTTCTTTGTCAAGAATAATTTTCACTATACAAAGTTCTAACATTTTCGCCAACTTTCAGCGACAACATTTTCAGGAAACTGTTAGACTTGTGTCCTGTTGTTAACAAGTTAACAGGTCCTTGAGAACGCTCACAATAATGGTTGACGAAAGCTTTTAAACAGTGTAATTAAAAGTATTCATTTTTTATATGGACTAATGACAGATCACTTGCTTTTTTAAACACTCAACGTTTCGATTTTCTTTCCGAAATTCTTTTTCAAGAGCTCAGTTTTAATTAAACAATTATACAACATAACTTAAGATTTATAAAATACATAACCTTATATAAAACATAATAAAAATCAACAAATTATAAAACTCTTAATAAATATACATTTACAAGTCAGCAAGTTTTCTATCACAATAAAACAGACAAATCACAGATACATAACTAACGCATTTACTATTAATAACAAATTCAGTATTTTAAAAATATTAGTCAAAGTATTCTTTTATACGAAATGTTTGTAGTATATATATTACAAGAAAGCATCCACTCTTAAATGAATTAAAATCTCTTTTATACATTCAGAAAATCCAAAGTATTTTAGAGTATGTTTTACAGCCTGGCATTAAACTCTATAAGCAAGCAGAGTGATAAACAATAAAAAAACACAGGGATAATATTTGGATTTAGAATCACTGTAGACGCTTTACAAAAGGTCTGGAAACAATAAAGAGTGCGACAATATATTGGCTGTTTAACCATTATTTTCAACATGTACACTGTTTTAAAGGAAATAAATAAGTACACTTTTGGTGTCACTTGGCAGAAAAAACACTACTTATTGAAATTTTTCAGAGTACGCTTTTCCCACTATGTCAGAGCATTGCTCAGAGCTGTGAGTCACGGACAATACTCTTGTATTGTTTCAAGACAATGCTCGAATCTTGTCAGTGGCTCACAGCATCGAACAATGCGCTGACCTAGTGCGAAACGCGTCTGCCAACAATAAGTAGTTTGCTAAGTGAAACTAAAACTAGTATTTTTTTTAAACCCTAAAATGAACAACACAAAAACTGAAAAGTTTAAATAACTTGATCTTACTGTAAAAAACAATGAATAATATCAATTTTTAAAAAATCTGAAATCGAAGATAAAGATAAACAAAACTAGTGTTTGGTAACAATAGCTTCGGAGGACCAATAATTATTATAATTATATAAACTAATAGTTTGTACTTACGTACACCATGGAATACACACTTATCACACTCGCGTATTGAATAAGCGATTTCTAGCCAGAAAACCTGTTCGTATTCCACGAACTGGTCACATTCGATATAAACATTAATAAAATAGTTACATTCACGTATTCTAGTACCTAAGGTACGGAGATTGAAAAGTATAATAGTATACTAGAACGTAGGGCTACACTCCCGAAAGGTCTAACTTGCTCTGCTGGTTCAAACTGCAGAACAAACCTTATCACGGGTGAGCTTTGTCTGACTTTGGCGGCGGGTTTAAAATAAAGGAAATGAGTCTATATTAATTTTAAAAACGTAACATACCGGGGGCCTTGAATCCTTCTAGGATTCAAAGAGAACTAACACAAATACAATATCTTGAGAGTTTATAAAAATAAAAAGTTCATAAAGGAAAATAAAAAGTTCATAAAGGAAAATAAAAATATCTCTTTTACACAAATTGAGCGCACTATGGCGCAAGTTCATTATGAGCGTAGAGGTAGAGGGAAAACCTTGTGAGCAGGTCTTCTCAAGGTTCCCTGCTTTGTCTTCAAATGATCCACTCTTACTACAACATCCTTTCCTGGAGAAACACTACTTATCCTAGCCAGAGGCCATGCGAGAGGTGGTGCAGGTTGATGCACTAACACGAGGTCGCCGACGCGCAGGTTGACAGTTGGCACGTTCCACTTCCCCCGTTGCTGAAGAGTATGGATATATTCTAGATGCCATCTCTTCCAAATACGCTGGTGAAAGACCTTGATTAGCTGCCAGTGCTTGAGTCGGTTGGCAGGAACGTTGAAAAGATCCTCTTCTGGAACTGAAACCAATGAAGATCCTATTAAGAAGTGACCCGGGGTGAGTGCATTGAGGTCTGAGGCGTCGTTTGACAGAGGTGTGAGAGGTCTCGAATTCAAAATAGCCTCTACTTGAGTTGTGAGAGTGGAAAATTCACATAGAGTTAAAATATGTTCACCGATGACACGTCGGAGGTGATGTTTTGCACTCTTGATTGCTGCTTCCCAAAGACCACCTTGATGAGGAGCTGCAGGCGGGTTGAAATGAAAGTTGATATTGTGTTGTGATGAGAATTCAGCAAGAGGGGTTCGGCCTGAAGAGATGATGAGATTTTGTAAAGCATTATTCGCTCCAACGAAATTCGTTCCACAGTCAGAATAAATATTTGTGCAAAGACCGCGTCTAGACACAAATCGGGTGAGAGCGGCAATAAACCCATCTGTCGACAGGTCCGATACTACTTCAATGTGTACAACCTTTGACACAAGGCAAACAAAGATACAAATATATGCTTTTGTCAAGCGAATCGAGCGCAAATTGTGCATTTTGATGTTAAAAGGACCTCCGTAGTCAATTCCGGTGTTGAGAAACGGACGAGAAGGAGTTAATCTTGCTTTTGGTAAATCACCCATGAGCGGAGATTTATTGTGAGGCTTGTGTCTGAAACATACAACACATTGAAAAATGCGAGAGCGTATTACACTTCTGGCCGAGAGTATCCACACATCCTGTGCAAGAAGTGATTGAGTCAATTGAGCGCCCGAGTGTAAGTATTTTCGATGATAAAAATCAATAAGAAGGTTGACGACATGATGTCGTTTGGGCAAAATCACAGGATGTTGCACATCCGTAGGAGGTTTTAAAGCGTTGAGACGTCCTCCCACTCGTAGGATATCATCCTTGTCGAGAAAAGGAGAGAGTCGGCGGAGTTGTGACGAGGCAGGTGTAGTTGGATCCTTCTTCATGGCAACGATGTAGTCTCTGAACGCTGATTCTTGAACCATCTTGAAAATTGCCAGTCTTGACGCTCTCATTTCCAGAGTGTTGAGAGGACCATCGAGCTTTCTTGAATGACGAGCGTTATGAGTAAATCGCAAAATATAAGCCATCACACGCTGGAGTCGGCTAAAGTGAGAAAACTGAGTGAGGAGCTCCCATTCATGAGGAGCAGTTGATATGAGAGATATAGGTGAAATGGGTTTCTCTTCTCCTTTGTCAGTAAGTTTTGCAGGCATAAAATGAGATACAGGCCAGTTATCATTAGATTTTTGTAGCCAAAGGGGGCCGTACCACCATAATGAGTGCTGTGGTAAATCTTTAGGAAGTAACCCACGCGACGCGCAATCAGCAGGATTATCTTCACTCGCTACGTGTCTCCAGTAATGAGAAGGCACTAATTCTTGTATCTGGGCTACCCGGTTGGCGACAAACGTTTCAATCGATGAAGAGGTGTTTGTAACCATGTCAGTGTTACTGTCGAATCACACCATAGAAATACAGAAGAAAATTCCACCCTTTTTTCAAAAAGAGAGATAACATATCCCACTAGTTGGGCGAGTAAATGAGCTGCACTTAGCTCTAATCGAGGTACCGTGAGCCTTTTCAGAGGGGCTACCCGAGTCTTCGATATTACTTGCCGAATTAACACAGAGTCATCGCTAAGTTGGCATCTCAAATAAACGACGGCGGCATAACCGTTCTCAGAAGCATCTGAGAAACCGTGTAACTCAAAGTTTCTCGAGTGTGTTATTCGTAATGCACGAGGTATTACAATTTCTCGTAGAGTATTAGCCGAGTCTGTAAAGGTTTGCCATAATTTCAATTGTTCAGATGGAAGTGGTTCATCCCAGTTCAATCCTTTGATCCAGAGTAGTTGCATAAAACGCTTGGCCCACATAACAATGGGTGAGAGAAAGCCACAAGGGCGTAAATCTGGGCAATGATACCGAGAATTTGACGTTTAGTCCTGGAATTGTGAGGAAAATTCAAATTATAGGTAAACGTATCGGTAGAGGGTGACCAGTGAAGACCTAATATAGTGAAATGTGGTTGTTTACTGCCTTGAAGGAATACAGGGGTCTCTAAATGAGCATCAGGAAGATCTTGCAGCAGTTGACTGGAGTTAGATGTCCATTTGCGTAGTTCAAAGCCTCCGCGAGCCAGGAGCGAGATGAGTTGCTTACGGAGGCTCAAAGCCTTTTCTTCAGAGTCAGCTCCAGAGATGATGTCATCTACGAACGTCTGCGTGCGTAGAATATTTGCAGCTTCAGGATAGGAGTCACCTTCGTCTGCAGCGAGCTGATGTAAGGTTTTAATGGCAAGATACGGTGAACAATTCACTCCGTAAGTCACTGTCGTGAGCTTGTAGATTAAAGAGGGCTGATCTGGACTTTCACGCCATAAGATCATCTGATAGCACTGGTCATCAGGGTGCATTTTTACCTGTCTATACATTTGACGAATGTCACAAGAAAAAACAACGTTATGAATCCGAAAATTTAGTAATAAATCACAAATATTCGTTTGCATCTTTTTGCCTGTTAATAAAATATTATTAAGAGAAATACCATTAGAGGTTTCAGAACTAGCATCAAATACAGTACGTAAACGAGTTGTGCTGCTAGACTCCTTTAAAACACCATGGTGAGGAAGGAAGTAATGAGGTACAGGTAGATCAGTATTATGAGCGTATATCACGTGACCAGAGACTAAGTAGTCAGCCATAAAATCAGTATATAGGGATTTAAATTGAGGTTGAGCACTAAATTTCTTCTCTAGAGAGTGCAGTCTTTTTTCTGCATTTAAACGAGATTGGCCCAGAGGAGGATGTTCAGTCTTCAATGGTAGTCGGATGCAATATCGGCCAGATTGGTCCCGAGTATGAGTGGCGAGAAAGTGATCTTCACATAATGTATCTTCTTGAGAAAGCTTAGACACACCAGGGGGTTATTCCTGTTGCCAAAACCTTTGTAGTGAGTAGTGAAGGTCAATGTCGTTGACAACTAGAAGTGTAGTTGATAATTGAGAGCTGGAGTTACTATGAAGTTCACTGCCAGATAGACATGGTGCGTTACTCATTACTAAAAAGCCAAAGTGTGTGCCTATTAGCCTGGGTAAACCAGGTCCGAGGTTATAAGATTCTTGAGTAAGTATGAGTGGAAATAAAGCACCACCAAGAAAAACGTCTATGCCTCCTGGCAAGTGAAACGTAGGGTCTGCCAAAACATAAGGACGAACCTTGGAAAGAACTTCAGAGTCTACTTGTGTGCTTGGTAGGTTAACACATATTTTTTCCAATATTAAAAATCTTTCATTAATTGAAATAACATTGTCCCCAAGAGTTTCAACAGCAACTGAGGTGAGACCTTTTGAGCGTAAGGGTACCTGAGACAATCCTACCTCACTATCAGTGGTCTTAGTACGAGGAGCACACAATAATTGAGCAGCACGCTCGGTGAGAAAACAAGATTGACTGCCAGAGTCAACAAGAGCACGAAATACATGAGTAATACCGTTAGACGAGGTAAGCTTAACAAGTAGAGTGCCTAAGAGAACAGTATTAGAGATTTGAGACGTATTCTGCTTTTCTTGACAGGTCATAGTGATTGGAGAAGGGGTTATTTCCTGTTGAAGTGTCGGAGAGTCTTGACGCGAAGTTTGAGGTGTGGTCCGTTGCAGCGTAGAGTAATTTTCAAAATGTAATAATGTATGATGATTTTTGTGGCATTTGTAGCAACTAAACTTTGACCTACAGTCGTTAAGATGGTAAGTGCCTAAGCATGAGGTACAACGCCCCTTTTCCTTTACAATTTTGAGACGGGATTTGGCGTCCTGACTCTTGAAGTCCTCACACGAATATACCTTATGGTCAATTTTATTGCATATAAAGCATGGACGAGGTTTAACTTTAATGGAGGAGCCTTCTCCATAATTGTAGGACATCAGTGATACTTTTTGTTTAAAGTATTTATTTTGGGAACCAGAGGGGGTGCGTGATCCAGACGAGGAGGGTTTCGAGGTGAAAGGAGAATGAAGATTGGCATCTTCAACTTCATTACATTCTTTATTTAAAAACTTAATAATTTCCGCTGCATCAGGTATTGTAGTGGAGTCAACTCTCTCTTGAGTAACATTTGATGAACGGAAGTTTTCAAAACGGTTCCTAAGTTCACTATCCATTTTTCGTAAAAGCATAGCAGATAACAAAGGATTTTTACTAGTGATATCGATGTCAAGACCTTTAAGAGCTTGTATATTTTCTGAGTATAAATTTACAAAATTTCTCATTTGTTTAGGCGTGTTGTTTACAGAGGGCAAATCTAAAATTTGATTGAGGTGTAAAGTAACTAACCGCCTCGGTGAGTGATATCTTTCTTTTAATAAGTCATAGGCCACTTTATAGTTAGCGTCAGAAATAGGGAGAGATTTAATTAAATTTAGCGGTTCTCCTGAGATAACGCTCAATAAATATTGAAGTTTAGAAACTGCTGGTAACGATGCATTTTCATGAATGCTAGCGTTAAATATATTAATGAATGACATCCATTCGAGAAATTCACCATCGAAATGCTTGAGTTCAAGCTTAGGCAGTCGTATATGTAACTGACGAGTAACTATTTCACATTTAGGCCTTGTTGATGACATCTTACTTTCTATCGAATATACGGTAGAATTAACATAATCGACTAAATCGTTAATGCTGTTAAGAGGAGCGTAGTTGGGTTGAAAATTCGGGTTAGCCTGTATTTCTAGATTTAGCGCGCACCAACAATTTTTGCAGGATTGACTTATCAGATGTTTTTTTTGTTAGATCAAAAATCTCTTGAATTTGACTAAATATATTGTCTTTCTTTGATTTAATAACTGCCAAAGATTTTGCCATGATTAAATGATGGTTTTATAGTAGAAGATGAGATAACTGCTTTAATTTTTAAATTACAAAATGTTTTAAAGAGATTAGGCCTACGAGCGTATATGTTTAACGGAGAGATAAATAAGCCTAAGTAAACAACAAATAGACGTAGGCTCAATGAAATAACCTTCTATAAACAACTGAAATCACTTTTCATAAACTTTTACAATTAATTTAAACCAATATATTAATGCACGCCAAAGCCAAACAAAGATGAGAGAGGATCAGCTGTTTCATATACTGCGACATGAAACTAGTTTTCCAGTGTTTGCATGCACAAACAAAGTTTGAAAAAACTTGTAGAAATTGTAGAATGAACATATAATGAATTGTATTTTTGTTTTGTTTGTATATAGGTCTTAAGGCTTAAGATCCGGCCCGGCTGGACCAAATTTGTTTGGTAACAATAGTTTCGGAGGACCAATAATTATTATAATTAAATAAACTAATAGTTTGTACTTACGTACACCATGGAATACACACTTATGACACTCGCGTATTAAATAAGCGATTTCTGGCCAGAAAACTTGTTCGTATTCCACGCACTGGTCACATTCGGTATAAACATTAATAAAATAGTTACATTCACGTATTCTAGTACCTAAGGTACGGAGATTGAAAAGTATAATAGTATACTAGAAAGTAGGGGATCGAACTACACTCCCGAATGGTCTAACTTGATCTGCCTGGTTTAAACTGCAGAACCAACCTTATCACGGGTGAGCTTTGTCTGACTTTGGCGGCGGGTTTAAAATAAAAGAAATGAGTCTATATTAATTTTAAATACGTAACAACTAGAGTAAATGAAACATAAAGCAGGCATTATGGTATTAACGTACATAACAGCAAAATCTCTAAAGTAGTAAATTACAGCTTCAGACGCAATTCTAGAGAAAATTTGATTTAAATAATTAATGTATAAATGGAAATATAATCTACTAATGCAATTCATACTTTCAGAAACTAATCCGTTTTCTGCGAATTTTATATTGCACAAAATCTTTCACTACATTTGTATTTATACTTAAATTAATTATCTTTAAATCATATTTATTTATTTCTCTTTACTTTAATACTTTATAATGTAATTAAATTTAATTAAATTGCAATCTAATTAGTTATAATTTAGAAACCAATGTGTATTTGCATGTTGTGATTATATAATATACGGTATATAAGCAGATGAATGCTCTCGTAGGTTACAACGTATTGCGATGAAATAATCCCATTAGCAAACACGTGCATTCAGGTACCATCGTTAAATTCTATAATGGCTTGCATTAGGGAAAAGAGTACCGACACACGCAAAGCGTTTATCCCTTGTTAAGAGCACGGCTAATATTTCAGTTGGAAATGTGTAAATGCAAACAACAAACCTGCACTGAAACGCCATTATTAGGCTTTAAAACGAAGTGGAAATAAAAACCGGAATTTAAAAGCCGAGGCAATAAAAGGCAGATAAGAACGTGCTTTCTTTGTTTTACGTCTGGTCGGTGTTATCTTAATTACTTGCAATGCGTAGTGTTCTAAAGTCTGTTGGAGATTTTAATTCCCAAAGTAGAATGAAAATTTCAAAGACTTGAACTGAAGTGAGTGGACAAGTGAGTTCAGAAACTGATCGGAATCAAGAACAAGTGATACATAAAAAAAAGTAAATTCCTACGGAGGTGATCAAAGAAAAATTTGATTTGAGCTATTTCAGAATGGATATTGTATGGTAACCCGGGCAACAGTTTAAAATTGTACAATGGAGGCTTCGACGACAACCATATGGGGGGAAAATATTCGTATACATCTGTGAGAAATATATTTCTAGGTATTGGAAAGTTGGTCCAGTTCCAAAACGCGCTGGACTTCCAACACGAAGATTCTCAGTTCGAATCCGGATGGACCCCATAGATTTTACAATTTAATTATTGAATGAATATTTGAAAAAACTGAATTAACATCAATTGTCATCTACTATAGGTTAAAAAAAAAGTGAATTTGAACTTGATTGGACGAAAAGAAACATATTTTATTAACGATTGAAAATTTGTACAGGATTTAATATATTAGGAGAGTGTGAGGTAATAGAAGGAATTTAATAGAAAGAAATAATCCACAGCATAAATCTATGGCTTCCATCTTAGAAGCTTACTCTGCTAAAGACAATATTGAGCTGATTGAAACAATATTTCAAATGAGGAGTTATTACAATATATATAATATTCTAGGTGATTAGCCAGTGTGACTACTGTCGCCTTCTAACTATAGGGAAGGCCTTTCCTAACTAGGGAATATGTGTAAGCTTAAAGTAGAAACTTTAGACACCCTTATACAGAACGTAATGGGTTATTCTGCCATCAAGCTAAGTACAACCACCCTCTAACTGTGTGACAAAGAGTTGTTCCCGTTACATCCTTGAAAGAGGGAAAGCAAAATGGGATTAGGTAGGGATAATCTACTGGTATTGTGAACAGGGGAATATTATAGCACCGCGTAGACAAGTACGCATTCCTGAAGTAGACGTATTCTCTAACGGGGTCGTAAATAGGTGGTTACATCTCCTAAAAGTACGAAATGCTTCCCTAGGAAGGGACATAGGGTGACATAAACCGCTTTGCGTGATGAGAGTCGTTAACCTGAGCTCCAGGTTTGCTCTCGAACCGGGCTCGGAGTGTCTACCCGCTACCTTGGTCTAGTAAAAATATTATTGAATTTATTATTATTATTAGCCACTTTGTTCGTAATTTTGGCAACGTAGAGTATTGAAATAAATACCAAAATGTTCACTAAAAAAATGATTACAACAATCATGATTTATGAGGACATGGAACTGAATCATCCTTTTATATATATATATATATATATATATATATATATATATATATATATATATATATATATATATATATATAAAGAACTAAGTCAAAATAAAAATACAAGATTTATAATTGAATTTACAATTCTTGTATTTGTATTTTGACTTAGTTCTTTATTAATACACAAGAATACATATTGCGATATTTATATACACACACACACACACACATATATATATATATATATATATAAAGAACTAAGTCAAAATAAAAATACAAGATTTATAATTGAATTTACAATTCTTGTATTTGTATTTTGACTTAGTTCTTTATTAATACACAAGAATACATATTGCGATATTTATATACACATACACACACACACATATATATATATATATATATATATATATATATAAATTAATGCTTGCAACGATATATTGTTCGTATGTATGTATGTATGTATGTATGAGCCTTATGCATTACTAAACCACTGATCCGATCGCCATGAACTTTAGGAAATTGTTGAGTACATTCCTGGAAAGGTTTCTGGCGACATAATGTTTTCCAACATGTAATTTTTAAGAGCCAAAATAGCATAAAATATGACTTTCTATCTTATCTTACGGCATTTTATTCAATTCATAACAGATTTTGGTTGCTAGGCAACACTCAACAATCTAAAATTTATTTTCCTACACATTTCAAACAATAAAATAAAATATTGTATATCCTAGTGCACTTCATTAAATAACATTAAATGAAGAGCTTTTATTTTTTTCTCGAGCGACATCTATAAGTTCAGCTATGATTATGTTGATAAAATACTAAATTAGGTTTAGCTAATGTTAGCAAGCCTTTCGTTGATATTTAGGAGCTAGAATGTTCACCGGGTTTGCTAGTTATAGGTCTACATAAAAATGTTGGTTTGTGTACGCTTTAATAATTCATAACCTTCTGCAGCGATTGATCTAAAATTGTGAAGCGATAATCGTCATTAAAGATAGTGTTTCTCGCGCCAGTATCATACTAGCGACCTTGAGAAAATGCCTTATTTAACGATCAGCTGTGTAACAGCAACCGCGCTATCTGCCGTAGGGGATCACTCGTCATACTAGTAAAGCAATGGTGAAACCAATACATGTCCAAATCACAATGGTGATTAACAAAAACAATCGTACCAACTTGCTACCTTTTCAGATTACTATACAATCGGAATTAGATATTCACCTTAATCGAGAGACGTTTGTGAGATCATGTCGTGTTCGAGCTGCGCAGTTCGCCCTATCGTAGCTAGAGGTTATTTGGGAATGCCAGCACCGCCCCTAGGTGCGATTGCCTCAACTACTGTAGATTTGCACCGATAACATAGTTACAATACCGGAGGATCTGCAGTCACCTGTCTAATCGAGCACTCCCAAACTAAAGCGTGACATAAGGGCATTATGATCTCATATGGCAAATAATAAATGATGGAGTTGAGGGGAACGTCTTTTTTGATGAGCGAGGAAGAACTGGGAGAATATTTATCAGATTGATGATGGCAACGGTTCGATCAAAAAATGGCATAGCCTTAGCCTCTTAAGTATTGCAGTATTAAACTTCTATGAAACATATGATTTGTTTTATTTATTATTGCTCATTCATACAACAACCATGTGGCAGGGAAAAGTATTTTATAAAAAACACTGTGGCTGCATTAGAAATAGCAACTATTACTACCCATGGGAAGTCCTATCAGTAGTGTCCAAAACGAAATTTTTCTACACATAGAAAACACCAAGATACTCACAAACAATACACACGCACACAAATTTATTTACTGGCACAGTTACGTCGATGATATCATAACACTATACGGAGGCAACTCCCGTCAATGCGGAAAACTCCTCTCCTACACTAATAAAATACACCCAAAACTCCACTTCACTTCAGAAATTGAAACCAACCGATCCCAAAAATTCCTCGACCTAGCCACAACAAAAAGCCACACACAAAAACACAGCTTCAACATTTACAGGAAACCCATAACGACAGACACACTTATCCACAACACCTCAAACCACCCTATCCAACACAAACACGCTGCCTTCAGATCCTTGCTCCATAAACTTGAAGAAGTCCCAATGACCACCGAAAACATAAACAAAGAACTAAACACAATTAAATATCTAGCATACACAAATGGAAACAACACCACAGCAATAGACAAACTATGGTATAAAATACAAAAAAACACTAAAATTAACACTACAGACAGGGAAAATAAACACATCACATTACCATACATAAACAAAACAACAAACAAAATAGCCCGCAAATTCCAAAAAACAGGATAAAAAATAGCATACAAAACAAATAACAGGTTACAATACAAAATACAACACAACACCAACAACAAAGATAAACTACAAGCACCAGGCGTATACAAACTGAAATGCGACGAATGTAACAAATTCTACATTGGACAAACAGTTCGCAGCTTCAAACAAAGAGTCGAGGAACACAAACAGAACACCAATTTAACATTTTACAACCACATAAACGAAACAGGACACAAATACACAAACATTTACCATAACCCAGAAATCCTACACATCAACAAAAAAGGACCTCATCTCAATACACTTTTTTTTTTTTTTTTTAACTTGGGAGCGGGTTTGAATTGCCCGAAGCACTGCTACCTTAAGGTATATTGTACTTACCTCCCTGATCTAGTCAAATAACCCCTTCCCTCTTACCAGGTTTAGGAGTTTCCTGACTAGAGTTTTACCTTCAGCATCCACCAAAGCCGTTCCATCACCAAAGAGGTTGAAGCGCCTCTCAGCAAGTACTCCACATCTGTAAATAATGTGTGTGGCAGTCTCCTGTTCCTGCCCGCACAATCTGCACACTGGTTCATCCTTGTAGATACCCATTTTATGCAAATGTTTCCTTAGTCCACAGTGTCCCGTGAGTAGTCCTGTGGCTATCCTTAATTCCTGCCTAGACAGATAGATGAGACTCTTCTGCAGCCCCAAGGAAGGTCTCCTAAGGGTTAGCTTACTGTGCCTCATCCCTTCGGCCCTGATCCAGTGCTCACAGTGTCTTTCAGCCATCCACCTTCGCACTGTCATCCTGACCATGGATTTGGAAATACCCACCGCAGGTTCCGGTCCAATCAGGGGAGTCGAGGACCCCTCCCTGGCCAGCGCATCTGCGGCTTCATTTCCAAGTATTCCCCTATGCCCTGGCACCCAACCAATCTTGACTTGATTGTGCCTTGCCAGAGCTTGTAGGTTAATTAGGCACTCCCTGACTATGGCCGAGGTGACCACGTGTCCGTTTAGTGCCTTAATTGCTGCCTGACTGTCGGAGAAAATAGCAATCCGGGCCCCATGTGTTTCCCTTCTTGCTATCTCTCCCAGACCGGCATTTATAGCATATACTTCGGCCTGAAAGACAGAGGTATGCCTCCCCAAGGAAAAAGCTAGTTCTACCCTTGGGTTTTTACAATACACCCCCGCTCCAGTGCCGAAGTCCATCTTGGAGCCATCTGTGTACCAGATCTGAGCTCCCGATGTTAATGTCCCTGACCATTCCATCATAGTTTGGTGGACCTGGTCAGGTGCAAACATTCGAGTAATGT
Organism: Prosapia bicincta; assembly: GCA_036971475.1. Classification (NCBI taxonomy): domain Eukaryota; kingdom Metazoa; phylum Arthropoda; class Insecta; order Hemiptera; family Cercopidae; genus Prosapia; species Prosapia bicincta. The sequence goes on along the minus strand of JBAIZL010000004.1, from coordinate 74,658,686 downwards.
GGTCGCTGCCCATTTCCAAGACGGGTTCTTTGACCACGCACTCGATACTCATATGTCCCGAGACATCTGGGAGGTTAGCCCAGTTGCTCGAGTTGCGCAATCTCCATGCCGCTAGCCTCGCCTCTCCCCTAAGGACAAGCTCAAGGGGAGGGAGGTTAAGCATTACTTCCATTGCTGCGCCTGGTGTAGTTGACATCGCTCCCAGTGTGCACAGACAGGCCAATCTCTGGATAGAGCTCAGTTTAGCTCTTGTCTGTGCCTGGTTGGCCTTTGTCCACCACACCAGAGCTGTCTCAATACACTACAACAATATGAAATTTACAGACACACAAAAACACAAAGTACAAACATATTAACCTAACAAACACAATACAAATCACACATACTCTTTGATACTATCGAAAACCTACCTTTAAAACCGTCACCGCTTGACACAACATCTCCAAGCAGAAGACACTGATGAAAATCGGCACATAGCGATCGAAAACGTTCTGTCTCAGTAAGTTTTAACAAATTAACTAAATTTAAAGTTCGGATAGTCATAAACTATTGTTTAAGTGATTAATATTACTAGCAGTAAATTCCAAATCACCGTTCATTAGTTTGTTTAACTGCAATGCCTTTTCTTGTATTAATGGGCCACTAATAGGAGCCCTTTCTGCCTCTCTTGTGTAAACCATAAAAATACAGCTTCGTCAAAGTTTTCATTCACAGAAACTCTCATGTGATAGCTTTGTTTCAAATACATTTCACTTGTATCACAAGAAAACTTTAATTTTTGATACACAAATATGCAATGAATGCTCTAATACTTCGTTTATTAAAAAAAACGCGATTCTGTCAAATGCAAAATACGCAGCAAATCCGAAATCAGAAATTTTTCGTCAAATCCGAACTTTCCCAAATCTGAACAGGCTATAGCTCCAATTATTTCGGATGTGAGGGGTTCCACTGCAACTAAATTAAATCGTTCTCAAAATGAACTGTTTTTTTTTAATGAACGGCTTCCTCTTTAGTGTTTCTCTATGAATAACCTACTTGTTAGAACGACAAGTTTACTAAACTTCACTACTAAATTTGGAACATGTAAATATTGTCCCTAAAAGTTTTACCATTGTCTAAACAATTCCGCTTTCTCTCGTAACAAGACTACCCCAAACCCTCTTCGACGGCAACACTAAACAGCTTTGTCAAGGTCACGTAGAACGGAAGTACCACGTGATGTTGTCCCTTCCATCAGAGACGAGTGTCGAAATAGAATACTCGTAATTTATCAAGCTCATGTCGTTGAAAATTACGAGAAGCCCGGGCCGAATACATTTCTTAACTTATGGAACAGGATTAAATCGGTTCAGCGATAATCGAATTATATTTTATTGAAAACAACACTTTAACCCTAAATTATGTTTCCTAAACAGAGGTCGAGCGGGGCTTATATAAACACAGATTGAAAGCCCAGCTGTGATAATCTATTAGATGTAAACTATACCAGACCACGGATGTTTGTTAGTGCTGAGAGATTTAACCGAGTGGTTAGAAAAAATAATTCTAGCGTGTGTTGTTTATGCGTTAAATGAAATAATTTCCTTCAAAGTGAATACACTTTTATTACTCTAACTGCAAAGAACCAACAATAAGTATGCACCCCAGATGATCAGTAGTTCGGTCAGTTTTAGTAGGGTATTTAACTGTATTCAACGGCTAGTAAACCCCTTTCGAAAGTCAATATTATTCAATGCTACAAAAAATACAAAGAAGAAACAATGTTAGAATTATAACTAAACCGTCACAAAACAATCAAAGCCCTTAATAAATAATAGATGAAATTCGATACGTTCCGTTGGATAGGGCTTCAAATGACCAAAATAATCGACATTTAAGTAATAGTAGAGCACGGACTACAACTAACCAAAGTGCACGGACTTTAACTAACCAAAGTGCACGCACGTAAACTAACCAAACTGCACGGACGTCAACAAACCAAAGTGCACGGACGTCAACTAACCAAAGTGCATTGACTTCAACTAATCAAAGTGCACGTCGTCAACAAACCAAAGTGCACGGACGTCAACTAACCAAAGTTCACAGACGTAAACTAACCAAAGTGCACGGACTTCAACTAACCAAAGAGCACGGACTTCGACTAACCAAAGTGCACGAACGTCAACTAACCAAAGTGCACGGACTTCAACTAACCAAAGTGCACGTACTTCATTTAACCGGAGTCCACGGACTGCAACTAACCAAAGTACATGGACTTCAACTAACCAAAATGCACGGACTTCACCTAACCAAAGTCCACGGACTTCCACAAACCAAAGTACACGGACTTCAACTAACCAAAGTTCACGGACTTCAACTAACCAAAGTCCACGGACTTCACCAAACTAAAATCCACGGAATGCAACTAACCAAAGTACACGAACTTCAACTAACCAAAGTGCGCGGACTTCAACTAAAATAAATGCTTACATCAGTGCTTACAGGAGCTAAGTAACTTAACTTTACGAGCTATGGTCCGTTTTTACTAGGAATAGGGTCGTAATTACGTCGCATGGGGAACATCACTAAGCCTACTCTCTAGGGAGGTCATAAAAAATAACTGTTGTTTGCACCCCCTTGATAGAGAATTATAAGCCAAGGTAGATGGAATTGGTTAGGATTAAAGTAGATATATTTTGATTAATTTCTACAAGGCCTAGGGGAGAATTATACAATTGCATGGATAGCCTCAATCGCCTGGAGTATACCTAGTCACAACCAGGCCTCCTACTGTAAATAAAGTCCACTATCTATATTAAGTACGTTCATGTATAGTCTAAACGGATATAATGGTTTTTTACAAATTCTAATTGCAAATACTAGAAAATTGTATATATTCGCTCTCAAATTTCACGACAGTGTATGTATGGTACTTTCTGTTAGGTCGTTTTATCCTATAAAAAAGCAAAGCTACGGACAAAAGATAATTTCTTCAATTCCTTCTATTAGTTCACCTATATACGTTGTTTAAATATTCAGTCGTTAATAAAATTCTCTTCATTCATCTACTCAAGTTGAAATAAATATTTTTTAACTTGTAGTGGATGCCACTTGATGTTAATACAGTTTTTTCAAATATTAATTCACTGATTAAATTGAATTATAAATTAGTTTTCGTTTTTTTATGAGGGAAAAACGTTTCACAAAAGAGACAAGGGATGCAATATAGTTATTTCTTTTCATTTAAAAATTCACAGCTGACTTTATGATATAGGTTGTACAAATAAACAGCTGTTTTATCTCATAGGTTATGTTAATTTATTTATAATAATTGTAATTATTTAATAAAGAATAACTAAAATATTTTTTAAAGTAGTAATTGACTATTTTTTTATGTTACTTGTTTGTAATACAATATCAGGTTATATCAGGATATTTAAGTTGACGTCACTGTCACAAAGCATTGGGGATTTTACCGCCTGTCTTCCCGTGTGAGCAACTATTTCAGATCCATCCGTCTCAACACAAGTATTTGCAGATTGTCAAACTTCAAACAACAATGCGCCAGGCGACATGTGTCAATATCTTTTCTTCACGGTGGTTTCTTACGCCTAACAATTTCTAAATATTGCTTTTCTCGTAAAATAACAGTGTATTATAGAAATTGTAACATTTTTACTTTTTTTATAAGCGATAGAACTTCACTGGAAAACAGAACTGGCCCATTGCGTAAAACCACCTGTTGTGAGAGGTAGACAACGAAACTAAAAGAGTTTATCATTGTTGTTTATTTGCTACACCCGTTTTCCGGTTTCAAATTCTCTACTGAGCTTGTACTTACGCCTCATCGATGCACTGAAACCATCCTGTCCAATTTTACTTAAGAGATAATGGACAGGATGGTAAAATAAAACGTATACAAACGGCGCGCCTTTTCCTTCGAACTTTTTACCTAGCGAAACGAAAATAAAATGACGTAATTTGTTCAAAGCATTATGATTACATCTAGGTTACAATTTTTTTCAAACAAAGATATTAATTAATAACCAATTGAAGTATAAACAAACAAACGAATTAGGTTATGACACTCGGGGGGGGGATATTGCCGACAGAACAGAAAACATTTATAGCCACATCTGCAGATATTTTGAAATGAGAAATTACCTAAACCTTTGCTACCAGACGCCCTAATAATCGCTTCATTTTCTAAAATGTAATAGAAATACACAACTTGTTATTATCACTATATTGAATTATTTCTAATAAGATTTGTCAAACTTTAAATAAATAATGTACTTATTAATTGATCAAAACTAATTATTAATAACCTTTTCAATTGACAATATTCAATAAATAATGTAACTTTATCTACTTGTTAAAACAGTTGTTTAACAACATAACCTATAACACTAAAACAGCTGATTTGTAAAATAGTATGTTATTATTTAATTCACTTTCAGATGACCCATAGCGTAAACTGACGGAAATTAAACTGACGCTAAAGTGTATGTATATGTTCATTCAATTTTTTTTTTGTAGGCGTCGCTATAAAATCTCACTTTAATATGTCAAAACAAGTCATTTAGGGTAAAACTTTCCAATAATGATCAGGAATCGATAAAAGGTTTAGAAAATTTAAACGGCCAGTAAGTAACTCCATCATTCTCGAGATAAGTAATTTATGTAACCTTATAAAAGTTAGTATAATGGGAAATAACTATGCTGAACCTTGTTAATTTACATTTAGTCTAACAAAGACCAAACAGGAGATTTCAACAGCAAAGACTTTAATGCTATGATTAAATTTAAAGTTTATAATTTTAACGCATTACAGAAATTGCAAGTAGAAAATCTGTGCATTACAGAGAAATCTAATGACTAGATGGTTGTGTTGTAGCTGCCGATGCTGTTCAAAGCTTTTAAAGATATTAATATATTACATTGTCAAAAAGCTTTAAGCATATTGTTTTAATAAATATTCTTGATGATGAAATGTATGTACAATAATTAATAAATACACTCAATTTTAAATTAAATTTATAATTTATTACATACACACACGCGCGCGCGCACACACACACACACACACACACACACACACACACACACACACACACACTGCGGCGGGCAATATTCTCTTGGAATACATGCCGCAAAAAGATAAAATTTAAAACATTAAGAGTCTAAATTTCTTGTAAGTAAAACAAACCAAGCCACCGTGGGAAGGGTTTGAAACTTAAATTTAAGGCCGATTGCAAGGGGAAGATGGTCAAAATTGACCTAGAGTTACCATCGACATTTCCAGAGATAAAGCAAGACGAGAAAAATCAAAAATAAAGAATAATAAAATTTCATCAGAAGCACCCTTAAAGAGTTATACGGCTTGATCGAAAAAGTGGATTGAATTGATCTGTTTATCATTTCTGCGAGCCGTTACGCTTTTGTACAAAAGGAGTGCGCGCGCCGATCAGGCGACATCGATTTAAGATCCTTATTGGTTGTCAACTCGTGGGAACGGACTGCAAGGAGGGGGTGTTTCCCGGTTTGAGCAAAGCCAAGCGTCCTTTTACGCCCCAGCTAAACCAGGACTCTCGAAGGGTAAGGACGGTGTCGGGCGTAGCTCCGGTAAAACAATGAACAATAGTTTTGTTACCGTTAATAGTTCAAAAACTATGAGTGGCTAGGGAAAGTTCGTTTCGTTGAGATGTCGTGACGCTGAGTTTCGTGTATGGGGCCCTTTCGCATTTCAAGATCGCGGCGAAAGGGGGTTTCCCCATAAATTTCCATCAAATTATGTGCGAGCGTCGTTAAATGTGTGTGTTGCAGCCTTACTAGAAAGACAAGGCGATGTGAACAGTGTAACCTAGCAAACAGTTTTAAAAGAGTGATTCTAAACTTCTAACAAAATTAAACAAAATTTAACTAACTTGATAAACGTTTTTAAAAGATTTTTCTATTTCTTTTCTGTGTTAAAAAATGCCCAAGAACTGTGTTAAAAGAAGGGCTTCAAGCTAAAATTTTATTAGTAACTGTTAAAATTTAAAAGAGGTGCGAATGTCATCGAAGAAAGAAGATGGGAGAATTTCAACCAAAGGGTGAAGCGAGCTGATCTACCTGAGGCGTACCAGACACACAAAGGGATGGAGGATTTCAAAGATGGCGGCAACGCGTGGGAAGTCCTCAAAGTATACCTACGTGGGAACGATGCAACAGCCAAGCTGGACCTTCCCCACCCCCGCTCGAGAACAAAGGGAGAGACGAAGAAGAGAGGGAGAAAATAGGCAAGCCGTGCATTGTGTGGATTCAGGTCAGATCTATTTGTCTTCCCTTTGCAAATTAAAAATTTTAATTTGAAGAATTTTTTCTAAATTGGGAAAATGTTATAAAATTTAAATAAATTTTCAAACCATTAACAGTAAACTTTGAATTTTATAAGTAAATGCTGGTGGCTTTGTTTTAAAGAGTGGGGGGTTTCAAGATGGCGATGCCATAAAAGCAGAAATTATGTTGTATTTCATAAATGTAAGGGAAATAGAAATTTTAGGTTAGAACTTATGTAAAGGGAAAGGGATTTAAATTAATTAAAGAGTTAAAATTTTATGAAGGTGTAAAGAATTTAAATAAAAGATGTGTTGTAATAAAGTTAAATATAATTTGCTAAAAGTAAATATCCAAGATGGCGGACAAAGGGCCATTGTTTATAACAGCTGATTGGAAGGCTATGCTTTAGTTTCAGGTACTCCTATAAACAGGAGTGTTATTTCATATAATTAAATTAAACTAAATTGGTATTTTATTTAGAAGGAGTCATTACGACATTTTTCCATATGAAACAAATTGATATAAATTGTTCTCATATAAAATAAACAAGGGTTATAACAAATTGAAGCTTTTTAATGTAAACTTTTGATTTTATTTAGAAAAGGGTGAAATTATATATGTGTATAAAATAAATTGAATCAAACCAAGGTTTGTGTAAAAATAAAGGGTTATGATTTTGATATGGGTAGATTTTAAATGTTTTAAAAAACTACAACAAAAGAGTTAAGTTAACCAAGAGATTTTAAATTTGTAAGTGGGTCTAGCTAACCATAAAAATATGTTAATATAAGTTTTCTTTTTTGAATTATAAGTATATATATTGTTTATTTCATGATTTATATGTATGTATAATGATATGTCGGTGGTAGAGTAACTTAGAAAGAAAATTGAAATTTTTGCAAATTGGTTTAAATATAAATTAGATAAAATAAAGGCAAATGGGCTAGTAGCCATTTAGCAAAGGTTACTCTAGATTTATTAAATATAAATTTCCTTCAGAAATTGCATTGATAAATTTTAAATAAATTTTAATTAAACTTCAGTATGTATAATTTTCATGAAGAAAGGGTTAATTCAAATGATAACCAAAGGGTTACATACTTTACATTAAAAGGGTTTAACTATGATTAAAAAAGTTGTAAACAAAACTCAGTATTTATAATTTTCATGAAGAAAGGGTTAATTCAAATAGTAATCAAAGGGTTAAATATTTTCTAATCAAAGGGTTAAATAAATTTTAAAATTTGTAAATTTTTTTTTTGTAAATGATCAAGGATCAGGTTAAAAGGGTTTAACTAGGTTTTAGTAAATATTAATAAATTTCATTATGTGGATTTTCATGCCGAAAGGGTTAATCAAATAGTAATCAAAGAGTTAAATATTTGCAAATCAAAGGGTTAAATGAATTTAAATAAATTTGTAGATTTTGTAAATGAGTGAAGATATTTTTAAAAAAAGGTTTTAAATATGTTTCAGTAAACGTTTGAATTAAAATATGTATTTAAATGTTAAATTCCAATTGGGAAGGTGTTTGAATTTATTCAGCAGATGTTTTAACAATTTTTATAAATTATGATTTGATGTTCAGTAAATATTTTGATAATCTTGTAGGAGATATGGCTATATGTTTTATATGTAATTTTTGTTTCAGTATGTACTTCATAATTGGTTTTTATATAATTTGATATGTTTTATGAAATTGTTTTTAGGTTGTTTGGTAAAATTGATTGAAACTTTACCTGCTAAAATAAACAGAAATTGAATTTTAAAAAGGTCATTTAAAATTGATAAAGATATAGAAAAAATTATATCATTTACATGGCTATGTAAAATATGGCCATAAATAAAGTAGTGTGTTTAGAAAGTTTAAATAAATGGAACAAAATGTGAAAAGTAGGGATCTTTCGGAGTGTGTTGAAAAGTAAGGCTTTGCTTGAATCAACGAATATTTGTAATTTCTAACAATTAAATTTTCAGAAATAATTTAAGTAAACCAAACAAACTATTGACAATTAAAATTGCAAGGTTGAGAACCTGGGATATTAAAATAAAGTTAGGACAAGCAGTAAAGGGTTGTTAAAAAGTCACTTAAGGGAAAAGAGAATTTTTTAATTTGAAGATAAGAACAAGAATTTCAGGTAGTAAAGGGTTATATTTTCGACAAGTAAGATTGACCGTCAAGTAGAGCAAAGTTTTACGCTTTGGCATACTCCGATTGAAAGAAAAATAAAATCGTAAATTCTTAATTTAAATTTTAATGTCAACTAAAATAAACAGAGTATGGTTTCTTAACTGTGTAAGAACCAACACAAAGGATATTTTTAAGTCAAATAAATTGCAGACTGTGCATTGTAATATTAAATTTTAAATTTTTTAAAAATTAAAAAATAAATATTTTTTAACTAACTTGCAAACAAACTGAGTATTATTTTAAACAAGTTTCTTACACTCTCCTACAGCTGATATGGTCATTTCGCCGTTTAGATGTCTTTCAAAAGAACCCATCCCCCGGGATGACTTACCCGTTAAGGGTAGAATCCGCAGCAAGTTAGGTTTTTTTCTTTTTTAAGTCCAGTGACTTGTTCTCTGGCAGATTTTGGCGAGCATTGCACAGCGTTCGTGGTTTCGGCTGCGAGCGGCTCGTTTCAAAATTCTTGCTCTGCAACGGGCGTTGGTGGGCGGACTTGCGCGCGCGTGTTGGTCAACGGTTGGGTTGACGGCGCCGCGAGTAGGTGGTGGCCCGGTCCGTTGCAACACACACACACACACACACACACACACACACACACACACACACACACACACACACACACACACACACACACACACACACACACACACACACACACACACACACACACACACACACACACACACACACACACACACACACACACACACACACACACACACACACACACACACACACACACACACACACACACACACACACACACACACACACACACACACACACACACACACACACACACACACACACACACACACACACACACACACACACACACATATATATATATATATGTATTACATATTATATGATGACTATTAAAATAAAATGGTTCGAAAAATCCTGTACAACAATTATTGGAGAATACAGCATTTTATTTGTTGTTTTTTAGAGGAAATCAAAATAGTCTATCTTAGAGGTAAACTTACTGTTACAAAAATTGTTTTATAACCTGGCTTCGGGCAACAAAAAGTTCCCAGACGTTTGGGGGTGTGAATACATGCAGTGTTAGTAATGTGGCCAGCGCACATTTATTTCAGTGCAATTACTGCACTGAGCAGATTACGTGATACCAACTGGAAAATGCGGGTCCATTAATTAAAAGCTTTGTATACTAATTGTGACCAGATATAACCGAACACTAGAATTCAGAGATAACGTGAAACAACACATGAAATACTATTAAAATGTTTACGAATTAATACCGTCCGTTGTGTGTGTGTGTGTGTGTGTGTGTGTGTGTGTGTGTCAATCACTACTAGCAAGCTCCTGATGTCATCTTAATTAATACTCTTCTCTCACTCTAAACTCTCTTAATGGATCCTCTACGTCAGTGTTTTTCAACCTGTGGGTCGCGACGCCTCTGTAGGGGGGCCGCCAGGAAGTCGAGAGAACTAGGTATTTCAGTACACAAAAATCAATAAATTTTAACAAGATAGATATACTAAGAAAAAGCTGACAAAATGACACCCATTATACTATTTTACTTTATAAAGAGTTTATGTTTATCTTTATTTATACTTTTATACAAACAAACTTTAAAAAATAACTCTTCGTCTAGTCGTATATTTTAATGTGAAGTTTGTGCTTGATTTTGTTCAATCAATTTCTTCCATCGTGGATCCGTTTTTGCAGCTTGAAGTATTAAATCGTTTTCCAAATTTAAGCGATTTCTTGCTTTACTTTTTATGTGGGCATTGACGAAAATGTCAACTCGCACAAGTACGAGGTAGAAAATGGAATCAGACACTTCAAAGCCTCGATTGTTAATTCAGGGTATTCTGATTTTCATTTTAACCAGAAGGTATCCAAACTTTGAGACTTGAATTCCAAGTGTTAACAGATGGCGCTGGTAGTCTCGGCCGTAACAATATGTTTGTGAGTTATCAATTCTAAGTATCGATTTAAAATGATGAGTTTTACGTTCCTAATTATATCTCTAGATCCGAATCCTAAAAACGCAAACGCATAAAACTTTTTTATGGATTACATATTATATATTTGCAGCATATATGAAAAAAAGGGTCTGGGGTCGCGAAAAATGGTTTTGATACTAGGGGGTCGTGTCATGAAAAAGGTTGAAAAACACTGCCCTACGTTATAATTAAGAGAGGACTTGGTGACTATTCCAGCAGCACTAAAAGAGAATGACTATGTCTGGCTAATACTGTCTCCTCTGATAATAATGTTATTTTTGTGCATTTCCAGTCATCCAGCACCTACACTTTATCGGAAGAAAGTAATAAATATTATGAAAAAGTACAATGAGATTGCAACTAGTACTCACCCTCTCCAGTTTAAATACTAATATATTTATCTTTTACATTTATAAATGCAATACGTACATGGTTGTAGAGATGATGAAACGTGGGTTTCAAGCTAAATTCCTTAAATCCTCACCACTTTTAAGCCTTTACACCAACGTCCAAACTCATAATTCTTAAATTCGTTTATCGCTTTTAACTATTAAAAAGTTTAAATCGTTTTGGATGGGTTGAAAGAGAAGTAACCTTTGGGGCACAAAAGTCTCTACAAATGGTGTATCTAATATTACGAGTTACTACCGTACATTTAAAAACTGTTTGGACACTTTTACGTATTTTAATGTTATATATTTCCTAAATGCGGAGGTAAATTTTGAATTAATTGCGTGAAGGTTTGCTGTAGTGAGTGAATGGTATTGAACCATTATGATCGACTCTTAGGGATGGGAGGAATCAGATGGGCTTTGCAAAGATTAAAATATAAAGGATAAATGGTAGGAAAACGCAACTGGGTGTCCATCTGTTGTAGACTAGACTCGGATTTGGTAAATAGGTTTATAGAAGAAGTGAAGTTTGAAAATGTTGCTTTAAAGAGCTTTAATAGAAACTTTATTTCTTCCCACCTGTTGGTATCACTTAGCAACTCTTTACTTCATCCCACGACACCATGTTTTACTGACGTCATGAACGATGATGTTTGGAATATTTACTTACACCTTAATGGTGGACATGGTTAAGAGTTAACGTGTTTTTTTTGTCTTTAACATGAAGCTAGACTTGTGACAAGTCATAAGTTTTACCTTTATCAAGTGAAAACCAATGGTATCTCTAATTGAAGTACGTAAATAACATTTTGTGTAAATGTGTTATACTGCATCTATCAAGGAGAATACATTTGTACGAATACTAGAAACAAAGGGTCATTACGAAAAGGTGCGTGTGAAACTCCTAGCCAGCAAGAATATAGCACGCCCAGCACACCCACTACATTTATATAACTGTCCTTGCTCTGCCTACTCTTCTAACTAAACTGAAAGTCCCATAAATGAACTTTTTAATCACAGATATAGTAAAGTTTATTAATAATATAACACTTCATTGAAATAAAAAGTTATTGTGCATCTGTTAAAGTTCACATGTAGTTCCATGAGGTGGTGGACAATGTAAAATAAAAATAATAGAACCACAATTTTAAAGAGTTTTTACTAATAGTTAAATATCATCATTAAGTTACTTAAAATCGCTTTCGCGTTGGATACAAATTTATATTGTTACTCAAAAAGATTTGAACATTTTCTTACCAATAGATATGTAATTTAAAAGATCTTTTTAAAATGAAATAATAGCTCTACATTACCTTTGTTATTTAAATAAATTATGTACTTCTATAACATTAATCAAATAGTTTTTATTCTAATAAATATATAATTTTGTAAAACTACTTTTTTAGTTTGTTAGTATTGTTTAGAATTAATAATATATATACTATATTTATAGACAAATTTAAGTTTTAATAAAAAAACTATTTTCAATATATAAAATTTAATGTTTCACTTCTTTTGGAACACATTTTTATATATAGATATTTTTTTTTAATAAAAAAGGTCTAAAAAAGTTTTTAATAAAATGAATGAGGTTTTTAATAAAACAGAGAAGCAAGTCTGAATTTTTCAAATATAGCGAAAAACTCATTTACCAATAAATAGCCTGTCAAACCGCCGATTGCGGTTTCCGCAATATTTAAATGACGTATGCAATCCTGTTTCGCACGGCCTCGTTGTATACAATAAAGAAATAAATTCCATAAAATGTAATCTGTGTTGATTTGTGGGTGGTGAAATGTTTAAAATTCGTTACCGTCGACATTTTCAATTTTGTGTGCACATAAAGTTTATTAGATAAAATATCCAATCATTGTTTGGATAAAAAACTGTAGGGAATTCGTGTAAAATATAAAATACCTCTAACCACAATTATTTATGTTTTAAAACTAATACACATTTTAGCTGCAATGCAACCATTTTCAGAGGCGTTACAGTACAAAATAACGCATATATTACTCGCCCGGCAACCCTCGACTCGTAATAACTTACGTTTATCGTAAGAGTGAACTTACGATATAAGGCGTGGTCTTATGAAGGAAGGCGGAGTCTCACGAAAGAAGGCGTGATCTTACTATAAAAGGCGTGGTACGAGAAATGAAAAAATTGGGACGTAGTTTAAAAAAAATAATATTATAAAACTAAATTCCAAGACTCATATCTTAGCATCTAAAGGACTCTGGTTTAGTTAAATAACTAACCCGAACCTTTCTATCAAAATTACGATCAGAGCGAAACTAATTTTTGGATTTAGGATTTATCTGAGTTTAATAATATTAATAGTAAAAACATACTTCAAAAACCTATCAACAGTTGTAATTGCTAATGTCTTGACGTATTTACCAATGGTAGTTTCTTGGAGACACACCGCTTTCCGTCCTTATCATAGATATAACCTTGACGTAGGAATCAGTTTTACTTGTAATAATTTCCTATGAAGATGATTCCTTTCCAATTGAAATGTACATAAGGACTTAAATACGTTTTTGTGGTTAGGAAGTTTCATTTATTAAATTTTTTTTTTAATTGGCATTGGCAATTGTAACTGTTTAAAATATAATCAAATACAAAAACTGTTTAATAATTGTCGATAAAAAAAATCATTGATCAACCACGATTTGAAAAAATATTGAAGATCCTATTGGAAAGTCCAAAACTAGTTTCTTTTGTTCTAGAAAACGCTTTACTGCCTAACCACATGTCCATGCCATGTTGTTACGGAAACTTATTTTATTTTATTGACAGGTTTTTTACAATGTTTTACATTTTAACCTAAGTCTAATGAAATACAGTTTTTAATTTTGTTTTTCCATTCATCCCTATCTGTCCACAAGTTTTCTGGTATATCCCATTTGATTAAAGATGAACTAATTTCCTGTATCCACGTTTTCGATGGTCTTCCCCTTCGTCTTCTCCCTGGTGGTGTCCATTCCAACAACATCTTTGGTAGTCTTTCATCATTCATCCTTTTCGTATGTCCATACCAAATTAACTGTTTTTGTTCTACAAAATCTGTAATTAAATTTTGTACTTCCATTTTATCTCTAATTATTTGATTTCGGATCTTATCCAATCTTGATATTCTCGCCGAACGTCTCCAAAAGTCCATCTCAGTTGCCAATAATTTCTTTGTCAATGTTGATTTCAATATCCAAACGTCTGATCCATATGTCATTATGCTTCGTACTATTGTATTAAAAATTTTTGTTTTTGTTTGATTAGTTATATGTTTATCCCATAGAATTCCATTTAACATTGAAATTGTTGTTTTTCCCAAATTTATTTTCGATCCAATTTCTTTATCTTGTTTCCCATCATTTGTAATTTTCATTCCCAAATACTTACATTCCTCAACATGTGATATTCTTTTAATATCTTCTTCTTCTATTATTAAGTCTTTACTTTTTTCTCCTATGACCATGTATTTAGTTTTATTCATATTAACATTCAATCCCCATAGTTTGTATTCTCCTATTATCTTTCGAGTCATATATTCAATGTCTTCATAATCTTGAGCTAAAATCAATTGGTCATCTGCAAATTGTAAAGAATAAATTGTGATATTGTTTACTGGGGTTCCCATTCCTTTGCATTTATTCTTCCAATTTTTCAAAACCTTTTCTGTATAAATTTTATATAATGTGGGTGACAGACAGCATCCTTGGCGTAATCCTTTTGTTACTTCAAAACCTGTTGACAGATTGTTTCCTATTTTTATTTTGGAAATAGAATTTTTATATAAATTTTGAATTGCCTTGATTATAGTTTGACTTATAGCATTTGACTTTAACACTTCCCATAACTTTGATAATGGTACATTATCATAAGCTTTTTCTATATCTATAAATACTAAATGGAGAGGTTGTAAACGAATTACTTTCTTTTCAATTATTTGTTCTAAGCAGAATAAGTGATCTATCGTTGATCTTCCTCTTCTAAAACCTGCCTGTTCCTCAGCCTCCATATCCTTGTATTCATTTTCTAAATATTGCTTAATTATTTTTCCATAAATTCTGCTCAATGTATTTGTAACTGTTATTCCTCTATAGTTTTCACATTGCTTCTTATTACCTTTCTTATGTAATGTGGATATATAGCCTATTTTCCACTCTTCTGGTGTCTCTTCTCCATTCAAACATTTTTCAAAAAGTTCCTTCAAATTTGCAAATAATTTATTTGTACCATACTTTAATAGTTCGGCTGGAATTCCTCCAGGTCCTGAAGCTCTTCCATTTTTCATAGATTTTATTGCCTGTATCACTATTTCCATATCCAAATTTAGATAGGTATTATTTACTGTTTCTGGTATTTCATTTTGATTTTTTTCCAAATGTTCTTCTCTGCATTCTGTTAATAAGTTTTTAAAATATTCCTCCCACGTTTGAAAATCAATATATGTCATTTGTTGTGACTCCTTAGAGTTTTTTCTTAATGTTTTCAAAGTTTTCCAAGCTTCTGTACTTCTTTTCCCTCCAATAAAAGATTCTATCTTTTGGCATGATTGTTCCCAACTTCTGTTTTTTGATTCTGCAACCATTCTTCTAATTTTTGCTTGTTGTGCATTAAGTTCTATTTTATCATCAATTTTCTTTGTATTTAACCATTTTAAATATTTCTCTTTTTTAATCTTCACTTCTTTTTTAATTTCTTCATCCCAATAATAAAACGTATTCTTTTTATCTTTAATATCAATTTCACCTAAAGCTTCTTTTGCTGATTCATGTATTACTTTTGAAATATATTGGTATTGTTTTTCTGTTGTATCCCAATGAGTTTCTGTTAATTTTTCATCTAACCTCTTCCTATATAAGTATACAGTACTCTCATTTTCCAAACTCTGTAAATTATATTTAGGAAGATTCAATTTGATACCCTTTTCAACATATTGTTCTTTTTCTTTATCTTTATTGTTTAATTTTTTAAATGGAAATAATATTTTAGAATTGACTATAAAATGATCACTAAGTTTCACACCTCTGTATACTCTAACATCTTGTATTTTTAGTTTTGTTTTCTGTTTTACTATAATATAATCAATTATTGATTTCTGCTGCATTGTTTCTCTATACCAAGTATATTTATGTATTTCTTTATGTTGGTAAAAACCATTCAAGACTTTCAAGGAGTTTTGTTCACAAATGTCTATTAATCTGCTTCCATTTTCATTTACAATATTTTCTCCAAATGGTCCAATTATTTTGTTTCCAATCTGTCTTCCAGTTCTACTATTGAAGTCTCCTGCAAGAATAACTTCTCTTGTATTTCCAATTTCCTCTATTATTCCGTTCAATTTATTGAAATTTCATCTTTCTTACATAATAAAACATCTTCATTTATAGCATACACTCCTAATATTACCAATTTGTATCCATAAAAATTCATATTAATTCTGATTAGGTTTTCGTCAATTGGTTGCCAGTTAGTGACATAAGTTTTTAATTTTTTCCTTATTAATACAGAGATTCCACGTTTTGCTCTTTGATGCTTCTGTACACCACTGTAAAAATGTATGAATGATCCCTTAATTTCGCTGCCATTTCCTTTTTTTTTAGTTTCAGATAAGACAATAATATCTTGTTTTCTGATTTCTAATTCTTTAATCACTTCTTCAAATTTATTATTTAAACCTTGAATATTCCACGTTCCAATATTCATTGTCCGTTTCCATAGCTTTTGTCGTATTCCTTTAAATCCATCCGGCTGTATTCTATTAGACTTTTTAACATTTTAGGTTTTTTATATGAATGGGGAGTTGGCCCATTGCATAACCCCCAACCTGGAGGACCAGGTAATTTATTTTCAAGGTTGTCTTCCTTTAGCCTTTGATAAACCAATATCTCCCTACAAGGCAGCAGTGTTAGTTTTGGTCCGCCCCGAGTATTTTATTTCCTCGGTACCCACCATATCTGGTGAGCTTTCCCTTATCCGCCACCTAGGGAGGCGCCCGATGGGAGACTAACAACTCCACACGGGACGGAAACTTATTCCTTCCCCTAAAAATGCACTTTGACTGTAACAACAAATGTCATATTCTCGCATATTTTTTTTAATTTTCTTATTTTATATCCTGTTTTGATCCTTTGTTACCAACGTTGCGACCTTTTTACTTCTAAACAAGTAAATGTTTATTGAACTCTTTTCCTGCTCCAGAGTTTTTATCACGACTCTGTGACGTCGCCGTAATTTTACAATCAAATTCAATCCT
Source organism: Prosapia bicincta (assembly GCA_036971475.1). Taxonomy (NCBI): domain Eukaryota; kingdom Metazoa; phylum Arthropoda; class Insecta; order Hemiptera; family Cercopidae; genus Prosapia; species Prosapia bicincta. The sequence goes on along the minus strand of JBAIZL010000004.1, from coordinate 74,641,562 downwards.
TTTAAAAACTCACGAAATGATGCGAAATGTAAACTAAAATCTGTGCTTAGGCTTAGGGCTAATACATACAATTTTGCATAAGTCTTTATTATCAGATTTACTTTCCCTTCCCTAAGGTTTTACCCTTACGATACAAGCGCGGCTAAGCTAGCAACGGCAATCCACATAGATTACGGATAACCGTTGCTTGTGGCACTTTGAGGAAGCCCACATCCAAAGGCATGATCACGCAGGGCACGTACAGCCATCAGAAAGGAAATCCGAGATATTCGTTCGAACCACGTAACGCGAAGATGGGAAGGGTTTTGCTTTACAGCGCGGTCACGCCCGACTAGGTTGCATTCCTTAATTAAATTGAAAACGAAAGAATTTCGCTACAGTTAAGCGATCGTTCCGTTGGAGCGCCCTTTTCATTTTACGAAGCACGTGGCCCCAAACCGTCAGAAACGTAATGCAATTTGTTTATAATTGAAAGTATATTGGATTAAATAAATAATTATAAACGTGGTTGCCTTGTCATTTTAGAGCAGTTCTATCATAAAGCGAGGTAAATTTAAAAGTGTTGAAGTTTTTGGGGTTTATCTGTAGTACGTATTGTGAAATTATGAAATATGCAAAAGGAGCCCAGATTATGTCAAAAAGTCGTTAAATAATGACGTTTTATTGGTAATCACAACTTTATGTACCTCACCCCTAGTAGAACCAAAAGTTCGGATATGGGGGTTTCTATGAGCAACTACTCTCTGCTAGATTTTACCACAATTTTACCACTTTTACCACTATACCAGACTGTTTACACTTAGCATAATGGAAAGCTTGTTTCATGTGACCACGACGTGTTTACAACTTATGTCTTACAACTATTCTTTGAGCTTAGCTTGTGAGGTTGTGTTAAAACAAATAAAAACATACACAATACTCACAAATTAATCATTTATTGACTCATACGCGTTTGAATGACAAATTCATCATCATCAGTTGTATGCTGGAGTTTGTAGTAGTAACACTCACTGACGATGATGATGACTTTGTCATTGAGACGCGTGTGAGTCAATAAATGGTTAATTTGTGAGTATTGTGTATGTTTTTACTTATGTTTTGTTTAACGTATTTTTCGATAAAGTTGACAATTCGAATAAATAATTCAATGTACGATACTATTTATGATGGAATCAATTAAATATGTTATAAACTTTACGATTAATTACTAAGAACGACACATTCCATATTTTCCGTATAATATTAGGCTTATATGGAAATGTGTACTTTTAAAGATGACTAACTTAATTAAGAAACGACGCATTACTGCCTCTACTCAATAGTCCGGTACGAGGCTTCATCTCGTTGATTTGTGAAGGCGTCTTCAGTCCAAGGCATTTGTAGTATTTTTTTCCAACGTTTTTCCTATTTATTTTTAATAAGGTGCACGTTCAGAAAGCAAATTTGTTTAGCTAAGCACGTACCCAAGAAACGTAGATGCTTGAAATTTGTGTAGAATGTGTGTTTTGATGTCACGTATATGTATTATATTGAAGATTAATTATTATAATTGTATTTAAAAGACCTGAAATCAGTTTTACTTGTATTTTGAAAAAGTGCAAAAAGTCGACAAGAGCTCTTTAAAAACTAAACGATTCCATTATTAAAATACAGTACTAATTAGGGAAGTTGCTCCTTTCGTCTATAGAGAATATCTAAGAAGTCCGAGATAAATGTGGCTCCCTCAACATAGCATGCCACTAACAGAGAGAGGCACACAGACAGAGAGAAAGCCAGAGAGAGGGACTGAGAGAGAGAGAAGGGCGGTAAACTAGAATGGGTTATGTTTATAAAACTGAGGGGATTAGGCATTGCCGCTATTAAATGAGTGATTTTAACGAAGTACAGAAATAATTGGAATATAAATTATATAAAAGGAGAGACTTAAATTCCCTGGTTTATTAAAATAGGGGAGCATAGCATCAAGTGTGCAGAGCGTTAGGTCTTAAACAAGTAGGAGTCTGTGGGTGTAAGGTTATGAAGGTCAATCTTGCACAATCCCCTGTAAGAGGAACGATAAGGTACGACGATGACAAATAAGCTTACTATGAAAGCAAACGTTTATCTCTCCAACTTGTTTCAGAACGCAAACAACGCTCGGCTTGGTTCCCCAGTCACCGGATTGGTTCTATCAAACTGCATTAGCTAAATACGGTCCAACGGGCTCAATCCGCTGATGAATGAGCACTGAATCGAATGCTCGCTACACAGACTCAATACGTACACAAGTGTTGTATTCAGTTTACAACTGTGATGTTAATCGATTTACAAGGATCGATAGATGCGCTTTACATGCGTCCGTACTTTAGTGATTGTTTTGACTGAAAAGTACTAATATTAATTTAATGTTTCAAAGGTCACTTCAAACTCTGGCCCTCACTCTTGCATATCGTGTCGTTGTGACTTACTACAAATTGTTGCACATTTTCTTGCATGAAATAGATCATCTGTGTGTTTCCTTCTTGTGGCCAAAATTCAACCATTGGACAAATCATAATATATTTTTAAATTCTTTTTTTTTCTGTATTTTCGTTACCCGTTGCATGGGTATTAGTGACGTTTCAGTGCCTACACTGCGCCGTGTTTGTCTGAGTCTGCAGTGTTCATATGTATAATACGTTCAGCAAATGTTCATACATACTTTTGTCTAAAAATTAATTACTTTTTGATATGTGTACTCAAAAATAAAAATAAAATGATTTTGTATAACTTCAAATATAGACTCTCAATATATATATATATATATATATATATATATATATATATATATATATATATATATATCGCAATATGTATTCTTGTGTATTAATAAAGACATAAGACAAAATACAAAAATATAAGAATAATTATTGAATTTACAATTCAAAGCTTTTCGTTGGCTAACAGTACCAACATCCTCAGGAATATTAAAAAATTAAAATTAACATATGTGCAAACTAGATCAAATAAACAGCGTTGCCAAATCTATTACAATGTTGTTAAAATATTACTTTGCTTACAAACACTGAATATAGTATCAAACTTAGATTTTACTTGTATTTGTTCATTCATCAACTCATTATTGGTATTATATTTATGTATTTCTAAAGCTTCATAAATATTCATTCTCAGGCCTTTGTTAATTTCCTTTACAAGTATCATATTATCTATATTATGAAATATGTGATTATTATTAATACAATGAATAGCAAAATTTGATTTATAAATTTCTGGCTTTTTATATGCATTAAAATTCTCTTTATATCTATCTTTAAGTTTTTTCTTAGTTTGCCCTATATAAACCTTATTACAACAGTCACATTGCAGTTTATATACACAGTTTTTTTCATGCATATTAATAATATTATTATTATTCATTATATTTATTAATTTATTATTAGTATTAATGCGAAATTAATGTTGCTACCTTTAAAAAATTTTGTGATATTTTTTATTTCATTACCAAAAAATGTAAATGAAGTCCATATAACATTTTCATCATTATTTTTATAAATTTAATTATTATTTTGTTTCTTTAAAATACTATAATTAAGTTTATCAACAGTTTTCTTTTTATTCTTGTGTTTGTATGTTGTCTTATATATATATATATATATATATATATATATATATATATATATATATCCTCAAAATATATATTCAACTTTTAAATAGGCCTAAACGGAATTTACTAAGGGGATATTACATTACACTTTTAGCCTTAACTTTTAATTGCTAAAATGTAAGTTTATAATTAGGTCTATCCAATTAAACTACTCATTCATCTAATTACTGGTTTAATCAATAGATATGAGTAGAAGTCCAATCATCATTATCATTGTAAAAACGTTTTTCTAACTAGTACATTTTCAAGAGCATTATTAAAAATAGTTTTAAAACCTTTTTCAATATATTACTTGTTTCAGATGAAGGGGTAACTCAGGCATGTGAATCTTCCTTCATCGGACGCCATGACCTAACAAAATGGCCGTCAGCACGTACCACGACTTGGTCAAACGGTACGCCCGCCGACCATGGCGAAAGAAATCCGTTCCGGAAACGACAACCACCACCCACGTGCCGACCATGGAGAGCAACGACATCTGGTGGACAATGCCGGAGACAAGGCTGCTGAACACCACCATGACGACCATCAACGAGATGAGAGCCAACTCCGTGGACGATACGTACTTCTGGAGGCAGATTGTGCAGCTGGAGAAGAACGTGTCGATGGTCACGCCTCTGGAAAACTGGACCGTGGATGTGAACGTGACGGAAGTGAAGAACGGAGAGGATGTGATGGAAGAGGTGGAGCTGGCGCTGATGATAGTCACGTCCCTGGTACTGGGACTTATTATCTTGGCCACTGTTATTGGTAGGTTGTTGCAAAGTGTGGTATCTGTTTAAGTCTCTATAGATTGGCAATTACTCCAAATAGTCAGTGGATGTTGTTTCCTTAATGCGATTAACGATCGTGTTATCAAGGATGTATTGAACTTTAACGAAAAGTTAGTGATAAAATGAAGTTTCAACAATACGTATTATTTAATAATAATATTAAAAATTTATTGTAATCATTAAATATATATTAATTTGTATTTAACATAAGTATTTCTCAGTTTATCTCATCAATTTATATTTGTTAACAATTTACTTAATGTATTATCAGTCCGGTTCAGAAATATTTTAATTTCTATATATATGTATCATATTATAGCTTTAATTTTTAATAGATAGTAATTGAATATAATTCACCTCTTTCATAAGAAAATTTCCGCATAAACTATATTTTTTTGTGTTTTCAATTTGATTTTTTTTTTTTTTTTGAATAATCGTATTACCAATATGTATCTTTTTTCCATCTTGAGATTTTACTCGACTTAGTGCAACATAAAGTAGAGCATGTGTTAACAAAGGTGAAAACAGGTTTGGTCGATTGAAGCCTGAATATAGTTATTGAAAATGTAAGTCTTAAAGGAAATTAGTTCCTCTTGAAATGGCATGTTATGATCTGTTGATATTAATTTAATTCTTGGTAAAATTATGATGTTTCCTTTCCCAGGACCAGTGATTATTTCTAATTTAATACACTTGCTAAACATATCTAGTACGATAAGACGTACTCCGTTAACTAAACCTGATCCTAACTTCATATGTCTAATTAACCTTTAATACTGTTAAAATATTTGTACTCATCTGTTTTTAATATATTTGTGCAACTGTTTCTCAGCTGAAATATTTGAAAACCATACTCAGCGATTTTTCATTGCAATGTATTTCTTATGGAAATTTTTGAAGTTCCTCAAAACGCTATAAATGTTATAAACTGAGAAAAACCTATATTTTCCCTCGCTCCTTCATATCAATACATTTAATTTGAACCATCTTCCAGCTCTGTACGTCCTTCCATGCTCCCACAATTTTCTCTCAAAATTCAGCTTACGGAATTATTTGTATGGATTACATTAAAATTATAATTAAAATATTGGAAACAATCGAAACACCACAAAAAAAAAACAAAAATTAACAGATAATATAGGTTATTTAATATTAAACCCTTATGTACATTTCGATAATCATGTCAACATAATGAAAGGGGTTTATTATAAAATTTTAATCTAGAAAACAATAAGTTAGAAACTAGAGTGATTTTGTGTGTGATAGAGTATAATTTTGTAATAGGACCCTCAGATAATGATGACATGGTCATCGAAATGTACATAACAGTTTAATCTTAGTTAACGTGTATTATTTGTCATTTTTAATTATTTTTGTGGAATTAGGGTTCTTTACAATATTATTATTGTAATATATTGTTCCGCTGTGCTTTTGATAATGTATATTACACTTTAAATTCTTTTTCATTTAGAAATAAATAAAAAAATACATGGAGATATAAAATAAAGGAATTACAATGATTCTAAATAAATGTAGAAAAGTAAACAATTAACAATACCGACACAGGAGTAACTTTAATGATAGGTCAAATTGGTTGTCCCAGCTGATTTTATCTTGCAAAGCATCTAATTTAAAATGGGTCA